>CM076570.1:160166420-160436648 GCA_034641835.2 Pinus albicaulis
GGTATTTGGCTCATAGGCTTCACCTAAATAAAACCTCTTTTTGAGTTAATGTAAATATAGAGGTTTATGGAGTAAACATAAAAACATATTTTATTTATTTACCATACCTCTAGCTTATTTATATTTTTTATTTATTTACCATACCTAGGGAGTAATAATAAAAAGAGGTTTTATTTATTTACCATACCTCAAGTTTATTTAAATTTTTATTTATTTACCATATATGTTTTTGAGTGTTCGTAAATATCTTCATATTTAAATTTATATTGTTTAAATTTATTTTTCATGAATTTTTAATTGTGGATTTATATGGTTATCTAAGTGATTGTTTAAGATGACATTATTTGGATTTTAATTTTTAAATTTTATTTAGCTTTTTTTTTGGCTTCTGACATACTAACACATGGGGTCATACTGGGCTGTAGAATGGGCTATTTTATTTTTATGAAAATTCCAAAATTTAATATAATTTATCAGCTAATATAAATGTTTCTTACTAGTTCCCACTCTCCAACGATTTTTTTTTTTCATATTTACAAAGAAAGTTAACAAAACAACACAGAAGCTATGGCATATTGTGATTAATATTTTGATCTCATGTGTGACATATTGTGATAAATATTTTGATCTCATGTGTAATAAATTAATGTATGCTAAGTTTGGAGCTCTGCATTTTGGAAAAATGTAATATTTGTGTTACAATATATCTAGCGAGCTTCTTATTTTTTTCAATTTCTCTACTTTAAATCTATGAAATATATAGAAATTTATGTTTGACATATTGAATAAAAGTGCTTGGCTATTGATTTAACTAAAACAAAAGAATATAATTTATCTATTTGAATTCTTATTTCCAAATTAAGTAAAATATCAAAATGAAAGAAGATATACACACTCATATAAAGTATTATAAAAGAAGTGGAGCGAATTTATCAATTTGTTGTTATTATTTTTTTTTATATGGAACATACATTTGAGGGAAATTTTCTTCATTTCAAAAATGATATTTGGGATAAACTGCTTGACCTATAACATTTTATTTGTCTTTCTCATCATTCAACCCCTCTCATTAACCCACTAATCCACTTATACCCAATTCATTATTTATTTTCCAAAATAATTTAATAGACCTTGTCACTAAAGGCCCCTTAGTGTTAAAAATCTAATTTTTAAACTTAAAAATATATAAAATCACACCAAATAATGCTAAATGTCATAAACAAAGGAAGGCTAAATTAAGGAATTAACATAGGTTTTTGTTTTCATATTTACAAAGAAAGTTAACAAAAAGGTAGAGAAGTTATGGCATATTGTGATTAATATTTTGATCTCATGTGTGACATATTGTGATAAATATTTTGATCTCGTGTGTAATCAATTAATGTATATCATATTTGTGTTACACTATATCTAATGAGCTTCTTGTTTTTTAATTTTGTTTACTTTAAATCTATTAAATATATACAAATTTATGTTTGCAAACTAAATAAAAATGCTTGCTCAAAATCTATTATTAAACTTAAAATATATAAAATCACACCAAATAATGCTAAGAGTCATAAACATAAGAAGACCCAATTATGGAATTAACATTTTTTTATTTTTTATAAGAGGAATTAAGTAAACTAGTTCTCATTTATTAAAAACTTAAAATATTTTTAAATGTAATATACTTTCAACCTAACATATAAATTGCTCATATTATTCGTAGCACATCCAACTTCTAGTAGATATTTCAGTTTCAACAAAATTTTTTGATTTGACTTTTCTCTACTTTAAATCTATAAATATATACAAATTATGTTTGGTAAATTGAATAAAAGTGTAATTTAACTAAAACAAAATAATACAATTTAAATATTTGAATAAATTTAAGTGAGGGAGAAACTAATTTAAATAGTGTACATAGTCAAACCTTACCAATCACTGGTGGAATTTTACAGGTAATTTATTGAAGGAAAAGCACATCCAACTTCCAGTAGATATTTCAGTTTCAACAAAAGTTTACTTTAGAGATAATTTAGTGAAGGAAAATCACATCTAACTTCCAGAGTTTTTGATTTGATTTTTCTCTACTTTAAATCCATTAAATATATACAAACTATGTTTGACAATTTGAATAGAAGTGATTGACTATTAATTTAACCAAAACAAAAGAATATAATTTATATATTTGAATAAATTGAATAGACTACATAGTCAATGCTATTGTGTTTGTATAAAGAACATAAGATGTATACTAGAATCCTAAATAAATACTTCCTAATTAGCCCACAAACAAGAAAAAAAACAAATAAATCTATAATGATGTACACATTCACCAAATATGGCTACACATATACTAAATGTAAACATGTCCATAGTGCAACTATATGGATAAACAATTCAAATCAATTGGGTGCTAATCTCAAGTATTATCAGTTTATGCAAATCCACTTGTTTAAGAGTTGTTGCTAAAAACATACTTTCCTCCATATTGAGAGTACATAGCATTCCCCCTTCCTAACAGTTAGATTTGCGGTTGGTGGAGCGATAGGCTTTACACCCTAGAAGTTGAAACAACCCTTTATCATTTGTGAGATAACCAGAGATATAATTAGAAAATTATTTTGGTTGAAACTCTTTTTCAAGAGAAATTATGGGTTGGCCCAATGAATTTTCCTTTGTAATCTGTTGGAGTTATTTCTTTCATTTGTGATAATTTTATTTATCTATTCTAACCTGAACTTACCGGTAAAGAAAGCAAAGCACAGGGAAGTCTCTTTATTTCCTCAAGCCTTAGGGATAGAAATTGATGAAGTTGTAGCTGCAAATTAACTTATAATCATGGACCTATGGGTTAGGACCCACATAAATTCCTTTATACGTAGCGGGGGAAAATATCAGAATAAAATACATACATACGCAAAAACGACCAACAACGTTCTTAACCATATAATGCTCATAACCCAAAACACATTCAAATGCACAGGACCTCCTTACCGGAGGATCCCACACTCTCCCAACCAATCGAAGCACATCACAATTATTGCCCACAACTTCCAACTCTTTCCAAATATGCTAAGCCATAAAAATTTTGAGTTCACATTTGCGCCAAGCCGACACGTGGTTGTTCCTTGTCGCATCGCATCCTTCCTCCTCTTTGCATCGCATCGCATCCCATTTAACATTTTGTGTGAACAATTAAACATTATCCTCTATATCTTGCGAAATGCGAAGTCATAATCCCTCGTCCGTTGTTGATCTGCTGTGTGATCCAACGACCCGCGTAACTTCCCTTTCATGCCACTTCGCATCGCAAGTTAAAATCTTTAACTTGAAAAAATACTTAAATCTTAAGTATTTCAATTGTCGATGCAAAATTTTGCCTTGCCGACACATGTTCATTTCGCTCTTCCTTAATCGTTCATCTCTTGTCTTTGGATCTGTGATTTAATCGTAGCCATCCGCTCAATAGTCTTGGCTCTTCTTTGCCTCTTTTGCCTGCTCTAATATTCACGATCAATCCTTAAACCTTTGATTCGACGCTTTAAACCTCACCATCGATTTCTCCTTAGGAATTCATCTATGTATTTTGTTCTTTATTAAATCTGCTCATCTTTCCGATGTCGCTTCTCTGCAATATGACTCTCTCCTTGCTACTCTCCACTATATTTCCGAGTGTATTCAGAACTCTTCAACACTGTCTTTCTTGAGCATTGTGTGGTCTGAAAACGTGCGGATTCCCCCCTAAGCTTGTTCTTCATCTCTCATCCCTCGGTTTCTACCCCAACTTTGCCTGTGTGAAGTTCACAGGAACTGCATCCTTGCACTCAATCTGTCTAAGCATTAACATAAATACAATACACATATATCATAGCACATAAATGCAATATTTAACTTAGACAGGGAAATAAAACCCACGGGTTGAAACAGAGAGCCTGATCACAGTCCAAAACACTTGGAATTTATTTATAAAGAAAATACACAGAACCGAGCCCTGGGATGGTTGGATTTTACATTTGTTCCTACTCTCTGTTCAACCCTCTCTCATACCTATTCCCCCCTCATTCTCTCTTTTTCTCTATGGAAAGCAGAACCCCAGAATGGTGGATTTGGTTTTGTTTTATGCCTTTACCCAAAATCCCCATTTGGTTGAGAAATTGTTATTAAGTTTTAGAACAGTTTATTCAACTAAATGTCTAACTAATCCTATTATAAATATTATTTTAACCTATAGATTAATATGGCCAAGTTAGCCCAAACTAAATTTTAAACAAAATAATTTAAAATAAGGTCTTCAATTTATTAGGATTGCTAGTCCTCTTCCGAAGCCACAACATGTGACCAACTTATCACTTTGTTGACTTTGCCTTAATTCTCCTACATCAAAATCCCAAGGTAAAAGAATTCATGACCTCCTGGTCATGTGTCTTCAATGCTTGAATCTTCCATGATTCCAAACTCTAATTTTCTATTGCCCATAAGCTGCATTGTCTTCACCATTCTTTAGCTGCAATCTTCCAGGGTTCCATACTTTGTACTGTAGTGCTCCACTGCTTCTTCACTTTCCAAACAATTCCACAGTGGACTGCTTTATTCACTCTGTTGTAACTCTCTTAGGTAGTTGCATTAAATCCCATAGTTCATATATGGTTTCTTGCAATTCAATATTCTATTATAATCTAATCTTTTCTCCAGTCCTCTGTCAACACATTCTGCTACACTATCCCAGAAATTGCCGCAAATATTACTGTGGACATTTCTGCCACCCAAACTTCTTGAATATCTCTAAAGATATCTCCCTCTAACACATCCCTCTTCTTTTCCTTGTTTGCAAATTTACTGTCAAAAGGTAAATTTCCTTCTAATTATCTGAATGCATTAATATATTTATTCACTATTTTCTGTATACTAGTTAACATAATTAAGTGTTGGAAACTAGTATCTATCTCTATTTCAACTACAGTTTGAAACGGTTCCATCTTTTTCTCTGTAATCTCTTTCTCTTGCTCAAATTATTTCAGCAAGCAACTCATCCATTCACTAATTACTTTATTCCCTTCAAGTACTTCTTCAGTATGCCGTATTATAGTTTCAACATAACTCTCTTCCTCTTCCTTGACAACATTCCATTGTTGTCCTTATGCTTCTTGACTTGTCCTAATAGTCAATTTAGTCTTTTATACTTTTGGGATTGACTTTCCTTTAGCCTGAGACATAACTGCCTCACTTTCATCTTTATGGATTTCTTCTTCCTTGTTACTAAGAAAACCTCTTTGTGACACTGGTTCTTCATCTTTAATCAGAATAAAATTCTGATTCTCTATTTCTATGAAAATCCTAAATGTCCATCCAACAATCTTCCTTTGGCTATTGAAGCAAGCCAATTCCTCTTTTTCCTTATCAAGAACAAGTTTCATCTCATGAGGCATTACTACTTCATCTCCATTAAAGTTGCTCCCTTCATTAAATAAGGAACTTATGAATTCCTTGTGCTGCAACAACTCAACTTGGTCTTCATCAAAAAGACACTCTGCATCATACCTTGCTTAACAATTTTCTTCCTCATTATACTTTGCTAGATAAAATTTATCTTTACTTGAGACAATTGCAAGGGATGGATTGTCTTCTACACAACCTGAAAACACATTCAAATTGTTAGCATTAAACTCTCAATACATAGTGGTATTATTTGATGACTCAATCGCCAAATATTTCTCTTTTTGTTCTAAGTCTCTTTTAGGACTCAGAAAGCCTTCACTAGTCTTCTTTTCAGCTTTATCAAGCATAAAATATGAATTCTTGATATCATCTTTTGCCTCTTTTTGTTCTTGGCCATCATCATAAGCCAATTCCTCCTTGTTTTTAGCTTTCATGGTAGACTAGAAATCATTGTTTTCACTTAACTATACCTATGCATGTACATGAGAATCAATTGTCTCATTTTCTTCTTGAACAGAATTCATATTATGTCCTCCTCCTTCATCCTTTATGACAACATCAAAAAATTATCTTTCTTTACTATTTAACCTGCATACATACAATAGTCATTTGTTTCAAAACCATAAGGATCCATAGCCTCTCTTGTTGTCTCAAACATCATCTATTTTTTTTGGTTCTCATCCTTCCAAGGATCCATGAAACCATCAGCAGGTCTCATACCTTCATCCTTATTACTACTATCACCAAGAATAGACCCTTTCTTAGGTTCACATAAGTAAAAAATTTCCCCAGTATACATCCTATGTTGCAAATCAACTCTTATGAGTGCTTATTCTAGCTGAATTCTTGTACTAGATCTCAACCTGCTCTGTAATTGACTCCACTTTAATATTTTCTTCTGAAGAACCCGAACATACCTTTGTTGTTCCCATTCCCTTGTATGAATTCTCTCAACACTTCTAGCTGCACTTTTATATCAGCTAATTCTCTATCAAGTTTATCCTTTCTTGATCTTTCATAATCTCCCTTAGAACCTTTACTATGACCATCAGTAGCCATAGTATTCTTTCCTTTATTAAATCCTCTTTGTTCATCATGGACTATTAATGATTCATCTCTACAAGTTAACTCCATCAACATGGCTATATATACCACACCAAGTTTTTCCATGCTTAGTCTTTTACTGGCATCTCCGTTGATTTCTTTCTTTTGATTATGAATCATCCTTGAGCCTTTCAGATAGCCATCAGTGGTCATCTCTTCTTCTTCCCTCTGTGGAATCATTCTGATCCACCATGTGAGTTGCAATAAACCTCTTTCATCTTTGAAACAAGTGTAGTACTTGTCTCTAGTTCATATGCAAGAAATTTCTTTTCATACTCTACTGCTCTGAGTAATGCTTCTTCTTCTTGAGCATTCAACCTATGCTCCTTCTTCATCTGTAGCCCATGCCATTTCAATTTCTTCCTCGTAAATCATCCACACCTCTGGGCTTCTTCACTCCTTTGTAGAAACTCCATAAATATATCAAGATGGGTTCTCATCTCATCTATTTCTCTCTTATATTCTTCATTAGTCATCTGCTTCCATATGCCATTTGTCTTGGCATATTCCTTCTTCAATTTGTGGTTGCCTCCTGAACCTTTGCTATGAATTTCAATAGTCATCTTCTTGAGTTCTTTCACCCTCTAAGAGTTGCACTAGCCTTTGCAGTTACAGTCCCTCCTGCTAAAACTTACCTCACCAAACTTCCTCGGTGCTTGGTTTTTTAGCAAGCACTTGTTCTCAATCTAGAACCCTCCTTGACGACTCCTATATGCTCCTTCTAGGCTTACCCTCACAACTCATCTGTACTTGAGAACACTATTTTCCTCTTCTATTTCAACCTTAGTTGAAATACTAGGTTCTGACCACACTTCTTCTTCCTGCTAGAAAACCATTGCTAGCTTCCTTCATCACTGCCCTTAAAGGTTGTAATATTATTGTTGAGATGTTTCCACTCCTGCTGTTAGCTATATTAAACTCTTATGCTCTTCTTGTGAGTGTGAGAATTTACTTGTCAGTTCCATAATCCAAAATAAAACTGAAAGAAAACATTCTTACCTTATTTTCTATGCTACTACTTCATTCATGTTTTTGTAGCTCTTATTCTTTTTCATAAGCCTTCAATACATAGTATTACCTCTTAAGGTTCACTCGATTAGAATCAATGAGAAATATTTCTCAACTTTTCTTAGTTCAAAGTCCTTCACACCGCCTCTCAGATCTTGTTGCTCAGATACCAAATGATGCAAACTTATAATCGTGGACCTGCGGGTTAAGACCCACATAACTTCCTTTATACGCAGCGAGGGAAAATATCATAATAAAATACATACATATGCGAAAACGATCAACAATGTTATTAACCATATAATTCTCATAATCCAAAACGCATTCAAATGCACGTGACCTCCTTACCAGAGGGTCCCACACTCTCCCGACCAATCGCAGCACATCGCAATCGTTTCCACAACTTCCAAATATTTACAAATATGCTAAGCCATAAAACTTGCGACGTGCGCATTTGTGCCAAGCCGACACGTGGTTGTTCCTTGTCGCATCGCATCCTTCCTCCTCTTCGCATCGCATCGCATCCTATTTAACATTTTATGCGAACACTTAACCAGTATCTTCTACATCTTGTGAAGTGCGAATCCCTCATCCGTCAATGATCTGCTGCGTGATCCAATGCCCCACGCAACTTCCCTTCTGTGCCACTTCGCATCACAAGTTAAAATGTTTAACTTGTGAAAATCATTAAATCTTAATTATTTCAATCATTGATGCGAAATTTCGCCCTACCAACACGTGTTCGTTTCGCTTTTCCTTAACTGTTCATCTCTTGTCTTTGGATTTGTGATTTAATCGTAGCTGTCCGCTCAATAGTCTTGCCTCTTATTTGCCTCTTTTTCTCACTCTAATCTCTGCTGTCAATCCTTAAACATTTGAATCAGCACTTCAAACCTCGCCATAGATTTCTCCTTAGGAATTCTGCTATGTATTATGTTCTTTATTCAATATTCTCTTCTTTCCGATGTCGTTGCTCTGCAATACGGCTCCCTCCATGCTACTCTCCACTATATTTTTGATTTTATTCAGAATTCTTAAACATTGTCTCTCTTGAGCTTTGTGTAGTCTGAAAACACGTGGATTCCCTCCTAAGCTTTTTCTTCATCTCTCATCCCTTGGTTTCTTCCCTAGCTCTATCTGTGCGAAGTTCACAGGAACTGCATCCTCACACTCAATCTGTCTAAGAATTAACATAAATATATTACGCATATATCATAGCACATAAATGCAATATTTAACTTCGACAGGGAAATAAAACCCAAGCGTTGAAACAGAGAGCCCGATCATAGTCCAAAACACTTGGAATTTATTTATAAATAAAATACACAGAACCAAGCCCTAGGATGGTTGGTTCTTACATTTGTTCCTACTCTTTGTTCAACCCTCTCTCATACATATTTCCCCATCGTTCTCTCTTTTTCTCTATGGAAGGAAAAACCCAAAATGGTGGATTTGGTTTTGTTTTATGCCTTTCCCCAAAATCCCCATATGGTTGAGAAACTATTATTCAATTTCAGAATAGTATATTCAACTAAATGTCTAACTAATCCTAACCTAACTATTCTTTTAACCTACAGATTACAATGGCTATGTTAGCCCAAACTAACTTTTAAAAAAAATACTTTAAAATGAAGTCATCAATTTATTAGGATTGCTAGTCCTCTTCCCAAGCCACCACATGTGACCATCTCGCACATTGTTGACTCTGCCTTAATGCTTCTGCATCAGAAATGCAGCGAATAAAAGAGATTATAGAAGAGATACAAAGGTCTTCCTTGCCCTCCTATTATCAGGAAAAATCAAGCACATGATATCGTTTCTTCTTGCACAAATTTAGAAATATACAAGAAGCGTAAATTCAGAAACAAACCACTTTCCACACAAAAAGACAAATGATCCAATACTTCCCCTTATAGAAGCAAGAAATCTCACCATGCAATTTCTTAGAGAAGCGGGATTTTAAGGAATTCTCACTTGTCAATTAAAAATATTATTCTAATTAATATAAGCAAGAATCGTGGAAGCAACCAAAACTTGATGGTCCTATAAAACCCTCTACAAATCATAACACCATCAATATTAATTTTTCCAAATCTTTGAAACAAGATAATTTTAATGAAATTTTGATTATATTCCACTATCAAATATGAATCTACAAGAAAATATCCTAAACTAGAAGGTCTCATTGAAAACTCAACCTTATATACATTTTTAATCAAATTCCAGCTAAATTCAACCCTCAACTCTAAATCTATGAAAATATGTCCTAACAGACCATACAAGACTCTCAACTATGAATCTATGAGAGAAATGCTAACGAAAAATGTTAAAATAAAAAGACATTTAAAAACAAGCATAAACATATTATCTATCTTTCACAGAGCCTTAAGTATTTCATTTTCACTACTTACAGTAAATGCACAACCCTCTTCCAGGTTCAAGACCTTGATGACACTGTCTTCAGCCAACATCACATATTGCCTCGATCGAACCCCTAAACCCGTAGGTTTATCACTCAAATCAAGAGTAACACCTAATGCCTTGGTGAATTCTTGATTTCCATCGGTCACTAGCAGGACCTTATCATCCACATTCAAATCAATATAACATTGTTGTATTTTCACGTTACGACGAGGATATATCAATTGGTATCAGCTCGTCAAACCCAAAGTTGATTTATGTACTTATAAAGTGGCTCAACTTGTGTGTTGGAAAGCTCATACTAAAACTAAAATTTGAACCTGCAATGCATTGTCTAGTTGCAACCCCCCGAATCTAACCCAATTGAGCCTCATCTTGATAATCTGACATGACCTGAAGCCAGACTCTATCCACTCATTTCCTAAACCAGAGAAGTATCCTCTCTGACTATGGCCAATCAGCAGGCTTTCTACCACTACTGATAGTAAGAGTGCTCTAACTTTAGGTGTGGGTAAAGGAGTGGGTGTAATTCGCCTTCGTAATGGAAGTCGAGCCACAATATAAAGTAACTCTCTCTATCTCTTGTCTTGTTTCACAATATTATTATGGTTTTCGGTCGAAGATGTGTTGGATTCATGTACTTGATAAGTCTCTTGAAAAAAGAATAAAGATTTTGTTAGACGCAACGAAATAAAATTGTCTTGGTTGCTGGCATATTGAAAGGTCAACTTATAGAGGACCTGATGGAGGTAGAAATAACTTGGAACCCAGTCCTGATAAAGGTAATATATTGGGCGCCAATAGAGGTAAGGAAGAATTTTTTATCTTCAGGCTTCACATTCTTACTTAGTATTCAATAAATTTTCTATGCCATGTCACATCCCAAGCTTTCAATTGCTAATGCCAACTCACAATTAGGAATTTATAAAACCCATGTTCTTATTGTTTTAATCTCCCCCTCTTTGTCAAAATATACCAAAGTAGCCTCTGGTAGCTTCTTCCCCACTGAAATAGTTGCCTTGAGGTGCATCACCTCAAAATAAAAAAAGAATGTCGTCTTCTCGATTGCGAAAAAAGGAAGATTGTCAGCAAAGAAAGTAAGAGGAAAAATTTGAAATCTAGGAAAGGGGATACTAAAGGTAAAAAATGCAATGGATTTATGTTTTCCTACATTGATCTGGTAATGAAGTAACCCTCTAGGGAACACCACCATGTCTCATTTATGGATTTTTTTTCTATACACAATATTGGTTGAGGATATGAATGTGGTACTCCTTTAACCACTAGAAAAATCTCAGAACCTTATAGAAGGATGTGCAATGGAATGACACCTTTGGGGATGAGGTTGAGTATCCTTATCGACACACTAAGGCCATTCACTGTAAGAAAATACAACGCGCCAAGGTTTTTCACTGCAAAAACATTGTGTTGAGAATGACATAGTTACAATGACACTCATGTTGTTGCTCACATTCCTGACCACTTCAAATCCGATGAAGAAAAAATTATATGCAGTTAAGGACGAATCCACCTTACAAGGATAAACGTTGGGAATGAGCTTCGAGGAAAAGTATGCCACATAGAAATCTTGCGCATGTGAAGGCTCAAAATAAAAATTATGGAGGACTAGTATGAAAAATTACAAAGGACTAGTACAATGGCTAGCAGAGAGGCAATATTGGAAGTCACCATGATTGATGAATCCAATGCTATATTTGCAGAAGGGTTTTTTTCTCAATGTGTAGTTGGGGAAGAACCAGAAGAAGTTTATGGAGTAGGAGAATAACCTCCTAAATATCTCGACTGCATATAATTAGTGTGCCATTTCACAAGAAATTTCACTTTACACCTCCAAAAACTTGGTTCTTGCTCTAAAATATACATACTTCCATTTCAGCCACCACACAGAAATAGCGACTTCTATTCACCTACATGCCCAAGGACATGTACATCACATATTTTTTCCAAAATAGGGACCAAATTCAGAATGGAGAACTTACAACAAAAACCGATTCTGGAAGGCATGATGAAAAAATAAACCAATTTAGCAAGAGAAACCATTTTCTGAAGCAGATTTAGGAATAAGCCTCCTCTTTAATCCATCAAGAAATTGTTTATCAAGAAGTAGTTGTTTGATTACTTTTTGAATGTGTTCATTAAGCTTTCTAATTATCGGCTTTATTTTAACTATTAATTATTAATCTGAGGACGTAAAATTATTCAATTGACTAAAATTTCATCCAATGGTGTAAACTAGTACACAATGGCAGCTAGGGTATTTTCAAAGAGGAACGCCTTACGGGGTAGTTAGAAATAAAGTTATAATTTAATTAATTTGTGGATGAATAATTTGAAGAATGTTTCGACGAAAAACCTCACAATATATAATCCTATTGGGGTAATTACTTATTTTTATAATTAATAACAAAAACAATTAAAAATAAATTTATAATTTAATTAATTTGTATGATTTTTTAAATCTTGCTATAGGATGGGTAGAGTCTAACTAATAGATAAAATGACTTTCTTCTCCGTAATGGAGTAATACAATTTTGACCAAGATTGTGATTTTTTGTTGTTTAAAATGCACTTTTAAATGCATGAGTGTATTTAGCACCCTAAAAAAACTCGCGAGGCACTTGAAACTTTGCAAACTTATTATTCTTAAAAATCATTACCAAATTTTGGGTAAAATTGTGTAGAGAAAGTGCTCAGATTTCATTTATTAGTCAGACTACTAGATACTAGATGTATCATGAAATAAATGTCTTGATGTTTGTTATGGATTGATGTCTATGAGAATTTATCACTCATTTAATTGCTACACTAGTTTAAAATATTTTTTGAATGTATAAATGCTTTAAAATATCTTTGAAATATTTAGAATGTGTAAACTACACAACTCAAGTTTATATGTATTTGGAACACTCAAATTTTACAAACTACACAATTCAAACTTACCTTCTAGAACTCTTGGATGGTACAGACTACATAAATCAAACATATAATTCTAACCAATTATATATATATATATATATATATATAATTGAAAATAAATATGTATGGAGTATGCCCTAAAACTATTTTTGCTTGGTTAACAATTTGGTTTTTTCAAACTTAAGGAAACAAGTTAATGGTTTAAGACAAAGAAAAGTTGGTAGGTTGAAAACCTACCTCCTTAGTGTAGGTAAATACAGGTGGCGTGGTTTTCCTTGAGTAATAGTTGTGCATGTTGTCTCGACTACTGATTTGAAAACTAATTTATCATAAATTTTCTTACTGTTTAAAAAAAAAATTAAACTAATACATTTTACCGTGAGAAAAGGGTCATGGTCCACTTTTTAGGTAGTGTTAGTATCTCTTTGAAGATATTGTGGTTAAATATACACAGAGAAGATTTTTATAGATGGGACACTTGTTGGCCTATGTGCATGCTCTTGTCCGTACATGGTATGAAAACAGTGTACGGGATGTGGTTCGACGTGGGCATTGGAGGTTTGTATTGCAACTTTCACTTACAGCCTTTTTAGCAGCAACCGACTAATCAAACAAGGCAACATAGCTAGCCTTCCTGTCACTTAATTTAATTATTCAATTTTGAAAAGTATTAAACAACTATTTATGACAACTATTTGGATAGTTATGCTCCATTTTAAAATGTTTTTTTCCTTTGTATTATTGATTATGTGAAAAAATCATAAATACTTTTTTTTTCTTAGCGTATTATTTATTTAAAGTCATCGCATATTATTTCATGTTCTTCATCAAATAGGAAATAAATTTTACAATAACACATAATAAACTTACCTACATTAAAAGAACACACACAATAATGGTAGCATTACAAATTTTACTAATCTTCACAAAATAAACTAAAAGCAATTTACTGTGTATAATATCAATTTTTATATGGAAAGGTTCACTTCATATTTAATATGTTTTGGTGAGATTTTAATCACAAATTTGTGATAAAAATAAGTAGAATTTCCTTTATAAAATAAAACAAGTATTGCATGTAGCTACATCCCTACAAAATAAATTTAAATATAAAAAATGCTTATATGAATTTTAGAATATAAAATTGCTTATATGATAAGCATGTGTGTTGGATATTTAATTTAATGACCATACACTTATACATTTGTGTTGGATATCTAATTTAATGACCATACACGCGAAAACCCGTTGAGAAAAATCTATATTTTCTCAAAACCAATCAAAACAAAATTATGAGAAAGATAATGTCCACTTAGTAAAGTATACATTTTCTCACGAGCAATAAAAAACAAAAGTAGCATATTCATATTGATCCATAAAAATAAATGTTCTGTTGAAGATATGTTTGAAGATATGTTTTTTATTAGAGTCTTTAATCCTCTCTCGTAATCCACAATTAGAAAACAAATACCATATATACATATGCATCGATAATTTCTAGGCTCAAGATAATTTCTTCATTAGCGGCTTCAATCAACTACTAATAATAATTATATTGTGGATGATAAATGTTGTTGTTGAAGCTTAATCAACCATATATTTTGAAGATGATACACGTGTGACACCATAACATTCTGGGCAAATTGGAGGACATGATTTCATTCATACAATTCTGCGTGCTTTTTAACACCTTGAAATAGTGTATCTAAATGTTAAAGCTTAAAATCCATGAGAAAAAAAAAACTCCCCCTAGACTGTAAATGAACTTTAAAGTAAAGAAGAGGACAATGTAGTCTCAATTGATGTTATTTCCGTATTGTGAGCCAAATGACTTAATGAATCAAGGATAGAATGAGAAAAGGAGTAGGATATACATAAAATCATTCACACTTACAATAGAATCCTATGTATCAAATACATATGTTTTGAGAGATATTGATTCACTTGGGTATAAATTAAGAATGTTAATTTCAACATTCATGCTAACAATTCAGTACCTATATGGAACAAAATGTCAGGGCATATGTACTTTCAAGGAAATAAAAGGACATTGAAGCACTAAGCACACTTAGTCTAAAGGAAAACTTGATGGACAACTTCACAAGAAGTCCTAGTTACTAGGTACATGCCTTGAAGGTGATGGATGATGATATGTGATTTATTTCACTAGTTTCAGTCGCACTTCTTTTGCCCCTATCAGTATTACTGTAATGCAATGAGTGCTAAGTACACAATTCAATATCATGAGAAATTGGTAATTTTGAGTAACACTCAAGGAATATGGGTCATGCATTAATACCATATTGTATGTAATAATAACCAAAATGATATTTCATAGTTGTATTATGAAATCTAACCAAATATTTAACTAAAGAGTCAAATAAACTATAAATGAATTGTTCACAATACATAATACTTTTAAAGGTTTTGTAGATGGGGTAATAAGAAAAGTGTACTTGACTATTGATCCAGATGGTCCTAGAGACACACATGGGACAAAAAGAGCTTATGAAAGATCGAAATTAAAAGTGACAGGAATATGGAAAACTCAACTTCAGTTTGAAGAGCTCACCGCCCTGATTACAATGGTGCAAATGACACGTCAATCCGAGCTCATATAAGAAAGTTAGAGCACTTTCGAGTTTTGTTAAAGCAAGCGAAGTGGGGCCCACAGCATGCCACATGGCATCCCAGTAAGCATGAAGCTCCTCAGTATTTGACACATGGTGCCCCTCCATTGATCCTCAACCTACATAAAAGACAAAAAAATATAATATTAAAAAATATCATATAAAAAAAAATTCCAAATAAAACTAAACAATCAATATAAAAATGGTTATAATAACCATAAATCCTAAGGTGGGCATATTTGAAATCAACGTGGTTGAGAAATCCAACGAAATCAATGAATTTCATAATTTGTGGTATAATGGTTTTATGTTTGTTATAAACCGTGTGGAGTTTATGGCAGGCCGTGGTTATTACAGTGGCATATATAACATAATGAACCCACATAAAATCCGCAATATATATGTTTGAACCTACATAAAAGACAAAAAAATATAATATTAAAAAATATCATATAAAAAAAAATTCCAAATAAAACTAAACAATCAATATAAAAATGGTTATAATAACCATAAATCCTAAGGTGGGCATATTTGAAATCAACGTGGTTGAGAAATCCAACGAAATCAATGAATTTCATAATTTGTGGTATAATGGTTTTATGTTTGTTATAAACCGTGTGGAGTTTATGGCAGGCCGTGGTTATTACAGTGGCATATATAACATAATGAACCCACATAAAATCCGCAATATATATGTTTGAACAAAACCAACACACCGAAATATGGTTGGGGTTGCGGGTCAGGTCAGGCTGCATGGAGCGGACCCGCGCACCACCCATACTTAATTAAATAAGTATTACCCAAAAAAAAAGGGGCGAGATTTGATCCCCCGACCCCTCCTCCACCATTTTTGAATCTAACCAATGCACCCAACAACAACTTGTTTTAAAGTCCACCGCCCAAGGTGTATTTAAACTCATTTCTTCAGAATCCGTAGGGGACAACAACTATAGGAGCTGGCATGCAACTTGACACAATTTTTTAATAGCAGGCAGAACCATGAACCAGTGTGCAGAGGCAGTGGAACCATGATTGAGCCTCATTTCCAGAGGGGCCAAATTTCCCCGGTGTCCAAATTGGACAAATTTTATATAGATTTTACACCTCTTGGCGACACAAACCTGATGGAAGTGTCAGCTTATACAATATAGGTCTCTATTTTTTGGCCAGATTCCATTATGGGATGACTGTGTCTTATTTCAGCATGTGGACAGTCGATTTCTTGCCATTCGACGCCACGTTTGGGATGGTATATTCAGATCTAGCGATTGAGCATCCTATTCTTCAGCCAACATTAGAGTTGAGGTATATGAAGTGTTGTGGCCATGTACTTCATTGATTATTGTTGTAGGATGCTTTATGTCATGTCGATTCATGTTTGATGTATGATGTAAAATATTTATGTTTATTTGTTGTTGTTGATTCCTGCTAATGAAAGATGCAAAATATTTATGTGTATTTGATGTGGTATGTATTTATCATGGATGGTGATTTATATTGTGAGATCCCTTTGTTTCCTTGATCGAAAGATACTCTTTGTCACCATGTGTGAATTTTTCATGCTGATAGGAGGTCTCTATGAGTGAGAGTTCCCTACAGAGGAACGTCTTGTGGAGAGGCTTTTCCACTCATGTTGAGGGATCTTTTCCTTGTATGAAAATTCAAAAACATCCATGTACATTATCACCAGTTACAACATTGAATGAAGTGGCCAAAACCATTGAGACATTGAGGCCCGAAGACTTAGTCCACACTAGACAAACTCCGTTATTAAACGTCTTGGATTTTTGTTCTGTGATTGTTAACATTTTTTCCTCTTGATTATATCTACGTGTGTTCATTAATGCTTTTTATAAAATGTAATTCTAGCACATCAGGCAAAGTAAAATTTCTTGGTTAAAAGGGCATGAAAAAAATTTACCTGGATCAAGTGGTATTAGAGCAGTCTTCTTGTTGATGAGGATCACAAGCGTGAACCATTGAACGTGCAGCAATGGAGGATGTCAAAGACATGTACGAGACCATTCTTAGGGTGTACGAGAAATCAGACATGTTGTATGAAGCTTATGAGAAATAAGCAGCAGATAATGCTAAGTTAAAGCCACTTCTACAAGAGGAGAAGGAGGACAAGAAGCGATTGCAGCTTCAGTTGCAAGCCATGACAGAGGCATTGGAAGAATTGAAGCACAATGAAAAAAGTCTTCAAGCATATCATGAGGCATTAAATACACTCCTACAAGAATATAAGGGGGAGAAGCAGTGATTTTAGCTTCAGCTACAAGCCATGACATATGCCTTGGAGGAAGTGAAGTGCAACAAAGGCTTAGAGAAGCCCTCTTCACATGTTTCAAAATCGACAGCTAAGATAAATAGTTGTGATCATTCTTCAGTTTCATCTTCACATGCTATTGTTTATGTTGGAAATGTGGAGATCCCCATTACAGGAATTGGCATGAGACTCCTTACCAAGATGGGTTACAAAGGAGGAGGACTTGGCATTCATGGCCAAGGAATAACTCAGCCATTGGAGGTTGTGGAGAGACCTCACTACACAGGTTTGGGATACATTGAAGGAAAATTTTCAAAGGTGTTAGAAGCCTCCACGACAATGTGGAAGTCGTCAAGGAGAGAGAATGATGGGAACACTTCACCATCTTCTTATGGCAGCACATATTGCAGAGAGAAAGTTGAGGCTATCTCTCATCACCATAAGGACATCAAATGAAAACATACATTGTTGAACTCACCAGGGAAGAGGATTGAAGGGAACACTTCACCATCATCCCAAGGAGATGCATGTCGTAATAGAAGAGCTAATACAAGATCTCATCACCATGATCGCACCAGAGATCACCAGGGAAGGTATAACAAGTCTCGATATTCGCAAGTTCATTTTGATTATAAGAATGTTGCTAATCATGAATGTAAATCATGGCATAAAAAAATTTGTTGTTTTTGTGGTTTACATAACCATGTCATTGCTGAGTGTTGGAAAAGAATGGCAACAAAAAGGAGGATGAGGCGTGGAAAGCCTTCCCCACAGCAGGGAAAGGATTTGGTTAAGCAGGTATGGAGAAAGAAGACTCATTACAGTTATTGTGATAGAATTGGCCATCAAAAAACCACGTGTTGGAGATTCCATCCAGAGCAGCGTATGAAGGAAAAAGCATTTGTGTAGAAACCAGTTAGTGAAAATGTTCGACAAGCTGCAAATCTACCACATTCATTGTGGTTCACTTTGTTGAAATGGTTTTTCTAGTGTGGCATGGCCATGTTTTGTAAATCATGTGTTGCATTTCTTTTGTAAAAGTGATGATGTGTTTTTCCATCACTTGCAATGCGACAATGATGTCTTTGGCCTTGTATTAATAACTGGGATATTATTGATTCCATTTGATATAAACTTGAACACCGAGTATGTGTTATAAACTCGTGGCAAGTATGGGATGCTTGGGTCATAGTTGGTCATATTTGAGCATGCAATTTGCAAGATATTGTACTACAGATTTGCAAAGCATGCAGGTGTTGGTTCATTGCTTATGGCTCTGAAGGACAAAGGTGAAGGAGAAGGAAGGGTGACCCTTTTCAGGAGACTTGTGGTGTAGACGTGGTACACAGTAGTTGCAAATTATTTTTGATGCTTTTGGAGGACCAAAATCTCCTCAGTGAGGAGGAATGATCCAGTTGGCTCCAGAGAAACACACAAGACAAAGAGGGCTTATGAAAGCTCGAAATTCAAAGTGACAGGAAGATGGAAAAATTAGCTTCATATTGAAGAGCTCATTGCCCTGATCGCAATGGTGCGAACAACATGTCAATCCGAGCTCGTATAACAAAGTTAGAGCAGTTTGAAGTTTTGTTAAGACAAGGGAAGTGGGGCCCACAGCATGCCACATGGCATCCCAGTAAGCATGTGGGTCTTTAAATCAACATAGTTGAGAAATCCCATGAAATCAACAAATTTCATAAGTTGTGCTATAAAGGTTTCATTTTTTTTATAAATCGTGTGGAGTTTATGGCATTCCACGGTTATAACAGTGGCATATATAACATAACGAACCCACACAAAATCCCCAATATATATGTTTAAACAAAACCAACATGCCAGAATATGGTTGGGGGTGTGGGTCGGGTCGGGTCGGGCCACATGGAGCGGACCCTCCCACCACCCATACACCCACCACCCATACTTAATTAAATAAGTATTACCCAAAAACGGAGGGGCATGATTCGATCCCTCGACACCTCTTCCACCATTTTCGAATCTAAGAAATGCACCCAACAACACCATGTTGTAAACTCCACCGCCCAAGTTGTATTTAAACTCATTTATTCAGAATCCATAGGGGAGAGCAGGTATAGGAGTGGGCACACAGTTTGAGACAATTTTTTAATTTCAGGCGGAACCATGAGCTAGTGTGCAGAGGCAGTGGAACCATGATTGAGCCTCATTTCCAGAGGGGCCAAATTTTCCCGATGTCCAAATTGGACAAATTTTATATGAATTTTACACCTCTCGGAAACACAAAACTAATGGCAGTGTCAGTTTCTGCAACAGATGTCTCAATTTTTTTCCATATTTGAGGATGGGATGACGATGCCACATTTCAACATGTGGACAATCGATTTCTTGCCATTCAATGCCACGTTTTTGATGGTGCACTCAGATCCAGTGATTGAGTGGCCTATTCTTCAGTCAACATTAGAGTTGAGGTATTTGAAGTGTTTTTGCCATGCACTTCATTCACTATTGTTGCAGGATGCTTTATGTCATGTTAATTCCTATTTGATGTATGATGCATAGTATTTATGTTTATTTGTTGTTGTTGATTCCTGATGATGAAAGAGGCACAATATTTATGTGTATTTTATGTGGTATGTATTTATCATGGATGGTGATTTATGTTGTGAGATCCCTTTGTTTCCTTGATGGTAAGATACTCTTTGTCACCATGTGTGAAGTTGTCATGCTGATAGGATGTTTGTATGAATGAGATTTTCCTGTAGCGGAACGTCTCGTGGAGAGGATTTTCCATTCATGTTGAGGGATATTTTCCTTGTATTACAAGTCAACATAATCCATGTACATTATCACCAGTTACAACACTGAATGAAGTGGCCAACACCATCGAGACACCGAGGCCCGAAGACGTAGTCGACACTGGACGAAATCTGTTATTAAATGTCTTGGATTTTTGTTGTGTGATTGTTGACATGTTTTCATATTGATTATATTTTCATGTGTTCATTAATTCCTTTGATACAATGTAATTCGAACACATTAGCCGAAGTAAAAGTTCTTGGTTAAAAAGGCATCAAAAAAATTTACCCAGATCAACTATCAGTGACACTTCATAATTTCATGCACTTGAGTGATAGGAGTCTTGGAGTGAATGACTACTCAAATATTCCTAGTTACCATATGGAAGCCATAAAGATGATAATTAATATTATGTAATTCATTTAATAATTTCAATTCCACCTTTTCTTCTTCTAAACATCACTTAATATGATAAATATTAAACACTCGTTAACCATTTTCACTAAAATTAATAAAATATAAATCATAAATTTATAACTTGCTTTAAAATAATTTTAAAAATATAATATCATAAATATATTGTCAAATATCTACTTAATAACATATAACTATGAACCATAGCTATGTTCATAAAAGATGTGATGGAAATACATGCACCATCGAAAATGAATGTGGAAAAATTGTTATTTTAATGGTAATATTTTACAGTTTTTAATAATTTTGGAATACGATTTTTTCCTTTTATTTTTCGTAACTGAGAAGACATGGACATGGTATCATTATATCTCTTTCTAAAAGTGGTGGGCCATATCCATTAACCACCTTTTGATGCTCATGCCACAATATCTTTGGATAATTTGGTCCTTTACAGGAAGGACTATCTACGCTCACTTTCAATTTCATCCATACACTCTTTCATCCGTGCACTGAAATTCACCTATTTTATTGTGACATCTTAACCAAGCAACCACATTCAAGAAACAACAAAAACGGAAAATCGTCATTAATTAAAACCTTTACATGGTCGTAATCGTAGCATTTGGTAAACCTAGACTTCTGTTACATCGAGTTTTCAAATTAAGCATGAGAAAGCTATAGATGTGTTTGAACTCTGAAGTCGTCTCAAAGATGGAAAACAATTTGATTCATTTAAATTGAGAGGAAATTTCTGGCAATCAGGTGCAATGGTTGGATCAGGATGAGAAATCGACATTGTTATTGCATCCATCATACATAAAAACACCTATGCTTGATGGCAAAGGTGAACAAGATATAACCGTATTCGGTACAAAGTTCAAAGAATAGAAGAAAAATAAAAGAGAGTGGGCTAACCATTCGATGGAATGATATTTAGGTTTTGCGCCCCTCGGCTGCCAGCAAAGCCCTTCCAGCGAACGCAAGTCCCACGACGAACGCAGATCCCCTCCACAAACTCTGTTGGTGTTACTATCTGAATGTTGTCGTTACACTTTTCTTTACCGTCTTCGGATCCCATTCCTGAATCCAATTATCTTACTCTGTCGTTACCATCGAAAGGTTCCATTCTCACGTATGTTCCTTAGGCGACGAGAAATCCAACCAACTCCACAATGGAAAGTCTCTCCTTATCACATGTGCCACCACACCAGAGGCGCATCCAGATTTGACAACAACGAATTGTGGTATGTTGTGTGTAACTTGGAGGTTCAGAAGATAATCCCTGCATTAACTTCCAAATCTGTCCCCACATGACTCAAGGATTTGGGTTTGGAGTTTTTCCACCCAAATGATTTTCAAATTTATGGACAGCAGCAGTTCTTATACGTTGGCATTACCATTTCGTCAAGCTCATTTTGTCGAGCATTCCTTTCCATTATTCTCGGAGTGCTCAGAGTATTCCTCAAAAATTCTTCCATTCTTCCAAAAAACGAACAACAAGGGAAGACATCAAACATCATACAACAAACAAAAAATAACATACAGTAATCAACAAACAACACACAATAAACAAAAAAAAAACAAACATCAATTAAAAGTTGCGGAGGGTTTCTGTATACAAAGGTAAGGTTTTTCTAATGAGTTCATTATAACTAACCTTTTTTCCTACCTTTTTTCCTTTTTCTATTATTTTCCTACTATTTTTCTATTGTTTTGCCACTCTTTCCCTACAATTTTCCTATATTTTTCCCACTGTTTTCCGTGTTCCTACTGTTTTGGGGATTTTTGGTCGAAGTTGCCGCAATGACACTTAGTTGGGTCGTCATTACGACAAATCACTGGTCACCATGTGGCAGCATGTTTGTCACTAGTCGTGACTCGTTTGCCACCGTTCTAAAATAGTAGGAAAGCCTTGTTTCTTAAGAAAGTTTTTTAAGAACAAATGCTTAGTAATAATATGTTGAACCTTGTTTATTATCTATAAATATGTTGAACCTATTTAAATGATAATAATAATAATGATAGATGCTTATTAATCTATGTTTTAGATAATAGATTAACATAAATATAAGATAATATCGATAGATGCATATGAACATTTTAATTCTACCATATTAATATTTTGGACACAAGATATAAATTATTTTAAAAATAAAAATTAATTAATATGTGTTCTTCCTTGATCATTGCAAAACAAATGTAATGAAAAGTGAGCCCAAAACATAGGCATGAAAGTTGAAATGAAAGCACCATATTGTACACTGACATTATACAAGCACTATTTACAAAGAATTGTACAACCAAACCTTCTGCACCGGTTAACTGCAATATAGCTTCAACTCTTTTTCTTACATCTCTTCAAGATTTGTGGTTCTATTACTCAGTGTTACATTGGCATCAATTCACTTTTACAGTGAATTGTCGCTACTGTAATAGGGAGTTGCCGCCAGAGTTGTCGCCGCTATTATGTCAATGAATTATGTGGTGAATTTAGATAGCAAGCTTCTGAAAGATTAAATCACCTCATTAAACAACAAATTAATATGAGAAATCATACCTAATTAAACAACAAATTAACATGAGACATATTTGTTAGTGAGAGAACTCAATTTCAATAAGGGTAAAATTCCAATTCAAATGTATGATCATCTAGAAAATTACAAATGCTTAGGTGTTAAACCTAAGTATGAAAATCCATACAATTTCATCCCCTAAGTTTATAACCTAATTAAACAACAAATTAATGTGAAAATCTTAATTAAACATCAAATTAATGTTAGACATCTTTGTTTGTGAGAGAACTCAATGGAAATAAGAGTACAATTCCAATTCAAATATATGATCATTTAAAAAATTACAAATGATTAAGTGATAGACCCACATTTTAGATCAAATCCATTTATTTTACATTATCATGAATTAATAGTAAAAGACATGAAGGACCACTTATTCTCTTAAACCCAATGTCGTGTTCCCAAGCTTGGTTGGCAACTCATAAAGTATGAATATATTAATTTAGTACCAAACCTTGCAAATTGGAGGATTAAGACATCGGAATATCAAGCCAGGTTAATTGGAGGATAAACATTTATAGTATGAAATTAAATATGAATATATACGTTTTTGATAAAAATATATTTTTTATTAAAAAAATTATAAAATATAATTAATTTTAATAAAAAAATTATACATTCCATTATTCAATTTTCAATAACATCATCAAAATTTGAGAGTGTTTTGATATACACTAAAATTAATATAAGAAACAAAGACACTTAATTTAAATATAATAAAAATAAAATAATAAAATGGAGATAAATACTAAATCACAAAATGAAAACTCATATCAATATTAACATTTTCTTCTTTATCTAATTTTCTAAATTCATAATAGTTTATTATTTGCAAATTTTACTCATACTAAACTTCTTTCTTTCTGAATAATGTTCAAATTATAATTATAGAATTAAATACTAAAATTTATTATTTCAAATCATATGATTTTAAACATTAACAAATATTATATTTTCAAATTCTATATTTTATATTAAAAAGTTCTCTATGTTAGAGAACCCATGAAAGTCCCAGTAAGCCCATAAATTGCAGGTCAGTAAAGCATCCAAAAAGCCTATTCTTTAAATGCAGCTAGGAAAATGAAAACTTCTTTAGGCTACATGAATTATTATGAAGCATTATTATCATATTTATTCAAAATGCTTAATAATTTTATCGTCCAATTTACAAGTTGTTGGGATCTAGGGTTTTGCATTGATTTTTAGGATGTAGAAAGTGAATGTTTCATTTTGATAATTTTAAATCAAGTGAATGTTTTCTTTTGATAATTGTATTTGTGGCTCATTATATTTGTGGCTATATGAATTTTTTTCAACCAATATTCTCATTATATTTTTGGTTTTATTACTCACTGTTACAGTGGCAGAAATTCACTTTCACAGGGAGTTGCTGCCACTATAATAAGGAGTTCCTGCCATTGTTACATTGGAAGCAATTCACTTTTACAGGGAGTTATTGCCACTTTAATAGTGGTAGCAATTCACTTTTATAGGGAGTTGCTGCCACTGTAACAAGGAGTTGTCGCCACTGTTACAGTGAGTTTTCGTCATTGATATGTCAATAAATTGTGGGGACTTTAGTCAATATATATATATATATATATATATATATATATATATATATATATATATATATAAACTGTGGGGACCTTAGTCAATATATATATATATATATTTGGTTATATAAAAATTTTGTGGAGTTAAAAAAAAAAAATACAACCAAGATGTTCATTATATTTTATTAAATCATTTTTTTCATTTAATTTTTTTCCTCTTTTGCAGATGGTGCAAAAGTGGAAGCTCATCATCCAGGTTTGGTGCCATCCAAACCCAATTTTTGCACAAACAATATATGTGCCTCATAATGAATCATTTAAAAAAGTCTTCCAGAAAACTAAAGATATTTCAGGGAGAATAATAAAATCGAAGCCTATTATATGGCTCTGGTTGATAGGTGTTACAGGTCAATTTAGGCATCATCCCCCAAGACCAATATGAACAGAGTCTATCATCCCCTAATTCAATACTAACAGGGTATATCATGCCCTAATTCAATTGCTATATGGCCTAAGGGAATTCATTCCATCAATGGATTTAATTCATGAGATTTCCAATGTTTGAAGTATATATTATATGACCCATTGACTCATCAACACTCCTCTAAATGGGCCTAAGCACGTTGTAAAACACTTATCTCCATGCAAGGGTGCTCTAAAAAGCACTTCCCGACACTTAAGGGTGTGTTGGTCTTCTCAGAGTGAAATCATCATTGTTCCTAGAATATCCACATGTCCAGTGCCTTCTAGAAGATCTCATAGGTGTCATACTTTGAATACATGTGTTCATCCATCACCATTGAACTTAGAAACATGTCTCACCTATTATTAGAAAGTCATTCAATTCCATTTATTGAGAAACAACCTACAATTTCCCTATAAATTGAGCACTCATCTAAGTGCTAAGGAGGAAGAAATTTGGGTAGCCTAATGCCATTAGATTCTCAATTGATGAGATATCGAAGTACTGTTATGCTGCTGAGATGATTCTTGGTGTGATGAGGATGGAATGAAGATGGAGAAAGTTGATGATGAATCGATATGTTGGTTATAATCTTCTCCTCCTACTTTCTTAATAAATATATATGTTCTTTCTCTCATATATATGCTTATATCTTGTGAATTGTATTCTCAAATTTGTATGTATTCTTAGATCTAATTGGTTCGATTTGGTTAACATAGATTGATATTGTATATTTGTATGTTTTTTGTTGTCTTCTGTCTTTGATTGCAGGTGTCGATCTATCAGATTTAGTTGGATTGAGGGCAACGACAATAACGAAAGAAGGGGAACGAGAGCGAAGGATCATAAGTAGGTCCCTTTCCTTTTTGTTTATCTATTTTTCTTAGAGAAAATAATATTTGTCTTTCTTTTGTTGTTCTGAGTGAAGGAACACCACACTTAGGGAGCTCTAGTTTATATATAGATTATAATTTTGTATAACAAAATGGCGACTCCACTAGGGAAAAATATATCATTCCTGGTGTTTTTGTCTTTGTTTACCATCATCAGTAGACTTTAATTCATCTTTTCAGTCATTTGAATGTACTATTTTCCAAATAAGTGTGTCTAAGGTGTTTTTTTTCTAGATTTAGCTGCGCCCATTGCAATATTGGTCAAGGTACAATGCTCTGCAAAGCACTCTTTCCCATTCAGGGGTGCTCTACAATGCACTATCTGCCCCTACAGGGTGCGTTTCCCCCTCAGCCAGCCAAATTCCATCAAAATTTGTCTTTGCATTCAATTTTAGGTAATTTTCTATTGTATTCTTAGGTGTCTGATTACTCTTAGAGACCAGTAAACATTACTTTTTCTTCCTCCTTTGGATAATTTGCTTGTTCCATGTTTCATTAGCTGTTTTCTTTATTATTGGACAACTAAATCTAAAGTTGTAATTTTTGCATTAGATTAATTCTCTATTTTCAAAAAGGAAATTGTCATTTCAATCTTCATTTCCTAAAGGAAATTTGTCATTTCATTCTTCATTTTCCTAAGAGAAATTGTCGTTTCATTCCTCGTTTCCCAAAATAAAACATTTTTTTGATTGATTTGTGAATTTAGTTTCTTTTTACAAATTCACATTAAAGGAAACTGAAAAGAAAAACATGCATGTTCATTTAGAGATTTTGTGTGTTGCATAGGAAAATATTAGGGAAATATGAATTTATCTTGTGCTCTTTGTTGTATGCTAAAAAATTTTATTGCTATATCCCTTTAGTAGCTAGGATTTTCATTGAAAAACTGAATTGAAAAGTTTTTCTGCTCATTTAGTTTTCATTTTAGGAATTCCCCATTACATACCATGGTGAACCTCAAAGATAAATTTTTAATCAAGATAAATATAAAATTCACCTCAATCAACCTAAGAAAGCATTGTAACATTAACAATAACACTTAGAAGGTCTAGGCTAGAGACGTGTTCCAGCGTCATTAAAGATAGAAATTGTCGCTAAATTTTCTGTGATACATTTGAGTGTGAAATCCCACTCCAGGATTCGACTGCCTTGTAATTTGTGATACACCGAACACAACATTTAGGGATATTTCCTGCTCATACTTCTTGGTTCATCAGTAGGTATTCTGCAGTTCACAATTACTTAATAAACCTTTTTCCTAGTATCACCATTTTATTTTTTTATTTGTTTTTTTAATAAAATAAATCAGCCATCTTGGAATAAGAACATCCCTTTCCCCATCGTTCACGTAGAATAGCGCTTAAACCACCTTTACCACAGGAAGCCAATTATATTTGATGAAGGCGATCCCATTCTACTGAATCGAGTACCATCAATACCTCTGGTGCATCATCTTCATCACATCTACCAGAGTCGTCTCGAGTCATTTCTACACATCTTGGTTTATCTATTGTCATTGAAACGGAGTCCTCATCGTTACATGTGGACACTAAAACTCCAATTAGTGAAACCATACCTCCAGAGCCTGGCGTTGTTCAGTTGGAAGTCAATCTGGATCGCATCGTTCTTTTACTAGAACATCTAGATCCTGAATTCGAACAACTGGAAGTTGTTCCTATATCGGTCGCTCCTTAATCATTTGTAGCCATTCATTCTTCCCTTTTATTGCACATTCAATGATCCAGGTGGATATCGGTGGCCACCCACCTATTCCATTTGGACTAGCACCATCAATTCTTGCAGCCCTTCACATTCAAAACAACTTACTATTTTTAGCAGGTTTTCGGGTCCTCCACTCCTAGAGCCGTTTTGGGGCCTTAATGATCCAGGTGGATATTGGTGGCCACCCACCTATTCCATTTGAACCCCCACCATCATTTCTTTCAATTTTCAAGTTGCAACAAAACTTACTATTTTTAGCAGTTTTTTCGGTCCTGAACTTCCAGAGCTGTTTTGAGGCCCTAAACGACGTTTTTTGGGAAAAATGAGAGCAACATGGGTCCATGGACCGATGCTTCTCATTCAAAAGTTGTACTCCTCAAATATATCTTTCTAACGAGCTATTGAGCGTGTCAAATAGAGATCGGGTGCCAAAGTTACGCCCCCGAGAAGTTGAACCACCAATTTACCCAAACGGGCGCCCACAGTTTTGGCGCCTCATCTCCTACAGTTAGGTTTTTGGACATCTCGCATTCTACATTGTTTCTCAACAATAAATAGGGCCTCGAGACTCATTGTAACACAGTTCATAGTTCTGTAGCCATCACATCTCTTCTCAGAGATTCGCTACCAGCACCTTAGCTATTTTATTTCCATTATGCCTGTAAACATATTTATGTTATTTGATATTAATGAAATGAAATATTATTTCCGCTGCATCTCTTTGTTCATGGTTATTTCTGTATTTTATTGCATTCCTGCATAAATCCGGATCAGTGTTATCAGAGCGGGTTTGCTCTTTCTTTGTTTTTCTTTGCATGTCCCCAACGCGGTCAGAGTATAAGGAGTTAGGGCTCGATCTGGTTGAACCCTTGCAAGATAAGTCTCGCAAACCCCGACGACCTCCCATGGTGGAAGAAAAGAAAGATGAGGGAGCAGGAGATCCTATCAAAATATTGCTCGAGAAGGCCCTCGAGAAACAAAGGAACGCGATGATGGATAACTTTGCTCAAATCCTTCAACGACTGCCCACATATGGCGCATTTGCATCCAACAGCCAATTTGGAGGCGCCACTCCCTTCAAGGTACAGGTAAACTTTGACATTCCTATATTTGAAGGAAAAATAGATGCAGATGTCATAGACAGATGGTTAAATTAGTTGGAAGGGTATTTCTCGGTCCATGACTTCTCTGATCCAGAAAAGATTATTTTTGCACTCCTCAAAGCTGCCCCCCATGTCAAAGACTGGTGGGAAACCTACCGTGAGCAAGAGGGCGAAGGGGAACCCTCTCTGTTCTCAGCCACACCCACTTGGAATTCGTTCCGAGATGGCATCAAGGAACAATATTACCCCGTGGGGAGCTATGAGGACAAATACATCCAATGGACCACGCTGCGGCAACAAAAGGATCAAGATGTGCACGAACTGACGAATCTGTTCCATACCCTACGCACAAAGTTGGGTATTAAATATTCAGAGAGACATTTGGTCCTCAAGTACCGCGGATATCTACATAAATATATTTAGGAGGAAATGGAGTTCCTCGACATTACATCGCTTGGCACGACATATCGCTATGCCGCAAAGATCGAGTAGAAATTTAAGCAGAAGAAGCGAGACTTTGGATCTACGAATCTGAAAGGTGCCCCCGAACCAAAGAACAAGGGGCAAGGCCAAAGAAATGTGACTCAGAAAAACACCAAAAATCCAAAGAAGGACATAGGGAAGTGGTGTTAATTTCATAACAGCCCCACTCATAGCACAAACGAGTGTCGGGCCAAACAGTCTCTAGTGGCCGAACTAAAGGCACCCAAATTAGATGCATTTTCTGATCCTGAGTTAGAACCAGACAAATGCAATGACAAAGAGAAGAATATCATTGATGCAGATCCCAGTACTATTGTTGCCACCACCAAGATTCATAGGGAGGGTCCAAAGGATCCAGAGGAGGGGGAGCGCCTCTTTCAGTCGCAAATGTGGGTGAAGGGTTCTCCGCTGCAATTTCTTGTCGATAGTGGAAGCCAAAAGAACCTCATTTCAGTAGAGGTCGTGAAGTGACTCGCCCTACCTACCATAGCACACCCGCAGCCGTATACCATCGGGTGGCTCCACCCAGGGAGAGATCTCCGCATCCACCAGCAGTGCCGCCTTCCATACAGTATCAAGCCATTCACAGATGAGGTATTGTGTGATGTTGCTCCTCTTGATGTAGCTGATGTATTATTGGGCCAACCATACTTGTGAAGGCGACATGCTGTGTATGAGTCTAGGCCTCGTGCTGTTATTATTACTTTGGGAAATAACTTGTACAGGATACCAGAGGTAGCACCGCCTCTTATCATCTCTTTAACTACTGCAAAACAACGCAGTAAGATTGTTTCCCAAACCAGGAAATTCATTTTCCTTACAACTCACTCACAGGGAAAGAAAAATATTGTGGCCACAACCTTGAAACAGGGCTCCCTTGCACGGCTGCAGCAGATGGACAAAGTCATGGAGGAATATGAGGAAGTTTTCCCCTCACTCATAGAGGTTCCTCTACACTGTCAGGACAAGCACTCCATTGATCTGACTCCCAACGCACCACCGCCTGATGTTGCCATAAATCCTGCAACTACACATACAAAATCCAAACATGTACTGTCTGAGGCTGATAAAGAAACCAAATTTACTAAATGCATCCAGCATGTCCACCCGCAGGTCCTTGACATTTTCAATAGATCTACTACTCAGTTCAACAGAATTTGCCTCATCTCATGGAGGATATCAACGCAATGGGGACCATTGCTTCCTAAGGAGGGAGGAATGATCCAGGTGGATATCGGTGGCCACCCACCTATTCCATTTGGACTAGCACCATCAATTCTTGCAGCCCTTCACATTCAGAACAACTTACTATTTTTAGCAGGTTTTCGGGTCCTCCACTCCCGGAGCCGTTTTGGGGCATTAATGATCCAGGTGGATATTGGTGGCCACCCACCTATTCCATTTGAACCCCCACCATCAGTTCTTTCAATTTTCAAGTTGCAACAAAACTTACTATTTTTAGCAGTTTTTTGGGTCCTGAACTTCCGGAGTTGTTTTGAGGCCCTAAATGACGTTTTTTGGGAAAACGGAAAGCAACATGGGTTCATGGATCGATGTTTCTCATCCAAAAGTTGTACTTCTCGGATATATCTTTCTAACGAGCTATTGAGCACGTCAAACGGAGATCGGGTGCCAAAGTTACGCCCCCGAGAACTTGAACCACCAATTTACCCAAACGGGCGCCCACAGTTTTGGCGCCTCATCTCCTACAGTTAGGTTTTTGGACGTTTCGCATTCTACATTGTTTCTCAACAATAAATAGGCCCTCGAGACTCATTGTAACATAGTTTAGAGTTCTGTAGCCATCACATCTCTTCTTAGAGATTCGCTACCAGCACCCTAGCTATTTTATTTCCATTATGCCTGTAAACATATTTATGTTATTTGATATTAATTAAATGAAACATTATTTCCACTGCATCTCTTTTTTCATGGTTATTTCTGTATTCTATTGTGTTCCTGCATAAATCCAGATCATTCAACCACGTAAAATATATCTCAGGCCTGATGGCGAAATTATTCCACCTGGTTTTATTTCGATTGAGGAAGAACCTCAACAAGAAACACGCCCTTCAACTCCAACTCATTTTGGGTCGAGGCTTTATCTTTACAAGTCTATTCCTCAATTGACTTACACTACTTCTGTTGATCCCGTTTCAATCCAAGTTCCCATATATCCTATAGGGTCGACACTGGTCCATTTGACCATGGCTGAGTCAACATCTCCGGTTGTACCATCTGTTACAGTTGCGACAACATCTACTATTTCTACTTTGTCGATGTTTACCACGTCACCCGAGTGACATCTTTATGGTGGTTTGGCTATCCCACTGGGTTACCAATGATTATTTGGAACCTACTCTGGTGCCTCCTCAAATCCATGGAATTCACCCATGTCATCTTCTCGTATCTTATCTGGTACATCTCTAATGAGTACTGAATAGCTTGATCCTTTACACACATCTTCAGTGCAACATTAAGCTGGTCCATCTGGGTACATTCCATCCAGTTCAATCTTGATTGGACTCCCACCATTTGGAGATCAATATATTCCATCTTATTATACTCCTCATGCTGGCGGGTAACCTATGGTCACCCATTTTGATAATAATTCGTCGTTTTCTGGTCACCCAAATGTTATAATGATTGTTTGCTAGTGGCAGCCTATCCTGCCCATTCAACCACAAACAATTGTACATTCATACCAACCAGTTCAACTTGTTGCACCTAAATCTACCCCACTTGTTAATAATTCATTACCCCTTTTACAGGCTTAGTTGGTTGTACATCAATCGTCTCATGTGGGTCTTTCAACCCATTACCCTCAAGTTTTGGGGCTCTAGACTCCACCTCCTTCGGTTGGTTTGCAACAACCATCTGTATCTGGAATATTACAACCGCATGGTGGATTACCATTTTATGGGATGTCATAGGCTCCTATTGGTCTTACCTATTCACAACCAGGTCCAAACTATTCTATTTTGGGCTATAATATTGGCGGAAAATCACCTTGGGAGCCACAACCACAAATTCCACAACAACAATTCCAACAACAAAAAACTTACCCAGATCTTGATCAACATATCCCTCAAGCGTTTGGTCATCAAAACAACCCCTACCTGGGTTACCAACAACAAATGCCTTATGCTGGTGCACAAAGTCCTGTTTCCCAAGCAATTCCATCTTATCCTGGTTATGCTCAACCCGACTTGAATCAACAGTTGACTTTTGTCGCAACATTAGAATTACCTGATCTAAACCCGCTTACCAATGATCCTATTAGCTATTCTCCTTGGTGGCTGGTGATACCACATAAATTACCCTTTGACATTCCTAAACTCAATGGAAACCCTAGAGAAGACTCGTCAATGCATGTTATGACTTATCATTTGTGGTGCTCATCAAACTCCTTAAATTATGACTCTGTTAGACTACGTCTTTTCCACCGTACACTTACTAGTTCGACCACAAAATGGTATATTGAATTATCACAAGATTCATTTGATAACTTCATTGCCTTAGCCACTACCTTTTTAACCCACTTCTAGTTACCCATACAATATGAAATTGGAATGAAACTTTTGACCAACTTTAAATAGAAAACTGCTACTCACATTTTTTATCATATTCATAAGTGGCGTCATCATCGTCGAATGGTCAAATTTTTTTTCCTAGTCAGCTATTGGTTGAGTGGTTTATTAAGTCCTTATTGCCATCTATCACTAAGGATGTAGCTAAAGGTTATTTTTTCACTGAAGAGCAAGTCATTACTCATTCCCAGTACTTAGATGTGATTTATACTCAGTCTGGCACGTTCTATGAGAAAATTCCAAATGTCTCGCGATCAAATTTCACTATTCCTCCTCCATGTGGTAAGGACTGTCACGTCAACGACAGAATGAATAGTTCTGAAAACACTCACACCTCTACTACATTTGATCTTGCACCTTATTCTAAAATACATGTCGTGTCATCTGACAAAGTAAAAAGTGACAAGCAACCTGGAAGCAAGAAAAAGGGGAAAGCGAAGAAAAAGAAAAATTCAACCTCACAGGAATGATCATCTGATAAACAATCTGGAAATTATCAGAAGCCTCATTACCCTTACTTGATATTTAATGAGGAACACTTTATTCGATACTATCCTCACCATGCTAAAGCCTCAAAATTTCTTAATATCTTGGTTGCGTCTGTTGTGTTGACAGATCCTTTTCTAAATCCAGACACAAACATGGTTGTTAAAAATCCCGTTCTAGTTCCCAAGTGCTTATGTTATTTGTCACAAAGAAAAAAACTGATGTTTTTGTGTCTACATGAAATAAGGATTACGATAGTCAGGCTACTAATCAGCCTACTACCTCGACCAGGAATCTGTCCACTAAATCAATTCTGCCAACTAATATTCTAGAGTTAGCAATAAATCCACCGAAGGGAGTCATCCAAAAATCGATGTTCAATCCTCGAGCCCGCACAACTCAAAATTATAATATAGTTGAATATTTGGCTCACTTGCCTTCAACTATGTCAATGCTTGGGGTACTTCAAAATTTTCCCTCCCAGAAGCAGTCTTTGTTGTCGGAAATTGGTGGAATCGACCCGATAGATTCTAATCTTGTAGTCTTTAATCGCACGGGCTATGTGCCACAATTACCAGCCAAATTATCATTTTCAATCCAAGTAAATGTTCAGAATCACCTCGGTCATGCACTATTATTGATGAGGGAGCATCTACTTGTATTATGTCTCTCAATTGTTGGAAGTCACTTGGCTCACCTCACTTATCTCAATTGCCTACGACGTTGAAAGATTTTGACGGTCATACATATAAGCCTTGTCGTATCTGTTGATTAGTGGTTGTCATTTATGTCTACCTAAGCAACACTAGGGGCTACCCTGATCTTGCATGGGAATTTTGACCTACCAAATTACTATATTCTAGGTCAATAATTCTTTTGATGGTTTCTACTCGTCGATATGTTTCCGTTGATATATGGCACGCCACGTAATTCTTCACGGTTTGAGAGATATTCATGTTTGAAGTTTGTAACCCAGTTTTTTGGCTAAAACCCCATGGGGTTGTGGCATGGGTCATTGAAAATTAAATAATTAATAATTTTTAAGCTCCTAAAATCCCTCCCACGTTCACTTGTTGAAGCACCTCTCAACCTAAGAATTTATATAAATTGTGATCCTCATATCCTCCTTATGCAGGGATTTCGCTACCTGAAATAGGTCATCATGGAATTTTTTCTCTAACTTTTTTTATACGAACGCTCAAAAGCTGAAATTTTTTTGGGGCGAATTCGAAATCTTGAGGAAGCTCCTGTAAAAATTTCGGATCAGGGTGCACAAAATTTCCAGAGATATGATCTATGGAATTCAGTGTTTTTGCAGGCTCCTAAACTTCATCTCAAAGAAGTGACCTTGGGAAAATCATCATAACTCTCTCTCTTAGTATTGGATTGGAATTCTGTAAAAATTGATAGATAGCGAACGGACTGTAGTTTTCTTTGTATCAATTTTAGAGCCTAATAAAGAAACAATGACATGTGGCATGCCATACAAGTTCGCTCTACTAAAACATTCCATAATTAGGTCATTGCGAGAGATTGGGCATAACTCTCTCTTGAAGAATCTAAATTGAATCAGACCTATGGAATTGGAAAGAAGACTTAGAGTAATACTAAAAAACCGAAAATCACATATTGGGGAGCTGAAATAATAGATATACACCAGATTCAATATCAAGATCCTAGAAGGAAAGAAAAATCTAGATCATGTGTTGTCAAGGGTTGCAAAGGACCAGAATTTCTAGGGCAGCAAAGCAAAGAAAGGTGAAGCAGAGGGTAGCATGAAAAGAGTAGCAACCAAGGTGCAGAATAAGCAAGAAGTTCAGGACATGAATTATTCAAGTGGGCAACACTGCATACAATCATTGTAAAGGTAACATTGTAATAAGTCATTGTAAATGCATCATTGTAAAAATTGTACTAGTGTTTATCTGCCAAGAGTTGAAGAGGTGGTGTCGGGAGGTCTAGGATCATCATTAGGTGGTTGTGTCATAGTTGGGTTTATGGTCTAGTGTGTCTTATTCTTCTACATCATTCTATATCATTGTAAAGTGGACCATTTTCCCTAGTACGGGAGTCCATTCTTGTTTTATTCTTTTATAGGGTGGTAGGGTGGTGCTAGGATGGTGCATGAAGTCACCAATAGGTTCAAGCTTGTGAAAAATTTAGGCTGGTAGGGTGGCGCTAGGGTGAGTTTTAGCTCATTGGGTGTTGGGGCATCCATTCAGTTGAATACTGAAGAATCTCGGGCGTTGGAGCATCCATCCAGTGGGAGCTGGAGAAGAATGTTTTTCTAGATTCTAGGAAGTGGAGCTTTATTTTCAATTGGAGTTGAATATTAAAGAATTATTAGAAAATCATTCAGGTGGTTTTTGTCTCAGAGAGGGTTTCCACCTTAAAAATTGTGTGCATTTGTGTTCCTTTTGTGTACTGCTATCATTGTACAAACAATGGTAATAATTGAAGATTAAGTAATGCTCTAATTGAAAGGAATATTGATTAACCCCCCCTCTCAGTATTTCCAACAGTATCATCAATAACCTACATGTCGAACTAGGGGGGAAAACTGTAACTGTTGAAGTTGAGGTCGTTGATAGACGCCTTGACTACAACATTGTACTTGGAAGGCCATGGGTTTACGTTATGACTGTGATTGTTTCTAATTACTTTTGTATGATCGCCTTCCCTCATAAAGGCATAACCACTGTCATCAATCAACTCTCCTTCTTTGCCTCTAGTTCCCAGGTAACTAGAAACGTTTTGTTAGTTCATGCACCCCAACTAGCACTTCAAAACATTGGTGTAGGGCTCTTAAATGATTCTTCCCTAATGGGCACCTTTTCATTACCATCGACTGCGACGCACAAGTAGAAATTGCATGAATAGAGACCTGTTGCATGATATCTTCCACTTCATCTGACTTAAGGAAGATTACCAATGATTCTGAACTTGATACGCTGGGTAAATTTCTGCCACCAAGCCCAATTGAGCTGGAATAGTAATCAATTTTCTTGGCTTGGATGGCACATCATGATTCATCATCGTTGATTGTTTAGGTCGATTGTTCATTAGAATTTGGTACTCCTTCTGATCTTTTTTCATCCACATTCTTGACTGACGAGAGCATCATGGAAGCCATGATACTAGAAGGAGAACCATGGGAAAATTATCATTATTATTCTCGTCTTCAAGGTTAAAACAAAGTTAATCTTATTGAAATATATCACCCTACGATCTCTAATTTCTTTTCGAATTTTGTTCCAATTAATTTCGTCGAATCTGAGTGAAACCTGTCAAATATTGAAGAAATAATTTCTATCGATATTTCAACCAAACTTGGCGTTGTAGAAAACATTCAAGTTTGCATCCGAACTCAACACTTATCTCTCTCTTTTTCGTGAATTATGAGATGTATTTTCTTGCTCTTATGAGGAAATGTGAGGCATAGATTCTAGTATTGTTGAACACATAATTAAAATGTACCCTGATGTCAAACCAGTACGTCAACACCTTCATCCTGTTCATCTGAAGAAGGTTGTTTCCATTAAAGCAGAAGTTGAAAAAAATTTGTGTGCTAGTTTCATTTACCTTGTTCCTCTTACTGATTGGGTTTCCAACGTTGTTCTTGTCATTAAGAAACAAGGGACAATCAGAGTGTGTGTTGATTATCGGGATGTAAATCTTTCTTATCCGAAAGACAATTATCCTACTCCCTTTATCGACCAAATTATTAATGAATGTGTCAGCTATGAAATATTTTCATCAATGGATGGATTCTCCAGTTAGACTCAAATAAATATTTTCCCAGAGGAACAATATAAGACAATATTTATTTGTCCCTGGGGCACATTCTCTTATCGTAAACTCCCATTTGGTTTAAATAATGCCAAGGAAACATTTAAGAGAATAATGGATTAATCTTTTCATAACATTAAGAACATTTTTCAACCTTATCTAGACGATTTACCTGTGCATTTATGGAAACAGACTGATCACCCGACACATTTGAGAGCTATATTTCTACGTTGTCTGCACTAAAAGATACGCCTAAATCCATACAAATGTGTGTTTTGTGTTGGTTCTGGTCGTTTTCTTGGATTTATCGTCTCAAAAGAAGGAATTTGAATTGAACCACTGATGGTTTAGGCCATTCTTGATTTTCTTGCGCCATCAAACTTACTTTAGTTACAAAAAATTCAAGGAAAGACTAAATTCCTAAGGAGATTTCTACCCAACTATGCCGAAGTTGCTAAAGGATTTACTCGTATCTTGAAAATGGTGATTCCATTCCATTGGGATAAGGTTGAAGAAGCTTATTTTGATGCTCTTAAATATACCTTGATTCGAGTGTCATTAATGTATCCCCCTAATTATTAGAGTGATTATTTCTTGTATATCTTCGCGGCAGATACGACCATTGCTATGGTTTTAGTACAATAAGAAGATTGGAAAGAACATCTGATATATTATTTGATTCATAATCTCAATGATATGGAAGTTAAGTATTCAGATGTTGAAAATCTCGTCTTGGCAGCCGTTCAAGTTGTCCTAATATTTTTCCATTATATCCTACTCCGGAAGACCATTGTCATTTCAGATTGCAACCATATGACATACATTTTGTCACGTCAATTATTGGGGGGTGGGGATATTCAAAATGGATCATCATTTTGCAGGAATTTGATTTGTATTTCATCAAATCCAAGTTAAAGAAGTCTCTATTTTTGGCTGACCTTATTTGCGACCTTCCCTATAATAGTACTGAAACTACATTGGAACCATCAATTCCAGATGATTTTGTGTTTCTAATTGGGTAATCTAACCCTTGGTATGGGGATTTTATCATTTATCTCCAAATCAAACTTTCCAGCCCAATACCTCTCGCTCACAACAACGACGTATCCATAACAAGCCAAAGATTGTATCATCGTCGGTGATACACTTTATCATCTTGGTGTCGATACAATTTTAAGGAGGTGTCTCACTCATGAGGATGCTGAGAAAGTTTTAAATGATTATCATGCTGGTGATTGTGGTGGACATTTTTTTGGGTATGCTACCATGCAAAAGATTCTCCACGCTGGTTACTTTTGGCCAACCATATTCCACAATACCATTCTCGCGGTTAGAACTTATCATGCGTGCCAGATATTTAATTGTAAAACCTGCATGCCTCTAGCAACAATGCATCATGTCATAGATGTGGGAGCATTTGAAAAATGGGGCATTGAATTCATGACCTGCAACCCTCGTTCGGCCGGGGGGCATTGTTATATTATTGTCACAGTTTACTACTTTACCAAGTGGGCCGAAGTGATGCCTACATTTAATAACACATGTGAAACAATTGCATTGTTATTTTTCAATCATGTCATTTCATGATTTAGTGTACCACAAGATATAGTTACAGATCATGGTAAGCATTTTCGCAATAACATGATGAATGATTTGACTGCAAAATTAGGACTGTCACATGACAGTTCTACCCCTTATTATCCACAATCCAATGGAAAATTTGAAAACATTTACAAGATCCTTAAGCGAATGCTTCAACGAATGATAATTGTTCATAAACAAAATTTTCATTTAATCCTATACTTGGCTTTGTAGGCATATCAAACCTCAGTGAGAAATAAAACCAGATTTACTCGCTTTCAATTGGTGTATGGTCTGGAAGTTATCTTACCAATCCAATGTGAAAGTCTATAATTAAAATTCGTTATTGACCTGCTACCTGACACCTCTAATGAATAAACACCTCTTTTAAAGCTCATTCATCTAGATGAAATGCGTCAAGAAGCTGCATTGGACAACGAAGCACATAAGAGACGAATCAAGGCACAATATGACATCAATGTCAAGCCTCGCATCTTCTAAAAGGGAGACCTGGTCTTTCTTTATGATTAGGAAGCCGATTTGATAGGAATAGGAAAATTTGAGCCACTATGGCACGGCCCCTACATTGTCAAAAGAGTTCTAGCTAAGGGCGGCTACGAGTTAATTTATTATGATGGAATTTCAGTGGTGCAACCTCGAAATGGGTTGTATCTTAAACGTTACTATGATTAATTGAGCATAGTAAACTTTTGTATCATATTGTATATATGCTTTGATTTACATTAATTGTCTTATGTTGGAGTTTTCTTGAAGTTAGTAATCCACTTTACATTTCATCGCAGATGACTGAATCTTTGGAACCATTCATTGGGTACGTCGATGGTGCTAGTCGTAGTACGTAGAACCTATCCTCTACAACATGGGCCATTTTCGCTCTAGGTGGCTAGTTTGTGAGTTTTCAAGGGGTTTATAATGGTCGATACAGAAACAATATCACTAAATATAACGCGTTGATCGAACTTCTCTCTGATGCCATTTCATTTGGCAGTAACCGCATCATCATTAGGTTAGACTCATAGCTTATCGTACTACAACTTACTACCATCTATACCATCCAAAATCTAGCAATTCATCGTATGTTCCTTAGAGTTTGACTTTTCGAAAGACATTTTGGTTACATTCAATATCAACAAATTTTAAGAAACTTGAACACATTAACTGATTCCTTAGTGAATTATTTTTTAAACAAACATTTTAAAAACATGTAAAGATACATTTTCAATTCACATCACACAATTGAATAGGATTGTGCATTAAACATAGGAAAACACTGAAAAAAATAGATAGATAGTTTAGATTTTTACAAAATTTATGCCCAAGACATATTAGTCATATGACGTCAAAATGTATATAAAAATGTCAAAAGTAAAACTAATGATGCTCATGATAGCAAGCAACTGCTCTAGCTATCCTGGATAATAGCCTCATCCAATGGCTAGGAACACTAATAGTATGGCACTGCAGCCTCATAGGTAACTCCTCAATCTGTGAATATGGTATCCCAAGAGTCAATCCCTCAACTTGTTGCTGCAACTCAACAAGAGTCTCGATCAAATCTAAATCTCGAAATACTTCTCTCCCAATATTCCTCTCTGTTGGTTCATCTATTTCCTGCTCTGGTCGACCCACTGGTTGAACGTGACCCACATCTATGTACATAAAACATTTAATTTAGTCTTGGAAAATATAAAAAATACAAAAAAAAGTATAAACCTTAAAATAAAAAAACATGGTCAAAATATTGTTACCCATTGCACCCCATTGAGCACCATTTGGTAGAATGAAATCTGGATCTCCACAGAAATCTATGCTTGCGTACAGATATTCCTCTATGGCAATAATTTGTCGTCGAAACCATGAAAAGAAAGCAGTAAAGAATATGATGTTCAATTGACCAACATGTCTAGCCATCAATTCAACCCATCTCTACATCCGAGGATCTCTAGGACCAGAAATGCTCAGTGTAACATGTTGCGGTTGCATCAATGGAACTCGCTCTAAAATTAAGGAAATCAGGATTGATCCATAACTGAAATTATTTTTCCTGCCACCCTTTAATTTAGTCAAATGTTCTTTCATCTGAAAGAGTACTACTTTAGCCTAATTGAACATTTTTTTTTGAGAAACTCAAGAGAATATTGCATGTATGATTGGTTTGTGACATGTAGTGTTGAACATAACCAACAAGCGTTGCAATAGTAAAAAGGATGGTTCTCAAAGGAAAATCATCACATCACGGATGTTTATCTTTTCATCTTTACTTGGTTCAATACCTGGCTGGCAATACTGGCGTTTGTAATCCTTCACTGTCTCTCCTCCAAGAGCAGATCCCACAAGGGAAATAAAAGAACCATGCCTCGATAATCTAGTGAGAAATTAAAGATCCTCAACAATTATTGGGAGCACTTTGTCCCCAATGTGAAAATCTTACAATGCCAGATCCTATGAATGAACTAGGAACTTCGATAGTTCAAAATGTTGTCTCATCCCTGATAATCTGAAGTACTTAAGCAACCCACAATCCCTGAGGGATCTTACAGTACTCGTAACATTTAGGGAAATCATGTCTTATTCTTCATGATCTCTTTCTTGCCAGTAATGGTCATTTTGATCTGACCAATACCTAAAATCCAATCATAAGCTTCATTATGATCCATTTCATGCAAAAAATTTGGGGTATTTTGAGCACAAAACAAGAAAAAAATTTGAGAAATGTGCCTAATGCAACCCTGGTCAATGGAAACAACATTGAAAATGCATATGGACTTCAATTCCAGTGCTCTGCAACACACCTTTCGACGTTCAAGGGTGCGTTGCCCTCAGAGCATTGTATATTTACCTGAAGAGGCTCAAAACCCTAAAAAGTTACCATGAAATGAAACACAAATGATACTAAAATAAAGAGAAGGTTCAAATCTCCAACCTGGATCAAACGACACAAGAAATCATCCACTGAAACTGTCACAATCAACCACTGAAGTTCGAGGGAAAAATAGGTTCAGAGCTCCTAAATTTCAAATGGTAACTATGGAATGGTAAAATGAAGTGGTAAAAACTTCTTTTTAATAGTCATTTTAATTATTTTATTCATATTTAATGATGTGATTATGGTTTTTATTCATTTTTACTATAAAACAGGTGTTTTTAATCCGTTTGATGGTTCTATGAACATGTTTTACAGTTGATATAGTGAATTTGAAGTGCAAAATTATTCAAAAATGATTTGACCACAAAGCACTCTTTTATCCTCTTTTTCGAGCTTTGATAGAAACGAAAAAGGAAATTAAAGCACGCTTTTATCTCTTTTTCGAGCTTTGATAAATGTGAGAAAGGAACCCCCTGGAGTTTTCTTTTAGCTCTTTTCAGACTCTGATAATGAGAAAATATTACCAAGAACTTGTCTTTTTGACCTCATAAAAGTAAATGAAATGGAATATACTCAGTATAAGTTTAACCCTTTTCTGGACTGAAATAGATTATTTACGAAAAAGGAACACCTTACTCGAACATGGCTAGGAGGTTTTCTAAGGAATCATTTTACACTTTTTCGGACCTGAGCGACAAATTTACGAAAAAGGACCTATGGATTTTTCTTTTATTCCCTTTTTAAAACTCTTTAAATATGAAAAAGGATCGATTTTTCATTGTCTTTAGACTCATTAAAACATTAAATAGTCATGGACTTGTCTGATCATGGAAAGATTGAGTTTCATTATCGCTAGACTCGTTAAATTATTAAATAGTGATGAATTCACCCGAAGGGTAGAATTATAGATCAAGCATATGTTACCCTCCTCAAGATTGTTAAAAAATAAAGAGGTATTGGTCAGCAATGATTGGGGAAAATTTGGGAAAAATAAAAGAACACTTTATGGTAGTAGGTCGCTCTTGAACATGACACTTTCACTTCATCACCGTGGCTTTTGGGTTGGGTAATCTTCTTGACGGTATACCTTAACTATGGTCCATCATAGCATCACTTCGGTTTTGGATCAATGTTTCCAAATCATTTCAGTGTCGCTGATATGTTCAAGAGAAGTCATCCAGTAATTCCTCATCTTCTGCAATACTCATAAACAATCATTTTCATGACTGCCATCCCTGAACATTGCTTCATCAAGTCACATTTTGTCTCCAAAATCATTACTCCCATTTCGCGATAAATTTTCTTCCTGTCGACATTAGCTCATCGTCCAGGAATCTAACTTAGAAACATCTTTCCACTATGTTACACCATTTTTTGGTCATCTAACTCTTCATCATTAGATGGACCCAAGTACACCATGTAAGACCAGTTTTACCCCAAGTAAAACTGCTTTCACTTACCTTGGAGCTTGCTTACATCAACAACAAGTTTCTCTCTTCTAGCAACAGGTCGACAACATCAAACATTCGATTGAGAGATTTGGTTTAGTGTTCGACATAAAATCATCTATTCACACCTTGCAAATTGTACTGCAGTACCTTGAGAACCATTAACATCAACGATGATTTCTCTCGCGTCTGTTAACAACTTACATCATTGGCAAATAATCAGACGATGTCTTCCCATGTTCGACTTTAGATCATATATTTGCATTGTTAGACTTGTACTCGAATGATCAAGTAAACAAGATAGAAGACCCCGGATCTAGTTTCATCCATTTGGGGTGCGATTTCAGGAATCGTACCACATCATCCGTACAATGGCTTTACATACAGATGGTCATCCGAACATGGGCCTATATCTGTAGAATAATTTCTGATTTATGTACGTGTTATGATAATTTATGTGCTGAGAATGGGTATGTCACCCTCAACAGTTCATGTCCAAGATGTAAGATATCATGATGTAATTTATTGCAAATTGATGCAAGTCATTGTCCGCTTCAGATCCTACTCATCACATTGGAAAGTATCTAATCCAAATATTATCATTATTTTGACTTCATGCTTTAGGGGGCAGCTATTACAGGTCAATTTTGGCATCATTCCCCAAGACCATTATGAACAAGGTCTATCATCCCCTAATTCAGTTGCTATATTCCCTAAGGGAAGTCATTCCATTGATGGATTTAATTCATGAGATTTCCAATGTTTGAAGTATATATTATATGACCTATTGACTCATCAACGCTCCTATGAATGGGCCTAAGTGCATTGCAAAGCACTTATCTACATGCAAGGGTGCTCTACAAAGCACTTCCTAACACTTAAGAATGCGTTGGTCTCCTGGGAGTGAAATCATCATTGTTGCGGGAATCTCCACATGTCCAGCGCCTTCTAGAAGAGCTCATATGTGTCATACTTCGAATACATGTGTTCATCCATCACCATTGAACCTGGAAACATGTCTCACCTATGATTAGAAATCCATTCTATTCCATTTATTGAGAAACAACCTACAATCTCCCTATAAATTGATCACTCATCTAAGTGCTAAGGAGGAAGAAATTTGTGTATTTTTATGCTCTTGGATTCTCAATTGGTGAGAGATGGAAGTATTGTTATGCTACTGAGATTATTCTTGGTGTGAATAGGATAGAATGAAGTTGGAGCAGGTTGACGATGAATCAATCTATTGGTTGTAATATTCTCCTCCTACTTTCTTAATAAAGATATTTGTTATTTCTCTCATATATGCTTCTATCTTGTGAATTTTATTCTCAAATGTGTATGTATTCTTTGATCTAATCGGTTCAATTTGGTTAATATAGATAGATATTGTATATTTTTATGCTATTTTTTGTCTTCTGTATTTGATTGCAGGTGTCGATCTAGCAAATTTAGTTTTATTGAGAGCGAAGACAACAACGAAAGAAGGGGAACACGAGAGAAGGATTAGAAGTAGGTCCATTTCCTTTATGTTTACCTATTTGTCTTAGAGAAAATAATATTTGTCTTTCTTCTGTTGTTCTGAGTTAAGGAACACCACACTCAGGGAACTCTAATTTATCCATAGATTAGAATTTCGTATAAAATGGGCTTAAATCAGCCAGGATTTATGGTGCAAGTGACATTGTCACTTACACTAATTTAGAGTTGATTACCAATCAAATGATTAGAATTTACCAAGTGAGAAAACATAATATGAAACCCCTACACCAAGAAGAAAAAAATATTGCTGCATAATTTATTAGTTTTAATATCATTTACCGATTAGATGTCTAAAGTTTTTTTTTTATGATATACTCATTCAAGTAGAATCCAATGAACATGGATGTGGAAGATATGTGGAGGAGCCAACATGTGCTCCAACAATTTTCATTGATAGTGCTCAATATACGTGGTCTATTAATGAATTGATTGTTCTTGTGTTTTCTATTGGGGTTACTATGGTGGGAGTCATATTATGGAGTTCTTATTTCTTGTGATAGATTTTAGTAGCATAAACAACTATTATGTCAAATTTTTAAGTATATATATGAGCTATTTTTTTTATGGATGAGCTCACCTTATTTTTTGGTACTTTTTGGTACATGTATGTGAAATGTATTTTTCAATCAATACTATTATACTTTGGTTTCGTCTATCTATTGGACATATTGAGAAGGGTGGGGGAAGAATCACTAATTCATTTTACAAATGTTATTTTTGTAAAAATTGTATAGAAAATATATATCAATGGATTCAATCCGATCATGTAATGTACTAAAACAAGATAGTGAATCCTTCTCCTATATTTTTGGAATATAAAACATGATCGCTCAATCACATGCAAGTAAGAGAAAGGAAATTATCAATCACACAAAAAAAGATATATCTGGGGAAAAAACCTACTCAAAACCCCTCTATCATATATTGTACATAGTCAATGAATCATGAAACAATACAATTCTTTCTCACACCGAGAAAATCTTGCATTATACCGATTGTCTCACCCTGATCCTGCTCAAAAATTGCTAGCAATTCTCAAGCAAAATTGACCAACACTTAGCCAATTCTCAGCCCCAGCTTAGCCCAGCCTTGCTCACGAAATCCCTAGGAAAAATAATTCTTATTAAATAGGAATTCCAAACTTCCTTTATTGTGCAATACCTATGGAGCCTTCCTCTGAATTTATAACTGCACTTGGGCAGTTTTCTAAAAATACAACTGATAGTTTACTTGCCTTTAACCTTTGTCTCAACTGGGTCTCCATCAGAATTGACATGCATGCAGCTATTAATAGTGAATCATCAGTTACTTGGTAGATCACTACTTGTGAATTAAATCTAATTTAATTTACTTGACCTCTCACTAGCTCATCACTCAGTTAGAACTAGTTAAACTGATTTTAACTTAATTAATTTGAGCTAACTGATTACACTCACACACACTAGTGCTACATGCCTCACCTTTGACCCTCAACTCAAATTTCTTGAGCTAACTAATTCCATCTCACTTAGTTAACTGATGCAAGTTGTTTGTGATGAAATTACAATTTAATTTCAATTTAGTTAAGGGATAATTAAATCAAAAGCCTCATATGGTATCCATTTATGGGTGCCATTTTCTAGATTTTGTTTTTGGATTCCAATTTCACTGTTTCTTGTTGAAAATTTCAACACTCCCTCTCAACAAGAAAGGAATCAATCTATCCTGATATGATACCTTTGGAATTTTCTTGCATGCAACACTTCTCTAGTGTTGTTTGCACATGCAACTCCCCTGAAACTGAATAGACTCCAAACAACTGAATCAATATAATGCATTTTTCATTAGAGTCTTCTGATTGCTGCTAGCTACTGCACATGTCTATTGGACTCTCTGCGTTGCTGCTAACATCTGCATCCATGCACTCTGCATTGCTTCCAACTCTAATCTGTTCTCCAGTATCTGACAGCTGTCACTTTGATTTTTGTCTTCCTGAATTCTGACTGCATCAATCTAATTGATCCTTCCTCCTACTATTGTAATGTGGGCTCCTCATAGCCAGGTTCAATCCATGAGACACACCATCTCAATGGACCCTGCCCAAATTTCTTCTTGGGATTAATTCTGCACATCGCCCCACCTCACACCTGGAGGTATATCTACATGTACTCCCTCCGCCCATCTGGCTCAAAATTTCCCTCTCCTCGAGGTATCTGCATGAATAGATGCTTCCACTCGGTCTCCTCTCGGCTTCTTCAATTATGGTTACTCCACAACCTTCTGAGATTTCCTTTGAGGCTGCATGTTGAGAGATAATTTCTTCCTCTCAACCACTAAGTCATTAACCATTTCTTTGCTCCTCAAAGCCTTGCATGCATCCTCAACCTTGAGTTCATACTCATTCTTGACTCTTGAATCGATATACGTCACCTGTCTCATGGCTATGTGTTTAAGGAACACCTTTCCTTTTCTAAACATCACCTCATAACCACGGTCTTCCAATACCGCTATAGAGACAAGATTCTTCCTTAGGCCCGGAACATACAAAATATCTGCTAGTTTGATAGGGGATCCAGACTCCGTCTAAAAGGTAATTGTACCTATCTCGGTCGTGCTATACCTCCTGTCATCTCCAAACTCTATGTTCTGTTGGAGGTCCTTCTCCTCCAAGTCACTGAAGAGACATTTATTCCCTGTCATATGGAACGAGGCACCGTTGTCTAGATACCACATGAATCCCATTATAGTGTTGGCCATGCATATAATGAGAGTAAAATAAAGCTCAAACTGTGAAGCCAATGCTTCACCCGCTGCAACTGCAGGCTCCTTCTTGCTTGCCTTCTTCCATGGACAATTCGAATCATAGTGCCCATGCTTGTGACAGTGAAAGCATCTGATCTTGGACAATTCTCTCTTGCCCTCTTCGCCTTGGGATTTATTTCCCTTGGCATTATTTTTTTTTCCCACTAATGCACAATATTATTCTTTATTGGTGATGGAGGTCTTGTCTTTGGTGCTTCATCGTATCTCTTCTATTACCAAATCCGACCATAGTCACTCCCAATCTGATAAATTCTCCCTCCCATTCACAAAGTCCTGGTAACTATGCCAGCTCTTGGGAAGGCCTATAAGTGCTAGCCTCACCAAGTAATCATCAGCTATGGTCAGACCAACAGTTTGAAGCTCATCTCAACATTGAGTGAAATTCGCAAAGTATTTTGGTACTATCTCGCCCTCCTCCTTCTTGATCTTTCTGAGCTTGCCCTTCAATGCCAACTTCCTTTGGTTGCTGCTATTCTGAAACAGATTTGTCAAGGCCTTCCACATAGCATATGGATTCGCTTTCCCATGGATACTCATGATAATATGATCTCTAACACCCTCCAACAATATCCTCCTCGCCTTTTATACCTTCTTCTGCCATGCATCAAGAAGTTGGGCATCTCCTGCTACGGACTTGGGAATATCATTATCTATGAATTCGTTCAACCCATTTTCCTCCAACACTGCCTCCATATTATCCTTCCATGTAATATAATTTTAACTTCCCACGAGTGCATATCCGAGTCTCAAGCCATTGAAACACATCTTGATCTGCTTCTAGCTCCGAAGAAAGTATCTGCAAATTTAAATATTGTTCAACACAAACTCAATTTCTTCTCCACTATTGTGATTCCTAACGCTATGATACCATGAAGAAATTATATATAAAATCTATATCAATGGATTCAATCCAATCATGTAATGTACTAAAACAAGATATTGAATCCTTCTACTATATTTGCAGAATATTAAAAACAATCTCTCAATCACATGCAAGTAAGAGAAAGGAAATTATCAATCACACAACACAGGATGTATCTCGGGAATGCACTTGGTCAAAACCCCTCTATCATATATTGTACATAGTCAAATAATTATGAAACAATACAATGTTTTCTTACACCGAGAAAATCATGCACTCTACCGATCGTCTCACCTTGACCCTGCTCAAAACTAACTAGCAATTCTCAGGAAAAATTGATCAATTCTTAGCCAATTCTCAGCCCCTGCTTAGCCCATCCTTGCTCACGCAATCCATAGGAAAAAAAATTCTTATTAACTAGGAATTACAACATTCCTTGATTGCACAATCCCTATGGAGCCTTCCTCTAACTTTATAACTGCACCTAGGCAGTTCACTAAAAATACAACTGATAGTTTACTTTTCTTTAACCTTTGTCTCAACTGGGTCTCCATCAGAATTGAAATGCATGTAGCTATTAATAGTGAATCATCAGTTACTTGGTATATCACTACTTGTGAATTAAATCTAATTTAATTCACTTGACCTCTCACTAGCTCATCACTCAGTTACAACTAGTTAAACTGATTTTAACTCAATTAATTTGAGTTAATTGATTACACTCACACCACACTAGTGCTACAACTGCACCTAGACCCTGAAAATAATAGAATCACTCTACATGCCTCACCTTTGACCCTAAACTTGAAATTATTGAGATAACTAAGTCTATCTCACTTATTTAACTCATACAAGTTGTTATGAGATGAAATTACAATTTACTTTCAATTTAATTAAGGGATAATTAAATCAAAAGTCTCATATGGTATCCATTTCTGGGTGCCATTTTCTGGATTTTTCCTTTGAATGCCAATTTCACTATTTCTTGTTGAAAATTTCAACAATTTTATCCATTGAGATTAGTTTAGACAAAACCCAAAATTGAACAGCAAAATAAAGGATATTTTGATTATCAAATAGAGGACTCCAAGTAAAAATCTCTAATAACTATACAAGTCTCTAATATAAAACAACTTGAATTCTTAAATAAGCCCGTTCAATAAAAATTAATGTGAGATACCCTTGGTTACAAGCCAACCAAGATAGCTTATACATGGTTAAATGCAAAATTCAATTGTGATATTTCCATTTTTCCAATCCATAGCTCCAACCTCATTTAAGGGGCAGAATTGTGATGAGGTGATTTGATTCACTTGGTTGTAAGGAATGTTTTCTTAACTCCGTTATCAACATCTACTACCACAAGCTCAAGTGATTTGAATTGAACCACGTTTTGACATACATGACAAAAACAACAACTAATCCTGCAAACAATAAAAATAGTATGAACAACCTACAAATCATGGAAGTTAACTTGATAATCATGCAATATTATAATATGCATTTAAGTATAACTAATAAATTTCAACCAACACATTTTAAGGAAAGTAATATAAGGAGTGAGTATAATGGTGCATGATCCCACAAAGTTATTGTTATGATGTAAAAGTTGGGCCCTCCCATGGAAACTGGCCCTCCCATTCCAGTGGACACCGTTGCAGCAAATCCTGGCTGGGTATAAGGGGAATCTCTGACTCTGTACAATGGTAATAGAAATCTACCCTGACCATGACAACAACGAACTGTCGGTTTCAAATGGGAGGCAGACATTCCGGCACCACCTGACTACATACTGACACCGCCATAGACGATGGGTCGTGATATTACTGGACTCATTACCCCAACTCTTTCATTTCCCCATTTTCCCACATTTGAATTGTTGCAAAGAAAAAAAAAATATAGCCATTCTGAAATCTGACTAAATATGGGAGGTACAAGAGTATGCAGAGAAAGTGTCGAAGAATTTCTAGACTCATTTCCACGTGTTAAATTTTTTTTTGAATAGGCTGACGTGATATATTATATTTGCAGGTTTCAGGTGTATGAAAATGGCATAGCCCTAGAATTTTCCATGAATTACAGGGAGGGTAGATCAGAGGTAGAAGGGACCATGGTGCATGTGACAGAAGAAGCGATTGCGGAAGTGACAGGGTTACCCCAGACGGGAGAACAATGGTTTGCACACTGAAAACCCCAACCTGATGTTGTGTGGAAATTCCTTGAGGAAGGTGGACAACTGCCACAGAGAGGCACGGGATATGACAGGAAGTCATTGCCAAACACCTGGAAGGATGTTTCATTCCTTGTCCAGATATTTTTCACGTGTGAAGGAAGGTATGTCATCATTTATTATGAGAACCTCTGCTTGTTAAACCACTTGTGTCATGGCAGGCTGGTTAACATGCATTTCTTTCTTGAAAAAACACTAGACCAAATGGCCCGAGGTATGTAGAAATCAAAGTGCCCACTCGAAATCTTGTCCCACCATGGCCTTATTAAAATTTCGGTGGTTGTTGTGTTGCAAAGGGAAGGGATAACTTGGGATGAACTAGTTGGAACCATTGCATGTTTAAGGTGCCACCCCACTGGAGGAAACCTTGGAAGATGCAACTCTGCCCCATGACCTCCCAACTGCAAATCTTCCCCACGACCTCCCACCTGAAACTCTGCCCCATGACCTCCCACCTGCAGAAAATTTGCACATAACCTTTCCATATGGAAACCAAGTCGCCTAGTGTTCAAAATACGATGGTTTTTAGGGTTTCTGATGCTAAAGAATCACATAAAGGAGATGACCAAGATGATGATGATGAAGTAGAAATATTGGAGAGTAAACCTGTGACTAGAATATTGAGAGGATACAGTAAATTCTCGGAAGTAGTGCCAAAAGCAAAGAAGAACATGAGAAAGAGATTTCATCTTGCTCCAGTTCCTGAAACCCTCCCCGTTGTTACAGAAGAAATCCTACAAGAGAGCAGCAGAACAAGAGCAAGAGAAAGAGAAAGAGTATCCATAGGATGTATTGATTTAATAAGTCATGGACCAAGGATGCATGCAACAAGGATTCATGGAACACGGATTAGGGCACCTTGCTAACACATAAGAAAAATTTGATAAGATTCACTCTCCTAATTTTGACTACGATTACATAAATGGACTATCCAAATGGTACATGTTAGAAGGCCTTGCCTCAATTCAAATTTGGAATGGGGATGATGAGGAGTACCAAATAATTGCACCACTAGAATTGTGTGGGGAAAATAAGTAAGGCCAACCAACTGCAAAACCATAATTGTATGGGTATGATGAGGAGGACCAACCAACTGCACTACCCATTGATTTCATTGATATTCCTTCTCCAAGGGTCCAACAAAATATATCCATTGGAAAAAAACATACTGATGAAATTTTTGTGCAAACAGAGGACCATACCAAAATCAAAATTGTCCATACAAAGGAACAATAATCACATATGAAACTAACAAAAGAAACGATTGTACAAACATAGGAACAATAACCATATATGAAACTAAGAGAGGATGAGGAACAAGAGATCAAATTGACCAAAGACAGGGGTACAAAATTAATAATAAAGGGGCTACAGTAACAACAATAAGGGACTACACTAGTATATAGGGACCTAACAAGCCCCTCTCCTTCAAAAAAGTGTTATCCTCAATGCTTGAGTAGATCTGGGTGCTTCTATATAAAATTATCATCCTCCCATGTAGAATATTTAGTTCTTCCACTTGATGAGATACTCTGAAATTGATCGATTTCGTAGCTGTAGATTTCTTGTTTCCGTGACTGCTTCAGGTTTCAATATGATTTTTCCCTCCTCATCAAGTTTTGGAAATAGTGTTTGAACTGGAATTTTTTCACCTATGACCTTTAAGCATGAAATATGGAAAACTGGATGCACTTGTGACGAAGCAGGAAGCTCCAATTTGTATGCCATAGTACCAATATTTTGCAACACCTTGTAAGGACCATATTACTTTGATGATAATTTATTGTCCTTCTTAGCTTGCTTAAGGGACATTTTTTTGTATGGTTGTAGCCGTAAAAATACCTAGTCTCCTACATCAAAACTTCTCTCACTGTGATGTTGATCTTCCTGTTGTTTCATTCAATTTTGTGCCAAACTTAGTTTATCCTTTAAGAGATGGAAAACTTCTTGTTGATGCTCGATGTGGTATTCCACTGCTTGAACCTTATAACTTTCTCTTAAGGATGATGTGATGGATGGTGGATGATATCCATAAACTGCCATAAATAGGGTCATTTTTGCTGCAGTATGGAAGGAAGTGTTATACCACCATTCAGTGAGAGGTAACCACTTGACCCATTGTGTTTGTTTATCAGATACAAAACAACAAATATATCATTCCAAACATTTATTCACTATCTCAGTTTGACCATTAGATTGAGGATGATAAGATGAGCTATGAGCTAGTTGAGTACCCAAACAAGAAAATAATTCCATCCAAAACTTTCTAGTAAAAATGGGATCTCTGTTGCTTACAATAATATTTGGATTTCCATGTAGCTTTTGAATTGTTTCCATAAATGCAGTAGAAATTGTACTTGCTTTAAATGGACGAGATAATGCACAAAAGTATCCATACTTGGTAAGTCTATCAATTAGCACCATGATGACACTCTTTCCTTCATACTTAGATAAACATATGATAAAATCCATTGAAATCTCCTCCCAACATTGACTTGGAATGGATAAATGTTGTAGAAGAACTGGGTCGTAATTATCTCAACTTTATTTCGTTGGCAAACCAAACATTTCGCCACAAACTTTTGAATATCAAATTTAAGGCCATCCCAAAAAAATTATTTCTTCACCCTGTGGTATGTTTTTAAAAATCCTAAGTGTCCTCCTAAAGGAGAAGTGTGCAATTCCAAAAGAATCTTTTGTTTTAGTTGAGAACTCTTACAAAGATATAAGCGATCTTTGTACCATAAGGAATCATTTTTCCAACTAAATGTATCATATGTACTAGGATCTTGCTGCAAATTTTGAATGAGTGTCCACACTTCTTCATCCTTCCTCCATTCATCCCCTGCTTCGGTTATCCAATCTGGTTGGATAATAGAAATAGCACAAAGCAATGCTTCCACATCTTCATTCTTTCTTGAGAGTGCATCTGCAACAACATTTACCTTCCATTTTTTTTAGATGATTTCAAAGTCATAACCCAACATCTTTGTGACCTATTTTTTCTGCTCTTCTGAAGATATTCTTTGTTCCAAAATGTGTTTAAGGCTATCATTACCAGTTTTTACCTTGAAGTGTCTTCCCATTAGGTGAGGTCTCCATTTCTTTAGTGCATGTAGTATTGCTAACATTTCCTTCTCATAAATATCTTTCTGTAAATAATTTCCTTTGATTGGAAGACTTTCAAAAGAAATGGGTCTTCCTTCTTGCATTAAAACAACACCAATTCCATTTCCTGAGGCATCCAATTCCATAATAAAGGTTTTTGTGAAGTCTGGCGTTGCTAAGACTGGTGCTAGGCACATTTCCTCTTTAAGATGTTTAAAGGCCTTAGTTGCTTTAGGAGTCCATGAAAATGCATCTTTCTTCAATAATGTTGTTAGAGGTGATGCTACTCTCTTATAATTCTTAACAAACTTGCGATAATATCCTATTAACCTGAGAAATCCTCGCAACTGCTTTATGGTTGTGCGGACTTTCCATTCCTTAAAGGATTTAATCTTGTTAGGGTCTACCTTAACACCCTTATGAGATACAATATGACCCAGATATTCCACCTCTAATACTCCAAAGAAAAATTTGGATGTTTTTGCATATAATTGTTTCTCCTCCAATAGTTTGCGCACCCTGTCAACGTGTTGAACATGATCCTTCCAAAACTTGTTGTAGATTAGTATATCATCAAAAAATACTAGCACAAATTTTCTAAGGAAGGGTTTGAAAATGGAATTCATCAACCCTTGAAATGTGGAAGGTGCATTAGTAATACCAAAAGGCATGACCAAAAATTCATAATGACCTTCATGAGTTTGAAATATTATTTTCAGAATATCTTCAGTCTTCATTATAATTTGATGATATCTTGAACGAAGATCCAACTTGGTAAAATAAATTGCTCCATGTAATTCATCCAATAATTCATCAATCACAGGAATGGGAAATTTATCTTTAATAGTGAGCTTGTTGAGCTCCCTATAATCTGGACACATGCACAATGTTCCATCCTTCTTGTGCACCAATACTAATGGAGCAGAGAAAGAACTTTGACTAGGTTGAATTATACCATCCTGTAACATTTCTGCAATCATACGTTCAATTTCACTCTTTCGGAAATAAGGATATCCATAAGGCCTGATGTTTGGAGGAACACTTCCTAGAATCAAATGAATAACATGATCATGATCATGAATAGGTGGGAGTCCTTTGGGAGTTTCAAAGACCTTGGAATGATTGTCCAATACTTTTTGGAGATCTATATAAATAGATGATTTTGATGTTGGAACTTATAGTGAGCATAATTGTGAAATTATGCTTTGCTGTTCTTTCTTCAGAAGCTTTGTCATGACATTAGAGCTTATTATCTTTCTCGGCTTCTCTCTGATACCCTGTAATTTGACTTCCTTTCTTTCCAAAACAAATTTCAGGAAAAGTTCTTAAAAATTAAAAGCTATTGTCCCCAAATTTTATAACCATTGTACTCCTAGTACAACATCAGCACCTCCCATTGGAATGGAAAGCATTGGACTATTCAATACATATTCCCCCATGATTAGCTTGATATTATGACATTTTCTAGAGAAATTTATAGTTCCTCCATTTGCAACCATCACGTGACATTTTGGTGTTGGGAATAGGAAACAATTCAATTCCTTGGCTACCTTAAAATGAATAAAATTATGGGTACTACGCGAATCAATCAACACTATTAATTTTTTCTTCTTGATATGTCCTTCTATCTTGAGAGTTTGAGGAGTGTTAATTCCTGCTAATGCATTACATGATATGGTCAGACTCATTTCTTCTTCTTCTAGGGTTGGTTCCAGTGTATATCCTCTTCTTTTGAAGTTTCTTGTTCATTTTATTCCTCCTCTTCATAATCTATGTAAAATAATTTATTCTCAACAAACTTATGACCTTTAGTGTATTTTCTATCACAACTGTGGCAAAGCCCTTTTTCTCTTTTTCTTCCAATTGTTGTGGTGTCAGCCTTGTAGGTTGTGGAATTCTAGGAGTAGCAACACTTCCATCTTTATAGATGTGAGTGGTAGGATTCCTTGTCGCCATAATTTTACATTCAATTTTTCTTGCCAACCTGAATGCCTTCTCCAATGAATCAAGTTCCCAAATGTGAACCTCATGTTGGATGTTATCCTTTAAAGTCCCTATGAAGACATCAATCCTGTGTTCCTCTAGAAGACCAGTTACCCTTATATTCAATTTTTGGAAATCATCAATGTGCTCCACCACTGAACCCTTTTGTTTGAGATTTATCAATTGGCTAAAAATGGTGTTTTTCTTTGTATCCTCATAATGTGCTATCATTTCCTTCGTAAAAATTGACCAAGTGACAATTTTTTTATGGGAGAAAAGCCATCGATACCATAAAAATGTATTTTGTCCTAAATATAAAGTTGCAATGCGTACCTTTTGTGTGTTTTGCACATTATTGAGATCAAAATATTACTCCATCTGTAGTATCCATGTTATGGGATCCTTGCCATCAAACTTCCTCATATCGATCTTTGGAATATGGTGGGTCTTCCATCCAACATTAGAGTTTATGAAATCACGATTAACATTTATTTTTTTCTCATCATGAGTTTCCTCTACTATATTTTCACCATTAGGAAATATTTCTTGTATCAACTTTGTCAAACCTACCATGTCTTCTTTTATATCATTCTTCATGTTTTCCATTTTTTCATCGATCTTAGTTTCCATGTCATCCATCTTAGATTCCATGCTAGCTTCCATGTCAGCTTCCATGCAATTCTTTAAACCATCCATCTTAGCTTCCACCCCTTTCTTCAAACCATCCATCTTAGATTCCACACCTTTCTTCAAAACTTCCATTTCATTTTTTGTTTCTCTTTGTGAGAATGAAATTTGGTGCACTTCCTCGTGTAATTTTGATATGTAATGTTGCACTTATTCATCTTCATGAGTCATAGAAGAGCCTTCTAAAAGCTTAATGGGTGTTGAATTATTTTTAGGGGGCATTTTCGAACCCAATACTGATATCTATTCTACAATATGCCCTTGGAATCAATTCAAAATGATTCTTCAAACAAGGCTTATGCAATTCAAAAAAAAAAAATACACACCTTTTTCTTGATTTTGAGGAGCTCGATATTGAATATGAATTATCTTTGTGATTTCGAATCTTCAATATCTGAAATTCGGTTCTATAGTAGCCGTCTAAATTTTCTTTCAAATGCCACAAGTCTGACTTGATTTGGGTTCTTCAAGGCAAAGTTATGCTCAATCTCCCACAATGACCTAATTATGGACTAGTTCAGTAGAGTGAACTTGTATGGTGTGCCATGTGCCACTATTTCCTCCTTCGGATCTTAAATTGATATACAGGAAGCTACAGTCTGTGTTCTTGTGGCCACTTTTTATAGAATTCCAATCTGATGCTCAGAGAGACAGTTATGATGATTTTCCCACGGTTTCCTATTTAAGATGAAATTCGGGATCCTGAAAAATCCCTAACTTACACAGATTATATCTCGGAAAATATTGCGAACCAAGATCTGAAATTTTTACATGACATTCCTTAGGATTTTGGCTTCACTCTGTAAAAATTTCAACTTTTGAAACTTCCTATAAACAAAGTTATAACGAAAATTCCATGATGACATGTTTAGGTGAAATTTCGGAGCTTGAAAAAACCCTAACTTCCATAGATGATATCTCTAAAAATATTGCAAACCAAGATCTGAAATTTTTACATGATGTTCCTCATGATTTTGGCTTCGCTCTGCTAAAATTTAAGCTTCTTAAACTTTATAGAAAAAACATTATAGCGAAAATTCCACGATGACTTGTTTGCAACAGTGAAACCCTAGAATCCAAAGCTCTGATACCAAATGTTATGAAACTAACTCCAAAAATAGAAGAAAAGAGATATCAAAGCCTTAGAAATAAGCCACTTCGAGGGGGAAACCTCCTTTACATTACATAAATGAACAATTCTTGGATGATACACATGACAAAACCTCCTTCTATATATAGGAGTCCATGGGGTCACAATATAATCCTAGCCAACCTAACAATAATAATGTAAGGGCACAATAATAACAATATTGGGGTTACAGGGGTACAAAAATAACAATAAGGGGGCGACAGTAACAACAGTAAGGGACTACACCAGTAATATAGGTACCTAACACAAATGTACAATATTGAAGGCTTTTGAAATACACCAATTGAAATCAATCAGGTAGATGATGAACTAATTGCTACTCGAAACCATACATGATAAACACTTACTTGATGAGAGTTACGATCAATTATAGATTTCTCCTTGAATTCCAGTTTACAAGAGTATTCGCGATTACCTTGTATTCACATTTTTCCATAGTGATCACAATATAGTTTCCCCAATATTAGATTGTATAGAGACGTTGTAACTTGCAAGAAACTAAAAATCATGAAATTATAAGTCAATCAACCCAAGAGAGGAAACCATGAGAAAAGTTAAAAATACTGTGTAATCCAAGCTCCCCTACGAGAAATCTTAAGTACCTTACTCCACTGAAACACCTCACCATCATCAAATTCTAGCGTGAGAACTCCAACAGGATCTAGATGAATTGAACAACCCCAAAACTTGCTCTTTAAATTACTATCTCCCCAAAATTTCCACCCTCTACCTTCAAAATAACATGCAACAATCATGAGATGATGACTGACCTGTATTTATATAATTCTATAGGCTAAAAGAAATTAACCACACCTAATCTGATGCACTAGTTTGCAAAACATGTTTTTTTATGATTATTTCTATCCGAGTATATCCAAGCACTCACTAAATAGGAATCAACATATGTTTATATGTCTACAATTAGATCAAACACTAATCAGTTTCTTATGCACACTAAGACAATCCCTAGATGAAAAATTTATAATGGAAACTGAAACTAATGACAAATATATCATGCAAACAAAGAACAAAGAAATTTGTGTGTGAAATTTATTTTAATATTACAAATAAAAAAAATTAAATAGATGTCAATATATAAAGGCTTGGGAACTTAATGGAATGAGAGACAAAAATGAAGGACAACATATGGAGAAAGAATGTGCCACTGTTTAGACACGAATTATGGAGTTCCAATATCATGCAATATTTGCAAACCATCGAATTAGAGATATATACCAAATATTCTCAGGAATTCAACTCAATTTGGAACAAAGTTGATTCAACAAAAGATATATTTTTATCTACTGATTGATTTATGACAACAAAAATGCATAGAACATATATCCAGGTTTTGTGTATAAATACACAAGTTCATACATTGAACAACATAACTTGTAATCCTATGTTGGATCTGGTAGTTTGCATACTTAACAAGAGTAATATATTATAGGTGTGCATTGATGGAATTTTAATACCCTTTGCACATAGATTGCTTCATCTCTTGCATTTTTCTGTAATTTTACTATAAGCATGTGCTTGCATATATATTTCACATTTGTAAATCTCTCATGATTTGTGATTTCCACTCAAATTTCATATCCAAACCTGCAAAGGTAAGCGTGAAAGCTAACCATTTCAAATATACAAAAACAATTTAAATATTTAGAAACAAAAGTCACAACATTGCCACAAAAATGAAACAACTTTAATACCATCTAAAAGCGTCATTCAAAATAGAATAATTTAATCCTATTCAAACCATGACTTTCCAGAGCAATATTTCTAATTTATTCAAATGATTTTTCCCTTGAAATGTCATTCCACAAAGTAGCTAACACTATATTAGTTTTAAACTTCACATCATTTATTTAAGGCTAACAATTTCCAAATCAATCAACAATATTAATGCAAACAAATTTCAAATGTTTGACATCACCATTAATGCTGCTCCGAAATGGAGAACAGAACAAAGTTCCCAATTCGTATAATGTTAATACTTCTGAAGTCACTTATTTAAGGGGAAGAAACTTTCAACATAATTTATTATATTAAGTGAAGAAATATGAAGAAAAAATGACAAAAGGCAAGTACCTTTGGTAATATTGAAGGTTTATCTAGACACATGCATCAAAGGAAAAACATCTTACACGTTTCTGAAGAGGAAAAGCTTCCATCACTGAAGCACTACCTTCTGCAAATTAGAATTTCCAATCTTGACAACATTAAAAGAATAATATAGCACTATTAGAGAACAAAGTTGTGCCATCATACAATTATCAAAGGTTTGTTGCATCTACCAGCTGTGCTACTAGAAATCTACCACATATGTTCCAGTACATGGTGACTCACTGATTCAATGGACAACTGTTGACAAATCCAATACCATGCCATTATTTCATAACAAGAAACAAAATGACCACTGTGCAAGGCAAGCGCTCCCTTCCTTCAGAATGACACCCTTAAACATAACCACTCCTTTAAATGCATGTTTGCCATTAGATCTTTGAATTGACTGAACAAAGAAGTCAAAAAAACATATGCTTTTATTACCAAATTTTCGAAAGTCAGCCAAATCTTGTTGTTGCAAACATAAAAGATTAGAATAGAGACAATGGAAAACATACTCTCTTGTCATTCTAATTTAGATTCACCCTAGTTGCACTGTTACTCTGGATTTCTGAAGGATTTTAACTATAGAATTCAATTCAATTCCACAAGTTGTAAGAAATCTGATTAAGCAACCATAGAAAAAAATTATCTATAAATTATTTGTGACATAAAAATAAATGCATACAACGTGATATCGAGGTTTTGCGTACAAAAAAAAATTCACGTATTAAGAAAAGTGACTTGCAATCTTACATTGGAATGTGGTAGAATGTAGACTTAACAAGAGAGATATATTACAGGTGTGCATAAATGGAATATGATATGTATAAATAATTTGTAATCATCTATTCACTTAATTACTGTAAACAGATTCATGAATACATATGCGTAAGTCTCTCATGATCTATGACTGCCACTGAAATTTCATGTTCAGACCACAAAGTGTAGCATATCCTACAGTGTTTTGAAAATCGCGATCGGGATTAAATCGGCGAGGGGAAAAAATCGGAAAAAATCGTAAAAATCGAGAAAAAATCGTAAAAATCGGCACATACAAAAATATTCATTTTTTTCAATTTTTTTAATATCTAAAGCATCCACAACATAAAATAAATGCATTGACACATAAATATGAAAAAAAAACTAATATATAACACGTGTAATATCATGTCTAGTGCTACATCACACATAATAGTGAATCATGTCTTGAATACTAAGTCCTGAGTCTCAACTCAACCTCAAAATATCAAAAAAAAATATAATAATGTATCTCATATCATGAGTCATAATGTTATATACAAAGGAATGCACCAAATAACCCATACTACTGATTTCCTCTGCCCCTCTTGCAAGAAAATGTAACAGCGTTCCCTCTAGACGAAGAAGCGGGCGAGGCTGGCAATGGACTCTGTTGTGCTCCAGATCCTGAAGCACCAGGAGCTAAAGGAGGCAGACCACGTCCTCTACAGGTAGCAGGGGTAGGTGGTGTCACCTCCTCCTCTTGCTATTGCTCCTCCTCCTCCTCCTCATGAAACTCATCATTGATTCATCGCTACTAGAAATGGGATCATCAACAAGAGGTACATAAACATCATCTAGCTCAAAGTCTTCAGACTTGGATTGCTCAACCTTATAACATGATAGAAATTGAAAAAGTTTAACATGCCTAACCAATGATATTGGTTTGAGTAAAGGGTTCATCTCCTCAACCTTAAAACGCGGTAGAAAAAGATTAACATGCCTAACCAGTTGTTTTCCTTTGAGTGAAGGGTACATTCTTGTTAAGGCCACGGTAGGGGAGTTCAACAATCAATACCACCAAAATCAACAAAGTTCAACAATCAATGCCACCAACAGCAAGGTTCTTAAAGGACTTCGTATTCTTGATCAAATGCCAATCTCATATCGTTACACATAATAGAATCAAATGGAAATAATGCAAATCTCCAAACCATGAAAACCTGAAAACCATTAAGTCTGCTGAATTTTGAGTGAAATCTAAAATTCTAGTTTCTTCATATGAAATCCAATGAGGTCGAAACCACTCTTAAACATCCTGAGTCATTTCATGGTAATGTTAAAAATTTAAGTAAAAGGATGAAAATATATCCTTTTACTTTAAGAATTTAACATTACCATTAACTGCCAACAAGGTGTGTCAGCAAAAATGACCAAAAAAAAATCGATTTTTGAACTTATAGGGTTGCTGTTTTAGGGGCCCACGATTTTTACCAAAAAATCGCGATTTTTTTCCGATTAGCAATTTTTTCAAAAAATCATGCAAAACATCGCCGATTTAATCGTTTTGCTGAAAAAATCGTGATTTAATCGCGATGTTCAAAACCATGATATCCTATTATTGGTTCAGACTACCATGGAGCATATTTTATAGCTTTTTAACCTTAATTTAAACTGTTACTGCTAAAATATCGTTCCTCCAAGCTCTTAAGGGGTGGCCATAAGGGAAAAATGAAGCAATTTCGATTGCAATTGTTCTAGCCTTAGGGGGTGAACACTAGGAAAAAATGAAGCAATTATAACTGCAATTGTTATAGCCAAAAGAATACTTTTCGAGAATTGGTGAAGTAAAAATGTCTCCAACATGCAATCCATCCAAGTCGAAGTCGTGTTCTTGAAAGTGTTGTTTATTTTTTTAATATATTTAAATTAAAATAAAAAAATTAATTAAAATTAAAAAAATAAATACAATAAACTAATAATTTTTTTAAATAAACTAATAATTTTTTTAAATAAAGTTAAATAAGAAATAAAAAAAGTGAAGACTTGCATGAAGGCCAAGTGCCTTTCTATATCCAACTCTTCATTTGGCTCTCAGGATCCCGCTCAGATCTGGTTATCCCCAAGCTAAGATTTTAGTTGTCCGCAACCTATGCACTAATTCTTATAGTAGACAAGACTTCAGCCATTCGGTTTGATACAATGGTTTGATATAGTGAAGGAGTTCTCTGTTGGTTCTCCGCTACGCCTCGATGCTTGATTCAAGTATTCCTTCGCCTGATTCAAGTATTCCTTCTCGACTGGGCGTCAGATGTTGCTATAAAAATTTGAGATCCCTGGAGTCATTTGCTCTGAGGACAACACAACTAAGAGAAAAAGAAAAGAAAGTGAAGCAAAATCCAACACAGTAGACTAACCTGCTGGAAGAAGATTTCATGCATCCAAAGCTATAGGGTAGGATCTTTGACTGGACCAATAGCATATCATATATAAGCAGTTGGATCAACTGCATTATCGACTACTCAAGCAACGGTTGCTGATGTGTTGAAGGCTATTTTCCATAACTCATGAAAAATAGGCCTGCTTGAATAATTGGACAGAAACATGTTTTGAAGCTATTGGACTTTAGGTCTCTAACATTTTTGTAGACTGTTGTGAAGCAATCTGGATTCCTTCCATACATATGAAAAGTCCGTTCCAGTAAACCACATCTTGATGTTGTCATCGACTCAATCTTGTGACTTAATAAAACAGATGGGTACCCTTGCCAGATCTTCATAAATCAGCTCAACTGCTTGGTGAGTTGTTTTGGTTCTGCAGCATTTAGACTTGGTGGGTTGTTTTGGTTCGACATCATTTAGAAGGCACATTTCTGAATATTTTTACACAAAACAACATTTAGAAGACGCAGGTATGAAGGGTTTTACCCAAATAAAAAAGGCGATGCCCGCCCAACTGTGGTGCCTACCCAACTGTTCACAACTTGAAAGCAGCGCAATGCATGATAGCCACATAGTGGGTTATATTACCACATTTACAACCACCACTTAACTAGACACATCAAATAACCAATACATATAAATAAAAAAATTGATGTTAGTGAAACTATAATGAAGTAATGTTAACATTACTTCAATGGAGAGAAATTTGAAATAAATACACACCTTTATACATGCCTTATTGAAGCTCTTGCCTCGGGAAGAGGCCAATAAGATGGAAATTTTAAATATACCGAAGAGTTTTACCCAAATAAAAAAGTTGGTGCCTGCCCAACTGTTCACAACTTGAAAGAAGCGCAGTGCATGATAGCCACGTAGTGGGTTAGATTGCCACATTTACAACCATCACTTAACTATTACACATAAAATAACCAATACATATAAAAAAAATTATATTAGTGAAATTGTAATGAAGTAATGTTAACATTACTTTAATTGAGAGAAATTTCAAATAAATGCACACCTTTATACATGCCTTATTGAAGCTCTTGCCTCGAGAAGAGACCAATAAAATGGCGATTTTAAATATACCTTTAGCCTTTGCTAAAACAATGAAATAAATTAACATTTTCAAACTTTTCCATCAAACTTTAGCTAAAAAATGTAATCAATGATATGAGAGTTGATTTTCCGTGAAAGTTGAGTACGAAAAGCCATCGACTGATTACTGTAGTCCTTGTTGGCCCTTTGGGCGGGGACTAAGAAGGAAAATAATAAATCTTATCACTTTGATAACTCAAAAAGATTGTATTGTTTGATCTATCACTTTGATAATATCACATAATATATTATTGTATCATAGAAAGATATTTTTGTTGTTAGAGCGAAGAAAATAGTAAATAAAAATTCATTAATGTTTTTATGGAGGGAAGAAATTAATATATTATTTATGTAATTAAAAAATAGAAAATGAATTTGGAAAAATTAAAATGATGTAGCATCATTTCTTATTATACTAGCAATTGTTCCAAAAGGTGTAAAGAGAGGTCGATAGATTTATTAAATTGAAAAAACTGTATTTGGATTTCCATAATCAAGCAAATCATAATTATCATATTAAATGTAAGTGTTTTAGTGTGTGTGTGTGTGTATCATTGATCAAAATTTAATTACATATGTATGCGATATGTTTTTATTTAGTGAATTTTAGTATTTGAGGGTTTGATCTATAGGGTTATGACTATGAAAAAAGTTTCTACTACCATCCATATTTGTCAATTAAAATGAGGATGAAGTACCTTCAACAAGCCATGTAAAAAGTTGTCTACATTTAAGGAGTCGTTGTATTTTCTATTTGTAATGTCCTTATCTTTATTATGCTTTGGATCAAAGTCCCAAATTTTGAATTTAATTTTACTTTTAAATGATATATTTTGTTATGGCTTTCCAAAATTTAGAACTCTGGCCTAGTTACTATTGGCAATTATATGAAAGCCCATAAAAATCAATATATGCTCATCTTGTTGCAAAATAAGGTCAAGGTCAATAACTTAAGAGGTAAATCATAAAATATAATGAACAACAACATTAAGAGTAAAATATGTATCACAAGATTAAACAAATATAAGAATTTTCCTAAAATCTATTATATTGTTCCATGAGTTACCCATTTATACAAGAAAAATAAAGCATGGAAAATAGAATACAACAACCACAACAATTGGATGTTGCACTACCCATGGTGTGAGATAGAAAGAACACTAAACTGCATATATGAATCTCTTCCTCCTCATCATCAAAATCTATGTCTCCCTCTTCATTTGCACTTGCATTGTGATATTGTTGATATTCGGAGACCAAATTTGCAATTGCATTGTGATATTGTTGATACGCAGAGACCAAGGCCATCCTTGTATTGTACCCAAGCTAGTAGTATAAAAAATAATACCTAATAATTACTTATTGAACTAATGTAATAAAGCACTATATCATATAGTACTAACTATGAATCTAGTATGTTGGGTTGGGTTGTGGTTTAACCTAAAGTTAGAGTTCTTGGCCCAATTGATGACCCATGTTAAAGTGAATGACCATATATTTATGAGGTGTGGATCATGTTAATGAAACATCATTCATTCTATGATAACACAAAGAAGTTGTGATTGGTTTTCATTGATGTTAATGAGATCTTTGTGGATGAAGCTAAGTGTAACTGCTCGGTGACTACAAAATATGTACCACTTACATGCAACGTCATAGCCAAGGGTTTTCTGGTAGTAAAACTCCTATCATATATACCTTCGCACCCTCTTCAATCAAAATGCGTTTATCTGACTTAAAAAATCATTTAATATAAATTTTGAATGTTGGTTCAAAACACTTACCATCACAAAATTGATGGAGAAAAATAGACGATAAAAGTAATGATATTATTAAGTTAAGATGTTTTATAAAATACAAAATACATGAATATAAGATTTTTTATATTTAAATAACATTTTATCCACTTTATTCGTACCAATACCATAAATATAATTCACTATTTAAAAATTATGATAGATAAATAATGAAAATTGTAGCTCCCAGTTCCATGATCAAGTTAACTAATTATGCATATAGATAAAGATCCATTATCGATTTAAATAATAAAGTTCATGTTTGTGTTTGATTTTGTTGTATTGCCTTTTTTTTACATTATTTCTTTAAGATTGTTACTTTAAGATCTTTGCTAATATATTCTCTTAATATAATAAGTGTTCATGACAATTTCTTGTTAAATACAAAAGTGAATTAAAAAAATTAGATGATAAAAGTAATGATATTATTAAATTATGTGACAACTAATATTCAAAGGTGTTTCTCATATATTCTTTGTCATTCTCTAATCTTAAACTTTTAAAGGTTTATCACATTTCTTTTCCACCAATACCCTCCATTCTTTGATTTTTTCAAATGCATGATCTTTATTTTTTTAAGAAGTACATATAAGTATACTTAGAAAAATATTTAGTGAAATTCAAGTCAAAATGTACCTTGCACATAGTATTGATGGCTTGTTTAGGGAATATAGGGCACTCTAGACAAGTTTATTTAAATATTGGTTATCCAATCTTTCTTGTTTCAAATAAGAAAAATATTTAGTGAAATTCAAGTCAAAATGTACCTTGCACATGGTAGTGATGGTTTGTTGAGGGAATATAGGGCACTCTAGACAAGTTTCTTTAAATATTTGTTATCCAATCTTTCTTGTTTCAAACAATGTTTAGTGATACTTCACAAGGACACACCCTTCACATACATCATCAAAGAAAACAACTTTAATAATTAATCTTTATTATAACAATATACACAGTTTGAATGTGCGGGTTTTCAAAATTACTAATCATGTTGCTGATGCAATACTTATTGATGTACACTTTGTAAAATTGTCCAAAAGCTTTGAACTAAAATTTCAAAAAAACTGTCTCCCTAATGATGGGTGCTCTCAAAGCATCAAAAGTTCCAAAACTCTACAAAGTTTGCTTCTAGAAGAATTACATCAACAATACAACTTATGGAATGAGACCTTGTTCCTTATAACCTATGAGGAGCACAGTGGGTTCTTCAATCACGTTCCCATGCTTGTGAAGGACATTCCCAACCTCGATGGAATTATTGGCTCGAACTCATTCTTTTTCAAATTTGACAAGTTAGGGGTTTAAGTACCCACTATTATGATTTCACCGTGGATTGACAAAGGAACAAGTTTCGACTCTCTCTTAGATCCCATCCACCCTTCTCCATTTATTGTTCTCTGGATCAAAATATTCATCCATAATTCGATTTTTTTCCATAAAATAAATTGTTACTGCAATGATACATGGACCGAATAGACCATATCTATCATCTTAGTTTGAGCATTCATCCATATCTGCAACAATCAAGAAGTTGTTCAATCTCAAATCTAGTTTCCTCATGACCAAGAGAGAGCGTGGGCTGGAAAGTGTCGTATAGAAGCGCAACAACCCAAATAAAAATAAAGACCAAAAAACCAATAGTGATAAATATATTTAATGGCAAAGCTTATTTCCTAAACTATAGAGGCATAAATATACCAGACAATATATACCCACCATAAAATTAAAGCAAAAACACCATCCAAGAGTGAACATCTACACTACCCCACTTATTTAGGCTTTAGGACTGTGTAGCCTGAAAAAAAAAAAAACCTTTCCCATATTTAATGGTCCAACTCATATACACCTACCGATCATTATTTCCCAAACTATAACCTCATTAATATGATTGGAAAATATATATCGACCGTTTAATTTACATTATACTATCCACGGTTAAATTTAAACAAATTGGGCATCGGCATATACGGCCAATGCCAATGCGATCGCTTAGGAAATATGTATCGCATATGCATATGCACCTTAAGTTAAGAATTAGTCTGCTCACGCGGAGTTTTCGGCGATTCTTCCTCTGGAAAAGATATCCGGCGCCCCGAAAAAACATGTTTACAGTGCGATAGCCTGGGAAATATGTATCGCATATGCACCTTAAGTTAAGAATTGGTCTGCTCACGCAGAGTGTTCGGCGATTCTTACTCTGGAAAACATATCCGGGCCCCGAAAAAACATGTTTACAGCCCGGCTACCCAGCCAGGCTCACGCGGAGCTGGGACACTGTGACGGTCATATCTTACTGGGAAAATCTGTTCATAATCACCGGCTTAGATCTCGGGGCCAAAACCAATATATTACACCATTATCTTCGCTTTTCCAGACTCAGACCAAGAATCATACATACAGAGGTGCTTTGTGTTGCTGTAATCCATCCAGTATTGTGATCCTTGTTGCTTCTTTCGGCGAGGTGGGTATCTGAACAATGGCCAAGCTATCCGCATTCTGTGGCTTGATTACCCTTTTTGCCTTGTTGGGTATTGCCAATGCTCATGCTGGCCATAATTTTTATATTACGGGCAAGGTTTACTGCGATAACTGTGCTGTTGGATACCCCACCAGGATTTCACCTGCTATCTCTGGTAAGCCAGTAAAGTTTTTCAATTTGTTTTGCAGTTTTTGTAGATTGTTTTCATGTGGGCGGGCGACTGCATTTTCTTGTTGAAAAGATTTGAAATAATAGATCTGGTGCTGAAGAATAGATCTGGTGTTAAGAGTCTCCATGTGCAATGCTCTTTGTGCTTTTCTGAATAGATCTATTATTCCCTTTTGCTATTGTGTTCAAATTGCTTTCATTTTCTCATATAAGAGAAATGTGGATCTCATATACGGGTGCGTAGGATGCACAAGGCAGACCTGCTTTTGGTTCTGATGTTTGCAGTATGAGTGCTGTGCAGGTGCCACTGTAGCTGTTGAGTGCAAGGATGGTGCTGGTCAGAGATTGTTCTATAATGAACAACGCACCGACAATGATGGTCTTTTTAATATCGCTGTTCAGGGTGAGCACGAGCACGAAGCCTGTGAGGCATTTACAGTGAGCAGCCCAATTACCTCATGCAACCTGCAAACTGATAGCAACCGCGGTCCAGTTTACCTAACCCACAACAATGGGATCATTTCTGACGAAAGGAAGACTGGGCCTTTTGCCTTCAGATCTACCACAAACCACCCTGCTTGTCAGGCTGTGTTGGCAGAATATAACATATATAATGACTCTGACTAGGTTTTTATTGCCTCTCCATGCATTTGTGTCGGTTTTCGGGTTTTAATGGCTTCTTTCTGCTCGGGATTTTGGCTGTGTCATGCTCCTATTTCTCATGGGTTCTCCTGCCTGAGAATCTGTGCCACCAGTGAATATAAATTTAAAATGTTGTAGTGCTTAGGTGGACTATTTATGTATTTTGATGGTATTCACGAATACCTGGATCCAGATCCATTTGTGGCTAAGACTGCAAAAGTTTGGAATAAATTTATATTCTATATATATATGTTGCATTGCCATTGCCTTCGACTGAAAATGTGAAAGCTTTGTGTTTTGTCTCAATTAGTTGTGTTTTGGAGTTTTTATGGTACGATAAATATCAATGAAAGGAAAAAAATGCAAGAAATTGGCATGCTATGAGATGGATATACATTTCCATGTTATGAGAAATTGGCATGCATTTCTATTTACTACTTTGCAAGCTGCAGAGAAGAGCTCCATCTGCATTGAGCTTCTATGCATTGAATCTAAGGGTGTCTTATTTTCGCATCTCTCTTTCTTCAAATCTGTGCACTTGTGGTGACTGTCACGGATATCAATGACTAATGTGAGAGAGAAGCTAAAGTGTGTTCAAAGTGGAGGGATCCCTTATGCTTGATTAGATTGCGCAGAAATAGAGATGAAAGTCATTTTACTCTGAGTGTAGCCTGTAATTTATCTTTGCGCTGGTTATTTTCTGGGATGAATTGTTATATTGTCGATCAGCAGTGTGGAAAAACTGGACTTTCACGTTTATTACAATGGTTATTGAGCTCTGGAAGAAGACTTTTCTTGTTTTTGATAGTAGCTTTTTGCATGTGTATTGCATTAAATTGCTTAAAAGTGGTAATACAAAAGTACTAGTTTAGTTTTGCACTGCTGAAAGAACTTGTATGTTTGCTGCTAAATCTTGAAGTTTCAGAGTTAACATCCAGTTTCTGTAATCAATGGATCCTGCCAAACCTCTTGTTAAGATCAAGGAAACTTTTGTGTTAACATCAAGTTTCAAAACTTTTTGTATTGCCTTCAACACTTTCAAGAAATAATATAAAGATACTGGATGAGCTTTGCACTACAGAAAGGATTCGCATGAATCCTGCCAAATCTGGAAGCTTCTGTTTGGATCCTGCAAAACCTCTTAGCTTGTTAAGATCAAGAGACTGGTTTAGCTTCTTAAGATCAAGAGATTGGTTTTACCCTCTAGAAACGACTGAAACGAATTCCCTCCAAATCGGCAACTTTTCAAGCTTTCGCCTTAACCAAGGGATTGGTTATACAATTCAGAAACGCCTGACACGAATCCTATTAAATCTTTAAGCTTCTGCATTAACATCAAGCTTGTTGGAATTTTGAGAACTCCAAGTGGAGAGAATAAGCTCTCCTCGTAAACACAGAGAAAATAAACAGGAGACAGAGTTTTCAAGACTTTAAAACAAATTTCTATTCCTTTCAAAACTAATACACATTCTTCCTCAACAGTGAGGGATTCACCAAATATGTATGACTGCTACAGACGCAGTGCACAGAGAACAATCTCTGTCTCTTCCTCTTTAACAATACTCTGTCTTCTACGTTCAACACACTGCTGTGTATTTTTTTCACTCCGCGCTGCTGTGCAAATGCAAATTACAATTACTATTTTCATTACAATCAACTTCGCGGGCCTTTGCTTTTATATGACGCGCATATTAAAACATTACAAAAAAAAACTTTAAATAAAACCAAATATACAATGGAAACACCTTTGTGGAACCATATAAAATATGAAATGCCGGACGTACGAGTGGGGACCACTACGCAGTCGGCAATCGACAATCGGCCAACGGATTGTCAACACACTTTGTGTTCCGCCCAATCTTTCGATTGCGATTTGAACACCACGGACTCGATGGCCCGATTATTAAATCCTCTGTATAAAACCGTTGGATCCGCGCTTTAAACAAAACGCGCTACAAAACAACAGACCCCCGATCCTTCGATTGCGATCGCGTCCGCCCTGATCGGGGCGTATAACATAATCCCGCCGATTGAACCTTCCGATTGAAATCAATCGATTCAATAGGTTTCCGCCACGTGGTCTTGTGGACCCACGGGCCTCCGCTGTTATGAGGGCGATTCATATATATGTTTTGTTTGTATTAAACGTTCCGCTTGCGGAACTTCTTCCATATCAACAAGACACTGCTCCAAAATAAATTTCCGATTCCGATTGGCATAAAAGTGGTGGGGGCCACTTGTCCGCCAATTCAAAATAAAAGGACTTCTGCCTGCTTAAAAACAATTTTCATTCATTCTGGTTGTTGAAGGCTTTAACGCCAGAAATGACTGTTTTTAATTTAGTCTGCTCCTCCGTAGAAAGGATCTACGAAAGAAAGAAAAAAATCTTTGTCCTTCCACTGTGAAGAACGGCTCCGTCCATTACTTGTTAATTTCATCTGCAATTGTGGCTGCGACCCATCAAGATTAAATTCATCCTTACGGATTCACCAACATTCTTCAATTAGTGTATTATAATCTCTTATTGTGTATTCTTTCTGCAATCTTGTTCTTTGTTCTTCCTGCCCAAGGCACGGCAGGTGACTTTATTATTTCAACACTCCCCCTTAAAGTCAGCTGCTGGGTTATTCATCATACCCAAGCATTCTCTTAGAAATTCAAAGGTCTTCTGTCCCAATGGTTTAGTTAAAATATCTGCATATTGCTCCTCTGTTTTACAATGCTGTAAAACAACTTCACCATTATTCACCAATTCTCTGATATAATGATACTTTGTGTCTATGTGCTTTGTTCTTTTATGAAACACAGAATTCTTTGACAATGCAATAGCTGAGCTATTGTCGCAATAAATTACAGTGCCCTTTACCTGTTCTTGACATAGACTTCTCAACATTCTTCTCATCCAAATTGCCTGACACGCTGCTGTTGTAGCTGCCACATATTCTGCCTCTGTTGTAGACAAAGCTACAATAGGCTGTTTCTTAGAAGCCCATGAAATGGCTCCTGAACCCATATGAAAAATATAACCGGAAGTGCTCTTCCGATCATCTACACTTCCAGCCCAATCACTGTCGGTATATCCAACCAATTCTGAATTTTCTGAAGTAGTATATAAAATACCAAATCCTTTTGTTCCTTTCACATACCTCAGAATTATCTTTGCTGCTTGCCAATGTGCCTCTTTTGGCTTCTCCATAAATCTGGAAATTAAGCTAACAGCATGCATAATATCCGGCCTAGTTGCAGTCAAATACATGAGGCTGCCAACTATGCTTTTGTACAAGCTTGGATCGAAATCCTTGCTGCTGTCATTCCTACTTAACTTCAATCCCATTACTGTGGGAGTAATTGCAGCTTTGCACTCGTGCATGTTGAATCTTTCCAAAACTTGATTCACATACTTTGCTTGAGAAATGAAAATTCCTTTCTCACCTTGTTCCACTTCTATTCCCAAGAAGTATCTTAACAAACCCATGTCAGTCATTTCAAATTCATCTTTCATGACTGTTTTAAAATTTTCAGCAAGGTAATCATCATTACCTGTAAAAATTAAATCATCAATATATAAAACAACAATTAATAATTTACCATCCTTTTCTTTGATGTAGAGGGTGGGTTCTCCCTCACACTTTTCGAAACCATTCTCCAATAGATAGGAATCTATTCTGCTGTACCATGCTCTTGGTGCTTGTTTCAGCCCATAAAGAGCTTTCTTCAATCTACAGACCTTATGCTCTTGGCCTTTCTTCTCATATCCGAGAGGTTGTTCTACATATACCTCTTCCATTAAAATTCCATTTAAAAATGCGGATTTTACATCCATTTGATATACTTTCCATTTGTTTTGTGCTGCTATGGACAGCACTGCTCTTATCGTCTCCATTCTTGCAACTGGTGCAAAAGTTTCTTCATAATCAATCCCCTGCTTCTGCTTATACCCTTTGACAACAAGTCTGGCCTTGTGTCTTTCTATTTTTCCTTCAACATTGCTTTTGGTCTTGTATACCCATTTAACTCCAATGACTTCTTTGCCTTCTGGGAGATCTACCAACTCCCATGTTCTATTCTTCTCTATGGCTTTAATTTCTTCATCCATAGCTTCTATCCATTTTCTATCTTTAATGGCATCTTCAAAATGAATAGGATCATCAACTTGACAATACAAAGCAAATAAGGAATTCATACCTTCGTTTGCTTCTCCTCGCTCATAGATTTCTCTGAGGCTTCTGAACCTTGTTCCTCTTTCATTTGGTGTAGCTGTGCTTGATGAAGCACTCGATTCTGCTCCACGTGGTGTGCTTGGTGATGCACTCCCACTTCTCAAGGGTGTTCTTGCTGCCGCTTGAGGCGTCCCTTGCTGGCCTTGCGCTGCTGGAGGTTGTGCGATAGATGGGTTATTAATCTCAACCACATCTACGTCATCTTCATCATGAGACAAACAGTTTTTGACATTTACTGTTTTCTCAATGCTTCCATCCCACGCTTCCTCCTCAATGAATTGTACATCTCTGCTTATTACAAACTTCTTTGTGGATGGGTTATACAATCTGTATCCTTTGGAATCTTCACAATATCCAAGGAAAATGCACTTCTCCCCCCTACTATCCAACTTCTTTCTCAATTTGTCTGGAATGTGTGCATATGCTACACATCCAAAAACTCTCATGTGGGTGACTCCCTGTTTTCTGCCACTCCACGCTTCTTCTGGAACTTTGTTCATCACCGCTTTTGTAGGGCATCTATTCAAAATATATACAGCACAGTTTGCTGCTTCTGCCCAATACTCATTCGCCAAGTGTTTTGCCTTTAGCATACTTCTCACCATCTCCATTATGGTTCGATTCTTCCTTTCAGCAACTCCGTTCTGTTGCGGCGTATACCTGGTGGTAAACTGCTTGTGTATGCCGTTCTCTCTGCAAAAACGCAGAAATTCCTTTGATATGTATTCACCTCCTCTGTCAGTTCTGAGGACTTTAATGTGCAGTCCGCTCTGTTTTTCTACAAGAGCTTTAAATTGTCGAAATTTCTGAAAGACTTCGCTTTTATATTTTAGAAAATAGACCCACACTTTTCGTGTGAAATCATCAATGAAGGTCAGCATATAATTGTTGCCTGAAACATATGCTGTTTGCATCGGCCCACATAAATCTGAGTGGATTATCTCCATGGGTGCTTTCGCCCTTATGCTTTTTCCTGAAGGAAAATTTTCTCTGTGTTGCTTTCCCAAGATGCAGCCTTCACATAGGCTGTCAGGCTTTTCAATCAGTGGTAAACCTCTTACCATTCCTTTTCTGTGCAACAAATTTAATCCTCCGAAATTTAGATGTCCAAATCTCAAATGCCATAACCAATTTTCATCCTTCTCTTCCTTCTGGAAGGCTTCTTGAGTTACAGCTGCTACGTTCTTTCTTTTTCCTTTCAAGTCAGTATTGAGCTTGAGCGGAAACATCCTATTGCTGGTCATTTGAATTTCAGCAATAATTTTCTTGCTTGGAGGAATATCTTTTATGGTGCACACATCATCTTTGAATATAACATTGTAACCTTTGTTTATGAGCTGCCCAACGCTCAAAAGATTGCATTTTAGACCTGGAACATAATACACATCAGGGACAAATTTTTGCTCCCCGTTCCTTGCTCGAATACTTACTCTGCCTTTCCCTTTGACAGAGATTTTAGCATCAGTTCCTGTGGTCACTTCAGATTTGACTTCTTCATCAATATTGGCAAACATTGCTCTGTTGCCAGTCATGTGATTACTACATCCAGAATCTAAGAACCAAACATCATCAACTCTATCTTGTGCTACATTGCAAGCTAACAACACATTACTTGGGTTCTTTTCTTCTTTTGCTACATTAGCATTCTGCCTATTCTTCATGTCATTTTGCTTCTTTCTACATTCATTGGCATAATGCCCATATTTCTTGCAATAATGACACTGGACATTGGATTTTTCATACCTTTGTCCTTGAGCATGTTGGTGTTGGTTTCCACCTTGCTGGCTGTTACATTGGCCATGGTTCTGGCTTTGACTGTTGCTCCTTCCATGTGAATGTGAAGAGCTGTCTCTTCCACCTCTATTCTGGCTTCTGCCTCTTCCTCTTCCTTTTCTTTGACCTCTGCCTCTTCCTGAAGGCATCTGGGTCTTAAAGGCGTGCTCAAGAGATGAGTGTTCATCTCTGCTCAATCTTTGTTCATGTGTTATCAGCGAAGCATGAAGTTCATCCACTGTGAACTGTGAGAGATCTTTGGTCTCTTCTATGGTGGTAACAATAACATCAAACTTTGAGGGTAAGCATCTCAAAAGTTTCTCCACAATCCTCCTATCTTCAAGAGTTTCTCCATGGGATCTTATCTGATTGACAATCCCAATCACATGTGTAAAGAATGTATCAATACTCTCTGACTCTTTCATGCAAAGAGTTTCAAAATCTCTTCTTAGCAACTGAAGCTTTGTTGTCTTAACCTTCTCCATACCTTGATAGGCTACTTTCAGAGTTTCCCATGCCTCCTTGGATTTCTTAGCTGCTGCTATCCTTGGAAACACACTCTCATTTACAGCTTGATACAAACAGAAGAGAGCTTTAGCATATTTCTTCCTATTATTCTTCAATACATCTTTCTCTGCTTGAGTTAAGGCATTAAAAGCCTGCTCATCAGCTGGTTCTGTGAAACCATCTTCTACTAGTTCCCACAAGTCTTGTGAGACAAACAGGGCTTTCATGGTAATGGCCCAATAATCATAGTTCTTTCCATTAAACTGTGGAAGCTGAACACTTCCAAGATTCATACCAGAGCTTGGTCTAGCCATTGCTTCTTAAACTAAACTCAGACTTTAAACAAACTGTCTTTCCTTCCTGAAAGAACAAACTTCTTTAAAAATAAACAACTGCTCTTTTATCTTTGAGAAATACCTGACCTTGACTGCTGTTGAGCTTTTTCACGCTGCTGGAGAGAAACTCTGCAACAGGTCTTCTTCTTCAGCTTCTTTGAAAAACTTCAAAGAGCCTAGATAAGCTCCGATACCATGTTGGAATTTTGAGAACTCCAAGTGGAGAGAATAAGCTCTCCTCATAAACACAGAGAAAATAAACAGGAGACAGAGTTTTCAAGACTTTAAAACAAATTTCTATTCCTTTCAAAACTAATACACATTCTTCCTCAACAGTGAGGGATTCACCAAATATGTATGACTGCTACAGACGCAGTGCACAGAGAACAATCTCTGTCTCTTCCTCTTTAACAATACTCTGTCTTCTACGTTCAACACACTGCTGTGTATTTTTTTCACTCCGCGCTGCTGTGCAAATGCAAATTACAATTACTATTTTCATTACAATCAACTTCGCGGGCCTTTGCTTTTATATGACGCGCATATTAAAACATTACAAAAAAAAACTTTAAATAAAACCAAATATACAATGGAAACACCTTTGTGGAACCATATAAAATATGAAATGCCGGACGTACGAGTGGGGACCACTACGCAGTCGGCAATCGACAATCGGCCAACGGATTGTCAACACACTTTGTGTTCCGCCCAATCTTTCGATTGCGATTTGAACACCACGGACTCGATGGCCCGATTATTAAATCCGCTGTATAAAACCGTTGGATCCGCGCTTTAAACAAAACGCGCTACAAAACAACAGACCCCCGATCCTTCGATTGCGATCGGGTCCGCCCTGATCGGGGCGTATAACATAATCCCGCCGATTGAACCTTCCGATTGAAATCAATCGATTCAATAGGTTTCCGCCACGTGGTCTTGTGGACCCACGGGCCTCCGCTGTTATGAGGGCGATTCATATATATGTTTTGTTTGTATTAAACGTTCCGCTTGCGGAACTTCTTCCATATCAACAAGACACTGCTCCAAAATAAATTTCCGATTACGATTGGCATAAAAGTGGTGGGGGCCACTTGTCCACCAATTCAAAATAAAAGGACTTCTGCCTGCTTAAAAACAATTTTCATTCATTCTGGTTGTTGAAGGCTTTAACGCCAGAAACAACTGTTTTTAATTTAGTCTGCTCCTCCGTAGAAAGGATCTACGAAAGAAAGAAAAAAAAATCTTTGTCCTTCCACTGTGAAGAACGGCTCCGTCCATTACCTGTTAATTTCATCTGCAATTGTGGCTGCGGCCCATCAAGATTAAATTCATCCTTACGGATTCACCAACATTCTTCAATTCAGAGTGTTGCGCACTCAATCTCTGTTGCTGCCGCTGCTACCTTTGTCCTTTGTTCTTTGTTCTTCCTGCCCAAGGCACGGCAGGTGACTTTAATATTTCAACAAAGCTTCTATAAGCAATATATCTTGCAAAATTTCTGAATTTGTTCATATCAAGGGATTGGTTTGACACTTAAGAAACGACTGACATGTATCCTGCTTAATTTCTAAGCTTCTGCTTTAATATTAAGTTTCCATAATTTGTAGATATTATCAGGAAATCAGGCTTACGAGGGAAGGGCCATAGACAATCAAAATAGGGTTTTTTAATCGTAGTTCATTGGCTGGCTTATGAAGGGCCAAAGGTACAAAGGTAATTTACGATATGCATAATTTTACTCCAACATTAAAAAAAAAATCTTTTAAATTCCTCTTTAAATTTTAATAACTCTCCATGATGGAATTCATTAACTCTCGATGATGTAAGTCATTTGTAACTTATTTTCTTCCTATTGAACATAATGAAATTTTAGGAGAGAGTCAATTAATGTTGAGCATATGTCTTAGATTAGGATTTAGTTCTTATTCTTTAGGTTGTTGTTTTAACTTCCTTATATCTGTGTAAGCTATATATTTATGGTGTGTAATGATGATCCTGTAGAGCGACAGTTTCTAGGTGAAGCACCTCACTTGTGAACTACTCATTTTATGAATATACTCTAAGTTTTTGAAAAATATTATGAAGAGTGGAGTTGTTGCGTGGAGCGAGATTGATCCCCTGCCACTAGTCTGCGGTAAGCTTGATAATAATCTCGACAAGGTTTCGATAAATTTTTAATTGAAAATTGGTTGGTGGCATTAAATTTGTTTTAAAAAGAGGGTCTCTACATTTTTTTTTAAGAAGGTTTCTTGAGATCGTTTTTTGGATCTGGGGTAAATCCATCTTTCTTGTCAATTGCGGGAGGTCGGATTTATTTTTTTAAGTGTCAATATGAATAATCAAATGGTACGATGATTCCAACTATTCCAATTGGAAATTCAAGTTGCAGACTTTGCTTGAAGGGAAAAGTGTTTGGGCAATTGTAAATGGAGATGAAGTAAAACTCACAGCAGCAGGAGGCGGATTAGCCACCTCAATTTAGGATTGAGAGAAGAGGGAGAACAAGGTGAAAGTGTTGTTGAAACTGTCAATGAAAGACTGCATTATCTCTCACATCAGAGAGTGTAAATTAGAGAACGAGATCTGGACAACCCTCAAGGATCTGTATGATATTAAAAACACAAATCACCTTTTGTTCCTGAAAAGCGAGATTCTCTCCATTAAAATGGAGGAGAATGAATTAGTATTTGTGTTCATCTCTTGAATCAAGGACGTAAAATATAAGCTTGGAAACATAGGGGAGGTAGTGTCAAAAACTAATATTGTCACGATTACCATGAATGGTATGAGTAATGACTATCAGATGTTCATCACAGGCTTGAATGTGAGAGAGAAAACCCCCAAATTTGAAGAATTGACAGGGATCCTGATGCAAGAGGAAGACAGGTGGATGACTCTGAAACATCAGAGTTCAGATCTTTCTTTAATAGAAAATAAGAAGCCATTTATGGGGAAGGAAAATGCAAGACAGAAAGATGGAGGTACACCGCAAAGAAAGCCAATTCAAGGTATGTCTTCAAACTAAAACAATTCGGGAACCAGATGATTCTATTGTGGTAAAGATGGTCATATTGCAAAGAATTTCCACAAAAAGAGGCTTGATGAATCTCAACATAGAAATAAGAGGCATGCATGACACTTTGCTGATTAAGATCATAATCAGGACCTCAAACTGTTTATAGCTGATTCTGATGAGAATGCTGAAGTGGACACTTGGTTTGTGGATTCAGGAGATTCCACTCACATGACATGTAACAAACAGTGATTTGAAAATTTTAAAGAAATCAACAGTGGTGCAAAAATCTACCTTGGTGATGACAGAGGGTACCAAATCAAAGGGTATGGTAATGTTCCTGTTGTATTTCCTAATGGAAATATTAGGCATATTAAAAATGTAATGTATGTACATGGAATAAGAAATAATTTGATCTATGTTTCTATGATAACATATCAGAATATTAAGTTAGAGTTTTTTAAGTCTTATTGTGTTATTAAAGATATGTTGGATCGTATGAAGACAATTTCATCAGGGATTTTAATGGGAGGTCTGTATAAGCTCAATGTAAGAAATGTGCCACACCAAGAATTGTCATCATTAGTTATGACTACAGAGGACTTATGGCATCAAATATTTGATCATATCAATTTCAATGACCTGCTACTACTTCAGAAATGAGGTATGGTCAATGGTCTCCCTGCTTTAAAGAATTTTCATGTTGATTGTGAAGCAGTGCTCTTGGGAAGATGCACATCGATGAGTTCCCTGCAAATTTAGATTGAAAGAAGAGAGATATACTAGAACTTGTGCATACTGATTTATGTGGGCCGATGCAGTCAAGATCATTAGGAGGTGCCTATTATTTTTTACTATTTGTTGATGCTTGCACAAGATTTACCTGGGTATATTTTCTCAGAAAGAAGAGTCATACATTTGAATATTTTAAAGAATTAAGAAGCATGGTGGAAAAACAAAGTGAGAAGTTCATCAAAATTCTCCATTCAGATCAAGGGGGAGAATACAAGCATAGTGACTTCACCAAATATTGCAAGGACCATGGGATAGTTCAGCAATTCACAATACCCCACACTCCTCAACAGAATGGGGTTGCAGAGAGGAAGAACAAAACCATTGTGGAGTGTGCTCGTAGCATGTTAAAATGTAAGAATTGGTCTAATGGTTTTTGGGCAGAAGCAATAAATACTCCAGTATATTTGAAGAGTAGGATTCCAACAAAAAAGCCTTGAGTTTAAAACTCCATTTGAAGCTTTATTAGGTTTTAAGCCTGCAGTTAAACATTTAAGAGTTTTTGGCTCCAAATATTTTCCTCATGTTCCAAAGGAGGATAGGAATAAATTGGATTCAAAGGCCATATAATGCACTTTTGAGGGGTATTGTGCTGAGTTTAAAGCTTATAAATTGTTTAATCCCTCTAATCATAAAATATTTTCAAGTAGAGATGTCGCATTCCATGAGTAGGCTCATGATGGAAACTATGATAAACACAATGAAGAGTGAGACATTCCCTTGCTGATGGAAGAAGGGAGTGATGAAACAGGGAAAATCCATGAGAAGCAGTAGCAGAAAAAGGAAGAACCAGATGGTACAAATGTAGTAGCCAAGCCAAGTCCACCAAGGGATGATCCGATCATATTTGAAGCCACTCCACCACTCAAGAGATCAGGTAGGAAAATTCAATTTCCAAGAAGATATAGGGATCATGCTCTTATAAATAGTATGTTAAATGTTGTTGAGCCCTCAAACTATAAAGAAGCTGGTCAATATGATGAATGGAGGACAACCATGGAAGAGGAATATGAGTCAATACTTAAAAACAAAACCTCAGATCTAGTTGAATTACCTGAAGGAAAACAACCCATAGGTTGCAAATGGTAATACAAGTCTAAATTTAGAGTAGATGGGATTATAGATAAATATAAAGCTAGGCTGGTTGCAAAGGGGAACTCATAGAAATAAGGCATAGATTAGGAGGAAAACTTCACCCTATAGCTAAATTAAGCATAATTGCATTGTTAATTGCTTTAGCTACCAAACATCATTCGATGATACACCAGCTAGATGTGAAATTTTCAATTTTAAAGGGGGAATTAAAAGAAGAAGTGTATTTAATGCAACCTGAAGGGTTTGTTAAATAGGGGGTGGAACATTTAGTCTATAGATTGAAGAAAGAATTGTATGGACTAAAATAGGCACCCAGGTCGTGGTATGACAAAATTTATTCCTTTTTCCTACAACACAGTTATAAAAGAAGAAAGAACGACCCTAATCTGTATACCATGTTTGATGAAGAGGGGATTTTTTTTTTTAATTTCTTTGTATGTAGATGGTCTTATGATTACATGGAATTCTCATGAACTCATTAAAGAAATCGAAGAACATATGTTATGCATTCAATATTGGGTTCGGGGTCATTGCATGGAGCAGCAAGAACCATAACATTGTATCCTTGTCTTCACCAGAAGCCGAGTATCAAGCAATGTGTGCAGCAACATGTGAGGCAGTTTGGTTGAGGAGACTTCTCCAGGATGCTGGAGAAGAACAAAAAGATGCAACAATTATCAGATGTGACAATGATCTGAAAATGGAATGTACTTGTTTAAGGGTGCAAGGTATCCATTTTCATTTAAGACAATGAGTGCAAATACTCATAATTTTAAATTGAGCTATACACTCCAAGTGACCTCTTGAAAATGTGAGAATAAATTATTTCCCATACAGAGATGGACTGTAGGGGCATTCACTGGACATGTCACCTCTAAAGAGAGGATGAGTTCCAGAGGCTACCTGGCCCTCTACAGACTCTGTCTAGGGAAATAATATGTAAACACAAATATCAAAATCAATGAAAGTCTTTTGTTTTTAAATTCAAAGTGTTCATTGATCTGTTTTGAGTGTGAATAAGCAAGAGCATATGTTCTGCAATTGGTGTGTAGAGGTTTGAAGTTAAAACAACAAGTTTTAATTCCTGTATAAACTTGTTTTAGAAAAGCCTGCTTATGAAATTTAACTGTTTAAACTATCAGAATCTGGAAATAAACAGCCAAAACACACAGATGAACAGCAGACATTTGTTTAAGCGGTTCACCCCTCTCTTGGGCTACCTCCGCTGGTCCAAAAGCCTCTAATTAGGCTCAGTCCTCTTTTGATTAAAGGCTTCAAATGAGATTACATCTGTATAAACTCCTCTAATGAAAAAATAGACTGCTAAAACAGACTCAGAAGATCCAAATCAGTATAAATTGACTACAAATTCACCTCCATTGGAGGAAGGTAGCCCAATGCAGCACTCTTTCCCTTTGGCCCTGATGGCTCCACTGTCAAAAGCGCTGTAAAATTCGCAGATAGAATGCCCTGATGGCTCTGCAGACACCTCCAACAGCTCCAGAATGATCTCTACACCCAAAATCAAAAAAAAAAATTGTCTTCAAAGACCTCTCCTAGCAGAAGTTATGCCACATTTACTAAACTGCCAGTTTCACCTTGAGAAACTCCACTAATTGTGGAGAAACTTTGGATAAGGCCGCCAAATTAGCAGATGGCGCCAAAAGTGGGCGGAGTTACCAGTTTATCCGCGCGGTTAAACTGTTTGGCAATAAATGTTATGGTTGGTTCTCTCCGCGTTCATATGCGTCGGAGGTTTTGCAAACGGTTTCCATTTAATACAAATGTTTGTTAATAAACACCATACCACATAACCAAAGTTTTTAACCACCCATTTTCAAAGCGCGCCAACTGTCTTGGCTTCGGGTTCCGCGCTAGTGGTCCCATGCGGAGGGGGCTGGCCCTTCGGGGCTGGCCCCCTTTCGGGCCCCGCCCATAACAAGTTCACACCTTAAATATGACTTTGTTTGCAATGTAAAACAACGAACAACCCATGGTCCAACGGTTAGACCGTTGGGTTGTTATCCGCCCGATCACGCGTTCGAAACCCGTCGAGCCCAACAAAATTTTAATTCGCCATTTCCAATTCCGTCTTGGGGCCACGTGGCGGCCTCCGGGCAAGCCACGTGGCGCCTTCTCATTGGCTGCCAACAGAATATTCCCCAGAATATTCTACGAAATATTCCGTGAAATATTCCCAGAATATTCTGTGGAATATTCTTTTTTAAATAAAATTTTTTTCACAAAGTCAATTTTGGCATTTTTAATGGAAATTGAGAAATCTTCAAACTTGAATAACTTCTGCATACGGCATCAGATTTGAGTGCCGTTTGCGGCGCTGGGATCGTTTTGACGAGCACTTTCCAGTCGATCAGGTTCAAACTAGTTTTGAGCACCTTCATTTTTGGCCATTTTACGACACTTGGTCCTGAGCTCCTAATCACACCTCCCAAATGAGAAGGCTTTTGGTCCCCAAAAGCTTACTGAATCTCTGATCTGAACTGTACAGCACTTGAGGAACAGAAATATCCTCTTCCAGTCAGCCAAAAGAGCATACTGATGCCAAAAATGTCCTGCCTTGCTAACTGTCATCATGGCGACTTTTTGCTGCATACGCCAAGTACTTGTCGAATCCCGACCAAGTTCTTTCGCCAGACAAATCTGAAATTGCAGGAACCAGCAATGAAACTTGCTGATATATGAGCTGAAATATTCCCCTGAATATGTGGACTTGCCAACTGTCACGATGCCCATCCAAGGCACCTTCGCTTCAGAAGAAGAGCTGCCTCCCAAATGAGAAGGCTTTTACAAAGATGAAACACTTCATCATTTCTCCTGTTTACAATCTTGGAGATCAAATTAACTTTTTCCAAGTCAATATTACATTACATGCATGGTTAAAAAAAAAGTAATCAACCCTTCAAGTTAATCACACATACATGTTTAAAATACAAGGAAATCATCATGATCCCTGTGCTCATGCATATCATTCTCATGCATGCAGTTTATCCTTCAACTTTCTCTTAAGTACAATCATAAGTACAAGATCCTCAATCACATGTACATGTACTTTCAAAGCTGAAATGAATATAACTTTCGCTACGATAGAGTGAGTCTCATACTCAGCTTTTCCATCGTGCAACTTGCATTCCCTTAACAAAGAAAATGCATTCAATCAAAAGACATGCAACTTTAATTGGATAAGAATTCTAACCATTTCTTACCAATCCATTTCAAAGGAGCTTCCTTTAACTGCACATCGATATCAGCATGTGTATCATCCCGACACATATCAATGATGGAAACTTCCTTCCCATTCTTGCCATACTCTTTCTCCCACTTCTTCAACTTTTGTGGAAGCATTGTTGGATTCAGAGTCCAACACCTTTCGACAGGATGTCCTTGCTTATGGCAATAAGTGCAACACATGTTCATCTTCTTGACCGCATGATTTGCATTGTTCATTGGAACTTTGGCTTCTTGCCTTCTTTCCTTCAAAAGTTTCTTGTATGTTTCCATTCTTTTCCAACATCTAGAAACACTATGGTTAAACAAACCACAAAAAGAACATGCAATTCTTTTCCAATGCTTATGTGGAAATTTTCCATGCTTTACATGATCAAAGGAAATATGATTGAAATCAGATTTATACCTTTCTCTTTCACCTTCATTACCTTCATGAGGAGGTGAATCGAAAGAAGAAGAAGAAGCTCCCTTTGGAACACTATCAATCCCATCAATGGTTTTAGAGCTTTCACCACTCCCTTGTTCAAGTGCATGCTGATGCACACCTCCTTCCTTCATGGCTGCTTTGGAACTTTCTCCATAAGATTGTCCATAGCCAAGACCCAAATTCTTAGGCCTTACCTCAACCATTATTGGCTCAACTATACCCTGTGCACATTTTCCCAATCCTTTTCCTTCATATCCCATTTTGGACATCAACTTGGACCCTATGCCTTTGGTATGTTTCTCAAAAGAACCAAGTTCATAAACATTCTTATAAGAATTTGAAGACAAACTAGAATTGTTTACCTCTTCTTCAAACTGATACTTGGCTAAGGCTTCTTTGGCAACAAGGAGTTGTGTCTCCAACTCATACATCTTTTCCAGCTTCATGTTTGCAATACGAAGTTGGCCTTCCATTTCCTGCAATTGGTCAGAAAGCAACTGCTTCTCTTCCCTCATGGAATTCAACTGCTCTTGAAGTCTAGAGCTCTTTCTTTCATCCTCATACATTTGTCTCACCATATTCATCATGATGAAAAATTCTTGCTTCAAGCCTTCATCAAAAAATCTTGTGAAGGAGGACGATTTTGAGAACTCACTTATGGAAGTTGTCATTATAAAAATGAACAAAAGAGCTTCAGCCAACTCAAACAACAAGTAGTTTGCAGAATAATAAAGCAGTCAATCTTCAACACTGCTTAAGACACCTTTCAAGCTACACAATCAAGCTAGTGATGTCAGTCAAGCAAACCAACCTTGCAACCTCGCTCTGATACCATCTGATCTGAAAATGGAATGTACTTGTTTAAGGGTGCAAGGTATCCATTTTCATTTAAGACAATGAGTGCAAATACTCATAATTTTAAATTGAGCTATACACTCCAAGTGACCTCTTGAAAATGTGAGAATAAACTATTTCCTATACAGAGATGGACTGTAGGGGCATTCACTGGACATGTCACCTCTAAAGAGAGGATGAGTTCCAGAGGCTACCTGGCCCTCTACAGACTCTGCCTAAGGAAATAATATGTAAAAACAAATATCAAGATCAATGAAAGTATTTTGTTTTTAAATTCAAAGTGTTCATTGATCTGTTTTGAGTGTGAATAAGCAAGAGCATATGTTCTGCAATTGATGTGTAGAGGTTTGATGTTAAAATAACAAGTTTTGATTACTGTATAAAATTGTTTTGGAAAAGCATGCTTGTGAAATTTTACTGTTTAAACTATCAGAATCTGGAAATAAACAGCCAAAATACACAGATGAACAGCCAATATTTGTTTAAGCGGTTCACCCCTCTCTTGGGCTACCTCCGCTGGTCCAAAAGCCTCTAATTAGGCTCAGTCCTCTTTTGATTAAAGGTTTCAAATGAGATTACATCTGTATAAACTCCTCTAATGGAAAAATAGACTGCTAAAACAGACTCAGAAGATCCAAATCAGTATAAATTGACTACAAATTCACCTCCATTGGAGGAAGGTAGCCCAATGCAGCACTCTTTCCCTTTAGCTCTGATGGCTCCTTGTCCAAAGCGCTGTAAAATTCGTGAATAGAATGCCACGATGGCTCTGCAGTTACCTCATGACTCAGATGCTCTCTCCACCCCGAAATCCAAAAAAAAATTAGATAACCCCGAAAGACCTCTCCTAGTAGAAGTTATGCCACATTTACTGAACTGCCAGTTTCACCTTGAGAAACTCCACTAATTGTGGAGGAACTGTAGATAACGCCACTAAATATGGATAAGGCGCCAAAATGGGCGGACTGCCGAAATCTCCGCCAAACGTGGCCGCACGGTTAAACTAGCAATAAATATTATGGTTATAAAAAAATGCGTTTACATGTGGGTCGGCGGTCTTTGCAACGGTTTCAAACGTTTTTTTAATTAAAACAACGTTTCATATTTAAAACCCACCGTATAACAACTAAACCAAAGTTTGAAAATCCGCCACGTTCTGCGCGCCGAGCTTTGGGTACTGGTTCCGCGCCGGAGGTTACATGGGAAGGGGGCTGGCCCTTCGGGGCTGGCCCCCTTTCGGGCCCCGCCCACACAAACACAAACCTTAAATACATATTTGTGCCGCCGTTATAATAACAAATGAACCCGTGGCCTGTTGGTAAATTCGTGTGGTTAATAATTTCCCGGTCGCTGGTTCGAATCCGGCCGACCCATAAAAATTTTAAAACGCCATTCCAATCCGACCTGGGGCCACGTGGCGGCCTCTGGGCTAGCCACGTGGCGCCCTTCCATTGGCTGCAAAATGGAATATTCCCCAGAATATTCTGTGGAATATTCCACGGAATATTCCCAGAATATTCTGTGGAATATTCTTTTTTTAATAAAATTTTCAAAGTCAAATTTGGCATTTTTATAGGTGAAATCTTCAAACATGCTGCATGCGTCGACCCGTTTTTCGAACCGTTCGCTGGCGCGGAATTAGGAAGATGAGATATATCCCGATCGTTCTGGTTCAAACTAGTTCACAGAACTTCATTTTTGACCATTTTACGACACTTGGTCCTGAGCTCTTGATCACACCTCCCAAATGAGAAGGCTTTTGGTCCCCAAAAGCTTACTGAATCTCTGATCTGAACTGTACAACACTTGAGGAACAGAAATATCCTCTTCCAGTCAGCCAAAAGAGCATACTAATGCCAAAAATGTCCTGCCTTGCTAAATGTCGTCATGGCGACTTTTTGCTGCATACGCCAAGTACTTGTCGAATCCCGACCAAGTTCTTTCGCCAGACAAAACTGAAATTGCAGGAACCAGCAATGAAACTTGCTGATATATGAGCTGAAATATTCCCCTGAATATGTGGACTTTCCAACTGTCACGATGCCCATCCAAGGCACCTCCATTCCAGAAGAAGAAACTGCCTCCCAAATGAAAAAGGATTTTACAAAGATGAAACACTTCATCATTTCTCCTGTTTACAATCTTGGAGAACAAATTAACTTTTTCCAAGTCAATAACACATTACATGCATGGATAAAAACAAAGTAATCAACCTTCAAGTTAATCACACATACATGTTGAAAATACAAGGAAACCATCATGATCCCTGTGCTCATGCATCTCATTCTCATGCATGTAGTTTATCCTTCAACTTTCTCTTAAGTACAATCATAAGTACAAGATCCTCAATCACATGTACATGTACTTTCAAAGCTGAAATGAAAATAAATTTCGCTACGATAGAATGAGTCTCATACTCAACTTTTCCATCCTGCAACTTGCATTCCTTAAACAAAGAAAATGCATTCAATCAAAAGACATGCAACTTTAATTGGATAAGAATTCTAACCATTTCTTACCAATCCATTTCAAAGGTGATTCCTTTAACTGCACATCGATATCAACATGTGTATCATCCTGACACATATCAATGATGGAAACTTCCTTCCCATCCTTGCCATACTCTTTCTCCCACTTCTTCAACTTTTGTGGAAGCATTGTTGGATTCAGAGTCCAACACCTTTCAACAGTATGTCCTTGCTTATGGCAATAAGTGCAACACATGTTCATCTTCTTGACCGCATGATTTGCATTGTTCATTGGAACTTTGGCTTCTTGCCTCCTTTCCTTAAAAAGTTTCTTGTATGTTGCCATTCTTTTCCAACATCTAGAAACACTATGGTTAAACAAACCACAAAAAGAACATGCAATTCTTTTCCCATGCTTGTGTGGAAATTTTCCATGCTTTACATGATCAAAGGAAATATGATTGAAATCAGATTTATACCTTTCTCTTTCACCTTCATTACCTTCATGAGGAGGTGAATCAAAAGAAGAAGAAGAAGCTCCCTTTGGAACACTATCAATCCAATCAATGGTTTTAGAGCTTCCACCACTCCCTTGTTCAAGTGCATGCTGATGCACACCTTCTTCCTTCATATCTGCTTTGGAACTTTCTCCATAAGATTGTCCATAGCCAAGACCCAAATTCTTAGGCCTTACCTCAACCATTATTGGCTCAACTATACCCTGTGCATATTTTCCCAATCCTTTTCCTTCATATCCCATTTTGGACATCAACTTGGACCCTATGCCTTTGGTATGTTTCTCAAAAGAACCAAGTTCATAAACATTCTTATAAGAATTTGAAGACAAACTAGAATTGTTTACCTCTTCTTCAAGCTGATACTTGGCTAAAGCTTCTTTGGAAACAAGGAGTTGTGTCTCCAACTCATACATCTTTTCTAGCTTCATGTTTGCAATACGAAGTTGGCCTTCCATTTCCTGCAATTGGTCAGAAAGCAACTGCTTCTCTTCCCTCATGGAATTCAACTGCTCTTGAAGTTTAGAGCTCTTTCTTTCATCCTCATACATTTCTCTCACCATATTCATCATGATGAAAAATTCTTGCTTCAAGCCTTCATCAAAAAATCTTGTGAAGGAGGACGATTTTGAAAACTCACTTATGGAAGTTGTCATTATAAAAATGAACAAAAGAGCTTCAGCAAACTCAAACAACAAGTAGTTTGCAGAATAATAAAGCAATCTTCAACACTGCTTAAAACACCTTTCAAGCTACACAATCAAGCTAGTGATGTCAGTCAAGCAAACCAACTTTGCAACCTGCTCTGATACCATCTGATCTGAAAATGGAATGTACTTGTTTAAGGGTGCAAGGTATCCATTTTCATTTAAGAAAATGAGTGCAAATACTCATAATTTTAAATTGAGCTATACGCTCCAAGTGACCTCTTGAAAATGTGAGAATAAACTATTTCCTATACAGAGATGGACTGTAGGGGCATTAACTGGACATGTCACCTCTAAAGAGAGGATGAGTTCCAGAGGCTACCTGGCCCTCTACAGACTCTGCCTAAGGAAATAATATGTAAACACAAATATCAAGATCAATGAAAGTATTTTGTTTTTAAATTCAAAGTGTTCATTGATCTGTTTTGAGTGTGAATAAGCAAGAGCATATGTTTTGCAATTGATGTGTAGAGGTTTGATGTTAAAATAACAAGTTTTGATTACTGTATAAACTTGTTTTGGAAAAGCATGCTTGTGAAATTTTACTATTTAAACTATCAGAATCTAGAAATAAACAGCCAAAATACACAGATGAACAGCCAATATTTGTTTAAGCGGTTCACCCCTCTCTTGGGCTACCTCCGCTGGTCCAAAAGCCTCTAATTAGGCTCAGTCCTCTTTTGATTAAAGGCTTCAAATGAGATTACATCTATATAAACTCCTCTAATGGAAAAATAGACTGCTAAAACAGACTCAGAAGATCCAAATCAGTATAAATTGACTACAAATTCACCTCCATTGGAGAAAGGTAGCCCAATGCAGCACTCTTTCCCTTTAGCTCTGATGGCTCCACTGTCAAAAGCGCTGTAAAATTTGCAGATAGAATGCCCTGATGGCACTGCAGACACCTCCAACAGCTCCAGAATGCTCTCTCCACCCAAAATAAAAATAAAAATCGTCTTCAAAGGCCTCTCCTAGCAGAAGTTATGCCACATTTACTAAACTGCCAGTTTCACCTTGAGAAACTCCACTAATTGTGGAGGAACTGTAGATAAGGCCGCTAAAAATAGCATATGGCGCCAATAATGGAACAACCGCCGAAAAATCCGCCAAACGTGGCCGCACGGTTATCGTGGCAATAAAAGTTATGGTTATGCACATTGTGTGTTCACATATTTTGGCGGTCTTGTAACCGTGTTTTAACAAATACAATGTTTAATATTAAAACCCACCGTATAACAACTAAACCAAAGTTTGAAAATCCGCCACGTTCTGCGCGCCGAGCTTTCGGTACTGGTTCCGCGCCGGAGGTTACATGGGAAGGGGACTGGCCACCTTTCGGGCCCCGCCCACACAAACACAAACCTTAAATACATATTTGCGCCGCCGTTATAATAACAAATGAACCCGTGGCCTGTTGGTAAAGTCGTTTGGTTAATAATTTCCCGGTCGCTGGTTCGAATCGGGCCGACCCATAAAAATTTTAAAACGCCATTCCAATCCGACCTGGGGCCACGTGGCGGCCTCTGGGCTAGCCACGTGGTGCCCTTCCATTGGCTGCAATATGGAATATTATTCCCCACGAAGAATGTGCATTGGAATATTCACGAGGTGTCCCGAGAATATTAATGGAAGATTCTTTTTTTAATAAAATTTTCCACAAAGTCAAATTTGGCATTTTTTTATGAAAATTGAGAAATCTTCAAACTACAACAACTTCTTCATACGGAGACCATTTTTCGAACCGTTCACGGCGCCGGAATCAGGAAGACGAGCACTATCCGGTCGTTTAGGTTCCAACCAGTTCTGAGCACTTTCATTTTTGACCATTTTACGACACCTGGTCCTGAGCTCCTGATCACACCTCCCAAATGAGAAGGCTTTAGGTCCCCAAAAGCTTACTGAATCTCTGAACTGAACTATACAGCAATTGAGGAACAAAAATATCCTCTTCTAGTCAGCCAAAAGAGCATTCAAATGCCAAAAATATCCTGCCTTGCTAACTGTCGTCATGGCGACTTTTTGCTGCAAACGCCAAGTACTTGTTGAATCCCGACCAAGTTCTTTCGCCAGAAAAATCTGAAATTGCAGGAACCAGCAATGAAAATTGCTGCTATATGAGCTGAAATATTCCCCTAAATATGTGGACTTGCCAACTGTCACGATGCCCATCCAAGGCACCTTCATTCCAGAAGAAAAACTGCCTCCCAAATGAGAAGGCTTTTACAAAGATGAAACACTTCATCATTTCTCCTGTTTACAATATTGGAGATCAAATTAACTTTTTCCAAGTCAATAACATTACATGCATGGACAAAAACAAAGTAATCAACCCTTCAAGTTAATCACACATACATGTTTAAAAATACAAGGAAATCATCATGATCCCTGTGCTCATGCATCTCATTCTCATGCATGCAGTTTGTCCTTCAACTTTCTCTTAAGTACAATCAAAAGTACAAGATCCTCAATCACATGTACATGTACTTTCAAAGCTGAAATGAAAATAACTTTCACTACGATAGAATGAGTCTCATACTCAGCTTTTCCATCCTGCAACTTGCATTCCCTTAATAAAGAAAATGCATTCAATCAAAAGACATGCAACTTTAATTGGATAAGAATTCTAACCATTTCTTACCAATCCATTTCAAAGGCGCTTCCTTTAACTGCACATCGATATCAACATGTGTATCATCCTGACACATATCAATGATGGAAACTTCCTTCATTCTTGCCATGTCTTTCTCACTTCTTCAACTTTTGTGGTTTCATTGTTGGATTCGGTCCAAAAGTTGGGGAAGATATGTCCTTGCTTATGGCAATAAGTGCAACACATGTTCATCTTCTTGACGCATGATTTGCCACAAGTATTGGAACTTTGGCTTTTGCCTTCTTTCCTTCAAATTTTCTGTATGTTGCCATTCTTTCCAACATCTAGAAACACTATGATTCAAACAAACCACAAAAAGAACATGCAATTCTTTTCCCATGCTTGTGTGGAAATTTTCCATGCTTTACATGATCAAAGGAAATATGATTGAAATCAGATTTATACCTTTCTCTTTTACCTTCATTACCTTCATGAGGAGGTGAATCGAAAGAAGAAGAAGCTCCCTTTGGAACACTATCAATCCCATCAATAGTTTTAGAGCTTTCACCACTCCCTTGTTCAAGTGCATGCTGATGCACACCTTCTTCCTTCATGGCTGCTTTGGAAATTTCTCCATAAGATTGTCCATAGCCAAGACCAAAATTCTTAGGCCTTACCTCAACCATAATTGGCTCAACTATACCCTGTGCATATTTTCCCAATCCTTTTCCTTCATATCCCATTTTGGACATCAACTTGGACCCTATGCCTTTGGTATGTTTCTCAAAAGAACCAAGTTCATAAACATTCTTATAAGAAATTGAAGACAAACTAGAATTGTTTACCTCTTCTTCAAGCTCATACTTGGCTAAGGCTTCTTTGGAAACAAGGAGTTGTGTCTCCAACTCATGCATCCTTTCCAGCTTCATGTTTGCAATACGAAGTTGGCCTTCCATTTCCTGCAATTGGTCAGAAAGCAACTGCTTCTCTTCCCTCATGGAATTCAAATGCTCTTGAAGTCTAGAGCTCTTTCTTTCATCCTCATACATTTCTCTCACCATATTCATCATGATGAAAAATTCTTGCTTCAAGCCTTCATCAAAAAATCTTGTGAAGGAGGACGATTTTGAGAACTCACTTATGAAAGTTGTCATTATAAAAATCAACAAAAGAGCTTCAGCAAACTCAAACAACAAGTAGTTTGCAGAATAATAAAGCAGTCAATCTTCAACACTGCTTAAGACACCTTTCAAGCTACACAATCAAGCTAGTGATGTCAGTCAAGCAAACCTGTGCTCTGATACCAACCTGATCTGAAAATGGAATGTACTTGTTTAAGGGTGCAAGGTATCCATTTCCCAATATTTTCAAATGATCCTGAAATTGCGAGAATAAACTATTTCCCATACAGAGATGGACTGTAGGGGCATTCACTGGACATGTCACCTCTAAAGAGAGGATGAGTTCCAGAGGCTACCTGGCCCTCTACAGACTCTGTCTAAGGAAATAATATGTAAACACAAATATCAAGATCAATGAAAGTATTTAATTTTTAAATTCAAAGTGTTCATTGATCTGTTTTAAGTGTGAATAATCAAGAGTATATGTTCTGCAATTGGAGTGTAGAGGTTTGATGTTAAAATAACAAGTTTTGATTACTGTATAAACTTGTTTTGGAAAAGCATGCTTATGAAATTTTACTATTTAAACTATCAGAATCTGGAAATAAACAGCCAAAATACACAGATGAACAGCAAATATTTGTTTAAGCGGTTCACCCCTCTCTTGGGCTACCTCCGCTGGTCCAAAAGCCTCTAATTAGGATCAGTCCTCTTTTGATTAAATGCTTCAAATGAAATTACATCTGTATAAACTCCTCTAATGAGAAAATAGACTGCTAAAACAGACTCAGAAGATCCAAATCAGTATAAATAGACTACAAATTCATCTCCATTGGAGGAAGGTAGCCCAATGCAGCACTCTTTCCCCTTGGCCCTGATGGCTCCACTGTCAAAAGCGCTGTAAAATTCGCAGATAGAATGCCCTGATGGCTCTGCAGACACCTCCAACAGCTCCAGAATGCTCTCTACACCCAAAATCAAAAAACAATTCGTCTTCAAAGGCCTCTCCTAGCAGAAGTTATGCCACATTTACTGAACTGCCAGTTTCACCTTGAGAAACTCCACTAATTGTGGAGGAACTGTAGATAAGGCCGCTAACAATAGCATATGGCGCCAATAATGGAACAACCGCCGAAAAATCCGCCAAACGTGGCCGCACGGTTATCGTGGCAATAAATGTTATGTTTATCCGCGTTCACAAGTTTGGCGGTTATTGCAAACAGTTTCAAACGTTTTTAATTAATACAAAACGTTTTATTAAAACCCACTATATACACATAACCAAAGTTTGTAATCTGCCACGTTCAAATGCGCGCCGATGAATAGCCTTGGGTTCTGGTTCTACGCCGCGGGTTCTATGGTGAGGGGGCTGGCCCTTAGGGGCTGGCCCCCTTTCGGGCCCCGCCCAAAACAAATACACGCCATAACTACCAATCCATTCGCGACATATAACAAGGATCATGGCTCTGACCCAACGGTAAAACACGCGGATTATATACGACCGGTCGCTGGTTCAAATCCGGCCTCGACCCATATAATTTTATAACGTGCCATTCCAATCCGACCTGGGGCCACGTGGCGGCCTCTGGGCTAGCCACGTGGCACCCTTCCATTGGCTGCAAATGGAATATTCTGCGGAATATTCCACGGAATATTCCCAGAATATTCTGTGGAATATTCTTTTTTTTAATAAAATTTTCCACAAAGTCAAATTTGGCATTTTTTTATGGAAATTGAGAAATCTTCAAACTTGAATAACTTCTGCATACGGCGACCGTTTTTCGAACCGTTCGCGGCGCCGGAATCAGGAAGACGAGCTCTATCCGGTCGTTTAGGTTCAAACTAGTTCTGAGCACCTTCATTTTTGACCATTTTACGACACTTGGTCCTGAGCTCCTGATCACACCTCCCAAATGAGAAAGCTTTTGGTCCCCAAAAGCTTACTGAATCTCTGATCTGAACTATACAGCACTTGAGGAACATAAATATCCTCTTCCAGTCAGCCAAAAGAGCATAATAATGCCAAAAATGTCCTGCCTTGCTAACTGTCGTCATGGCGACTTTTTGCTGCATACGCCAAGTACTTGTCGAATCCCGACCAAGTTCTTTCGCCAGACAAAACTGAAATTGCAGAAACCAGCAATGAAACTTGCTGATATATGAGCTAAAATATTCCCCTGAACATGTGGACTTGCCAACTGTCACGATGCCCATCCAAGGCACCTCCATTCCAGAAGAAGAACTGCCTCCCAAATGAGAAAGCTTTTACAAAGATGAAACACTTCATCATTTCTCCTCCTTACAATCTTGGAGATCAAATTAACTTTTTCCAAGTCAATATTACATTACATGCACGGTTAAAAACAAAGTAATCAACCCTTCAAGTTAATCACACATACATGTTTAAAAATACAAGGAAATCATCATGATCCCTGTGCTCATGCATCTCATTCTTATGCATGCAGTTTATCCTTCAACTTTCTCTTAAGTACAATCATAAGTACAAGATCCTTAATCATATGTACATGTACTTTCAAAGCTGAAATGAACATAACTTTCGCTACGATAGAGTGAGTCTCATACTCAACTTTTCCATCCTGCAACTTGCATTCCCTTAACAAAGAAAATGCATTCAATCGAAAGACATGCAACTTTAATTGGATAAGAATTCTAACCATTTCTTACCAATCCATTTCAAAGGTGATTCCTTTAACTGCACATCGATAACTGCACATCGATATCAACATGTGTATCATCCTGACGCATAGCAATGATGGAAACTTCCTTCCCATTCTTGCCATACTCTTTCTCCCATTTCTTCAACTTTTGTGGAAGCATTGTTGGATTCAGAGTCCAACACCTTTCAACAGTATGTCCTTGCTTATGGAAATAAGTGCAACACATGTTCATCTTTTTGACCGCATGATTTGCATTGTTCATTGGAACTTTGGCTTTTTGCCTTCTTTCCTTCAAAATTTTCCTGTATGTTGCCATTCTTTTCCAACATCTAGAAACACTATGGTTAAACAAACCACAAAGAACATGCCACAATTCTTTTCCCACATGCTTGTGTGGAAATTTCCATGCTTTACATGATCAAAAGGAAATATGATTGAAATCAGATTTATACCTCTCTCTTTCACCTTCATTACCTTCATAAGGAGGTGAATCAAAAGAAGAAGAAGCTCCCTTTGGAACACTAACCATCCCATCAATGGTTTTAGAGCTTTCACCACTCCCTTGTTCAAGTGCATGCTGATGCACACCTTCTTCCTTCATGGCTGCTTTGGAACTTTCTCCATAAGATTGTCCATAACCAAGACCCAAATTCTTAGGCCTTACCTCAACCATTATTGGCTCAACTATACCCTGTGCATATTTTCCCAATCCTTTTCCTTCATATCCCATTTTGGACATCAACTTGGACCCTATGCCTTTGGTATGTTTCTCAAAAGAACCAAGTTCATAAATATTCTTATAAGAATTTGAAGACAAACTAGAATTGTTTACCTATTCTTCAAGCTGATACTTGGCTAAGGCTTCTTTGGAAACAAGGAGTTGTGTCTCCAACTCATACATCTTTTCCAGCTTCATGTTTGTCACAGTTGGCCTTCCATTTCTATGATTGGTTGAAAACAGCTTGCTTCTCTTCCCTCATGAATTCAAGCTTGCTCTTGAAGTCTAGAGCTCTTTCTTTCATCCTCATACATTTCTCTCACCATATTCATCCTTGTTGGAAAATTCTTGCTTCAAACCTTCATCAAAAAATCTTGTGAAGGAGGACAATTTTGATAGCTCACTTATGGAAGTTGTCATTATAAAAATGAACAAAAGAGCTTCAACAAACTCAAACAACAAGTAGTTTGCAGAATAATAAAGCAGCCAATCTTCAACACTGCTTAAGACACCTTTCAAGCTACACAATCAAGCTGGTGATGTCAGTCAAGCAAACCAGCTTTGCAACCTGCTCTTCAGTCAAGCAAACCTTGCTCTGATACCATCTGATCTGAAAATGGAATGTACTTGTTTAAGGGTGCAAGGTATCCATTTTCATTTAAGAAAATGAGTGAAAATACTCATAATTTTTAATGAAGCTAAACTCCAAGTGACCTCTTGATAATGTGAGAATAAACTATTTCCCATACAGAGATGGACTGTAGGGGCATTCACTGGACATGTCACCTCTAAAGAGAGGATGAGTTCCAGAGGCTACCTGGCCCTCTACAGACTCTGTCTAGGGAAATAATATGTAAACACAAATATGAAGATCAATGAAAGTATTTTGTTTTTAAATTCAAAGTGTTCATTGATGTTTTTTTGATATGGATAAGCAGAGCATATGTTATGCAATTGATGTGTAGAGGTTTGATGTTAAAATAACAAGTTTTGATTCTTTAGCCTTGACTTGTTTTGGAAAAGCATGCTTGTGAATTTCTTGTTTAAACTATCGGGAATCTTTGAAATAAACGATAAATCTGAGATGAGCATTAATATTTGTTTTAATGGTTCATCCCTCTCTTGGGCTACCTCCGCTGGTCCAAAAGCCTCTAATTAGGCTCAGTCCTCTTTTGATTAAATGCTTCAAATGAAATTACATCTGTATAAACTCCTCTAATGGAAAAATAGACTGCTAAAACAGACTCAGAAGATCCAAATCAGTAGAAATAGACTACAAATTCACCTCCATTGGAGGAAGGTAGCCCAATGCAGCAATCTTTCCCCTTGGCCCTGATGGCTCCTCTGTCAAAAGCGCTGTAAAATTCACAGATAGAATGCCCTGATGGCTCTGCAGACACCTCCAATAGTTCCAGAATGCTCTCTACACCCAAAAAAAAAAAAAAAATCGTCTTCAAAGGCCTCTCCTAGCAGAAGTTATGCCATTTACTAAGCGATTCCCCTTTCCTTGAGAAACTCCACTAATTAATGGAGGAATTGTGAATAAGGCCGCTAAAAATAGCATATGGCGCGATAATGGAACAGCAGTAGAAAATCAGCAACGTGACGCACGGTTATCGTGGCAATACAAGATTATGGTTATGCACATTGTGTGTTCACATATTTGGGTCTTGTAACCGTGTTTTAACAAATACAATGTTTTGTATTAAAACCCACGTATAACAACTAAACCAAAGTTTGAAAATCCGCCCGATTCTGCCTTGTGAGCTTTGGGTGCGGATTAAGCCTTAGGAGGTTACATGGGAAAGGAAGTGGCCCATGGCCCCCTTTCGGGCCCCGCCCATAACAAACACAAACCTTAAATACATATTTGTGCCGCCGTTATAACAACAAATGAACCCGTGGCCTGTTGGTAAAGTCGTGTGGTTAATAATTTCCCGGTCGCTGGTTCGAATCCGGCCGACCCATAAAAATTTTAAAACGCCATTCCAATCCGACCTGGGGCCACGTGGCGGCCTCTGGGCTAGCCACGTGGCGCCCTTCTATTGGCTGCAAAATGGAATATTCCCTAGAATATTCTGCGGAATATTCCACGAAATATTCCCAGAATATTCTGTGGAATATTCTTTTTTTAATAAAATTTTCCACAAAGTCAAATTTGGCATTTTTTTATGGAAATTGAGAAATCTTCAAACTTGAATAACTTCTGCATACGGCGACCGTTTTTCGAACCGTTCGCGGCGCCGGAATCAGGAATACGAGCTCTATCCCTTCGTTCAGGTTCAAACTAGTTCTGAGCACCTTCATTTTTGACCATTTTACGACACTTGGTCCTGAGCTCCTGATCAGACAACCAAAGCTCCATCAAACTTGCAAATAATCCAGTGTTTCACAAAAACAAAAAGCATATTGATACATAGTTTCATTTTGTTAGGGAGAAGGGCCAGTCAAAGGAAATCCATATTGAATATTGTAATACTTGTGACAATGTTGTAGAAATTTTTACTAAGCCTCTTGGAAGAATTAAATTTGACTTATTTAGGGAGATGTTAGGAGTACTAGTGAACCCTTTCTCCATTAAGGGGGAGTGTTGGAGATAATGGGAAAATGTATTCTATGAGAGAATCAGTTCATTAGTTGACCATATGCCTTAGATTAGGATTTATTTCCTATTCTTTAGGTTGTTCTCCTAACTCCCTATATGTGTGTAAGCTATATATTCATGGTGTGTAATCATGAACCTATAGAGCATTCTACCAAAGGGGGTCTCCACGTGAAGCACCTCAATTGTGATTTTCTCATTTTAGGAATATAATCTAAGGCTTTGATTTTATCATTTTGAAAGTTGAATTCTACTCATTTTCTTTCTTGATCATTTTGAAATTTGACTAACCTCCAATAACTCCCTACTCGTAATAAAGAAAATGTAAAAATATTAAAGGTATAATTGGATTATGTTAATTTCTCTGGTCATCATTCATTTGGAAATTTGAATTCTTTACTTCTTATTCATTTGGAAATTCGCATAACATTTATTTTGAAATTTGAATCATTCTGGACATTTTCTTCCTCGATTTGAAATGTGAATAACCTCCCATAACTCTGGATAACTTAAATATAACAAAATAAAAGGTATAATTTAGTAAAGATAATCGATGCTAACCATGTCCCACCAATACCCCTCTTTTGTGTCAAAACTTATCGCAAAACTTATTTATATAAAACCCTTATTTTGTTTTAAACCTTCTTTTTCTAAGAATCCTCCCCAAATAAGACTTGTCCCCTCAAAACCCCTTACCTTCCCCAATTTCATCCCTTTCACAACCCCTTACTGTCCCCAATTTCATCCCTTTGACACTTTAGGAACAAATTCTCTCCTATGTTTTCCAGATCTTTTTTCCCATTCTGCTGAATTGTAGGTTTTAACCCTGTATAGAAATTATCTGCAAATGAATCTTAAAAATAGAAAATAAACAATAGCGAGAGCATAAAACATAAAACAGATATACACAGAGATTTTCCCTTGGATCCCAAATCGGGATGATGAGCTTGATTTTTCATTATATTCCTTTTAGTGTTACAACACATATATATACATGCCGAAACATACATAAACCCCAATCCATTAACCATGGATTGTTGAGATTGCAACAAGATGATGAGCTTAGTGGAAAGAAGTCGCCTTCACTAAGTGGGCCCGCAGGCTATTTTTGATGCAAAGCCTATTTTTAGACTATGTCTATTTTTAGACATATGGATCATGTTCTATGAGTTGCAGGATGCTATTTGTGGATGGTTGGTGAAGTCGGGAAAAATATATGGACTTCTATTTTTAGACATATTGGGCGGAATCTATTTTTAGATTGCCAGTCTAAAAATAGATATGTCGAATATTATTAGCTCTTAATAATATTTGGACTATAAACATTATCTTATTCTCTTGGAGATTTTGAGTTAAGTGCCTGAGATGTAGCCTGAGGCTGACGGAAAGATACATTTATTCTAAAGGGTTAAGAGGAGCTATTGCATGGATACTTGATTAGAAATCATGTGACAGAGTTTGGTGGAGTTGATTGAGGAGTTAATGGAGTTGTGTTCAGTTTAACTAATCTAAACATAGTTGAGCTAGTTGTATTTAGTCTAACTGATTAATACACTAGTGAAGAGTGGTGTGAATTAATTTTTAATTAATTCACTAATAATAAACTCATTGATCAACTAAAGAATACATCAGTTAACTTCAGTGCATGGACAGTTTCAGTGGAGACCAGTGCAGAAATAGGTGAAAGAGCAGGTTAACTATAAGTTGTGACTATATTGTTGCATATTTGCAACAACCAGTGATTGGAGAAGCCCATGAGGATTGTGCAGTACAAGCCAGGGGTTCAAGTTATTTAATGAGCCATCCTACAACATTGATTACACAATAGAGTCTGGATATCAGGTGGCAGAGATTGGAGCATGTGTTTTGCTAGATCTAGCTTGATTAGTGTGTAGAAATTGGAGGTTGTGCTGAGAGCTTGTGAGGAGCTTTGTACAATGATTGTTACATGATGTCTATGAAATATAATATACAGATAGTTGGGGTTTTCAACTTTAAGCTTTCCCGTGAAACACTGTGTTCATATGTGTGATTTTTTATGGTTTTAATGTGCGCATGCAATTGATTTTATTTCCGCATGTAATCTTCAATGGTAGAAGAGATTCTATATTGTGCATGAATCTAAAATAGTGTGTGATCAGGAGAATCTCAGTGAATAATATATCAGTTATTCGAATTTTATACATGGTATCAGAGCGATATTGATCATTGGAGTAATTGCAAAACATTGAAGCTATTGAGTTTTGTGCTGGTGGAATTCGAATTTGCAGTAGTGTTTTCTTGGTGTCGAAGTTGAGATGTATTTCAATGGATTGCGATTGGAGTATGCCCTTGAGGGAAGCTCGAATTATATTGCATGGAAGGACAATATGGAGGCGGTGCTGGATGAAAATGGGTTGAAGGAGTTCATAGATGCAGAAATTCCAAAGCCTACTTCTAGTGATGCTGCTATACTTGACGCATGGCAAAAGAAGACAGTAAAGTGTCGAAGTATTCTGTTGGAAGGTGTGAAGGATCAAATAGTGTCCAGCCTTCATGGTAAGGCTTCTCCATTCTTGATGTGGAAAGCTTTGACAGATTTATTTCAAAGAAAGAGTAACCAGAAGAAGTTGGCGCTCAAGGATAAACTCAGAAACATAAAAATGGAGAAAGGCGACAGTATGCCCAAGTACCTCACAAAGTTCATCCAATGTATGGATGAGCTGGGAAGTGTGGGGGTTACTGTTGATGACGAGGACTTGGTGAGCTTGGCTACCCTTGGGCTTCTGAAGAGTTGGCATTCCTATCAGGACTCTGTCAATGGTCGGGAGAAATTGCCAGGATGGGAGCGACTTTGGTCGGATCTTGTGCAAGAGGAGATAAGGCGAAGTACGAGGGACGGATCTTCATCAAAGAACTCTGATGAAGAAAATTGCGCTTTGGCTACCAAAGAAAATAAGGGGAAGAGCAAGAAGCATGCTTCTTAATCCGGTGCAAAAGGAAAGAAGCAGGACATGTCCAAGGTGAAGTTCTTTCACTGTCACCAACATGGACATTACGCCACTAGTTTTCCACAAAAGAAGAAAAATAAGTAGGCTGCTGGATCTGCAGCTGGAGAGGCCTTAGCCTTGCAGTTTGAGCTAGATTTTTCGCTGATCGCATGCTTGGTCTCAAGTGTGATGGGATCAGTATGGTTCTTGGACAGTGGTGCGTCATTTCACATGACCGGAGATCGAGATTTGTTTTCAGATCTGGAGGAGAAAGATCTTGGAGTGCACATCGAGATGGGCGATGATGGTAGATACAATGCGACCGGTATCGGTACCATTTCCTTTGAGAGGGAGTCTAGTAAACCCTTCGTATTGAAGGAAGTGATGCATGTTCCAAGATTGAAGAAGAATTTGATCTCTGTGGCGATGTTAGAAGACAAGGGATATGATGTTGTATTTAGCAAGGGAAAGGCTTTCCTGTGCAGTAAGGCAACTGGTGAGACCCGGAGGATAAGGGTTCGAGTTAAGAACCTTTATCAATTGCAGGTAGATGGCTGCGCAGCAATGGCAGGCAAGGCAGAAGGAGTGGTGCGCTGGGATGATGGCGAGTTGTGGCACCAGAGATTGGGCCACCTTCACCATGGAGCTTTGAAGATACTGCAGCAGATTTCTACTGGGCTTCCTAAGGGTACTCTTGCGCAGTCAGATCAGTGCAAGGGATGTACCTTAGGAAAATTTTGAAAGCCACCTTTCACGAGAAGGATAGTCGCTCCACGACGATCCTTGAGAGAATTCACACAGACGTGTGTGGACCTTTCTTAGTAGCTTCGACAGCAAAGCACAGGTATTATGTGATATTTGTTGATGATTTTTCTCGAAAGTGCTGGATCTTCTTCATGCAGAAGAAGAGCGAGACATACTCAAAGTTCTGTGAGTTCAAGGCACTGGTTGAGAAAGAATCAAGGAAGTTGGTGAAGGCTCTTAGGAGCGACAATGGTGGTGAATTCATCTCTGGCGAATTCAAGGACTTTTGCAGCACAGAAGGAATTCGAAGAGAGCTCATAGCACCTCATAACCCATAGCAGAATGGGGTTGCTGTGCGGAAGAACAGAATGATCGTGGGTGTTGCATGGGCGATGTTGCATGATCAGGGCCTTCCCATACACTTGTGGGCTGAGGCATGCAATACTGCAGTATATGTGCAAAACCATTGTCCTCACAGGATACCTGGCATGAGTACACCTGAGGAGGTGTTTTCTAGTAAGAAGCCTGATATTTCCCATTTGAGGATTTTTGGTTCACCTGTTTACATTCATGTGACAAAGGATGCCAGGAAGAAGCTGGAGCCGACTGCAGAGGTTGGGATATTTGTGGGGTACATTGATACACCACACAACTATCATGTGTATTTTCCAGACAGTCGCAAGACTGTTGTGCGACGAGATATCGAATTTCATGAGGAGAAAGCCATGAAGTGTTCGCTTGAGAGGGAGCCACACTTGCATGCAGATGAGGAGCTATTAGTTCCAAAGGATGAACTTCAGGATGTGGATTAGCCACAAGAGGAAGTTCATGGAGTAGAAGAGACCACTCATGCAGCGCCAACCATCAGAGGGTAGAAGCGCACTACAGAAGCTGAGCGACTGGCTCAAGATGCAGAGAGGGTTGTATGAGCACCTACATCACAGCGCAGATAGAGACAGTCACCTAACCGGTATACTGGATACATGGCTCTTATGAGCAAGTGTATTGTGACAGAGCCATCCTCTTTCGAAGAAGATGTGGAGGATCTTGCATGGTTAGATGCCATGGTGGAAGAGTATGATTCGATTGTCAGAAATAGTGCATGGGAGATTGTCCCAAGGTCGCAAGGGAAATCAGTGGTGGGTTCGAGATGGATTTACAAAGTGAAGCAGGTAGCTGACGAGAGTGTGGAGAAGTAAAAGGAAAGATTTGTTGCCTGAGGCTTCTCACAGATTAAGGGGATCGATTATGAGGAGACCTTTGAACTTCTCGCAAGGTATCCTTCCATACGGACGATTATTTCTCTCTCAGTGCAGATGGGGTGGCACATTCATTAGATGGATGTGAAGACTGCGTTCCTCAACGGGGTGATTGAGGAGGAGGTGTACATAGAGTAGCACCTCGTGCTTGGTACACATGGATAGACAGTTATTTCACCGAACTTGGATTCTCTAAGAGTGAGGCAGATCTGAACCTATACCAGATTGTGGTGGAGGGTAAGTTGCTGATCATTGTACTTTATGTAGATTATTTTATTTTGACAGGTGATGAGCTGTTGATACTCTCATGCAAGGATGATCTTGCAAAAGAGTTTGAGATGAAGGACTTGGGCCTCCTTCATTATTTCCTAGGATTGGAAATTTGGCAGCGCAGTGATGGACTGTTTTTTTCTCAAGGCAAGTATGCCCGGGAGATACTGGAGAAGTTCAACATGCATGGCTGCAAGCCTGTTGATACTCCTCTTCCTGGTGGATGGAGGAAGGAGGATGCTACTTCGGCGGAGGTAGTGGATGCCAGTGTTTATCGACAGTTGGTGGGGTCGCTTATGTATCTGGTCAATACACGACCCGATATATGCTATCGCGTAACCGACACGAAGAAGGCTTAAAGCCCTCTCAAGCTAGCTTTGGAAGGCAGGCAAGCATGTATTGAGATATCGCAGAGGCACATCGGGATATGGATCATGGTACAGACAGAAGGATGAGTTGAGGCTGGATGGCTTCACAGACTGGTACTATCATATCAGAGATTGTGTGCAGTGGAAGATCATGTTACTTTCATACATTCCTACGGAGGATCAAGATGCTGATATCTTGATGAAGGCACTCACCAGGAGCAAATTCGAATACCACAGAGGCAGGATAGGGGTGGAAAATAATCCTTATCTTGTTGAGAGGGAGTGTTGAGATTGCAACAAGATGATGAGCTTAGTGGAAATAAGTCGCCTTCACTAAGTGGGCCCGCATGCTATTTTTGGCGCAAAGTCTATTTTTAGACATATGGATCATGTTCCATGAGTTGCAGGATGCTATTTGTGGATGGTTGGTCAAGTCGGGAAAAATATATGGACTTATATTTTTAGACATATTGGGTGGAATCTATTTTTATATTACCAGTCTAAAAATAGATATGTCGAATATTATTAGCTCTTAATAATATTTGGACTATAAACATTATCTTATTCTCTTGGAGCACTTCATTTAAGTGCACAGATGTGGCACAGGATCTGACAGAAGGAATTACCCTATTCCTAAGGGTTAAGTGGAGCTATTGCATGGATACTTCAGTTAGAACTCATGTGACAGAGTTTGGTGGAGTTGATTGAGGAGTTAATGGAGTTGTGTTCAGTTTAACTAATCTAAACATTGTTGAGCTAGTTGTATTTAGTCTAACTGATTAATACACTAGTGAAGAGTGGTGTGAATTAATTATTAATTAATTCACTAATTATAAACTCATTAATCAACTAAAGAATACATCAGTTAACTTCAGTGCATGGACAGTTTCAGTGGAGACCGGTGCAGAGATAGGTGAAAGAGCAGGTTAACTATCAGTTGTGACTATACTGTTGCATATTTGCAACTACCAGTGATTGGAGGAGCCCATGAGGATTGCGCAGTACAAGCCAGGTGGTTCAAGTTATTTAATGATCCATCCTACAACATTGATTATGCAATAGAGGCTGGCTATCAGGTGGCAGAGATTGGAGCATGTGTTTTGCTAGATCTAGCTTGATTAGTGTGTAGCAATTGGAGGTTGTGCTGAGAGCTTGTGAGGAGATTTGTACAATGATTGTTACATGATCTCTATGACATATAATATACAAATAGTTGGGGTTTTCAGCTTTAAGCTTTCCCATGAAATACTGTGTTCATATGTGTGATTTTTTATGGTTTTAATGTGCGCATGAAATTGATTTTATTTCCGCATGTAATGATCAATGGTAGAAGAGATTCTATATTGTGCATGAAGCTAAAATAGTGTGTGATCAGGAGAATCTTGGTGAATAATATATCAGTTATTCAAATTTTCTACATGGATTAGAACATAACCGTAGTTCGCTTGACCGGATCTGCAAAATATTAGTGGCTGAAAACCATCATGCCCCAAAACCATGTGCAAACCCATGCACAAAACCATGGGCAGGTTTTCCCACCATAAAATAGGGTCTGCCCGTGACTAGTCATGGAAATAATGTAACACATACCCAACATTCTCCCACTTGTTGTTTTCTTTCCACAGGGGGCCACAAGAGAGCTTAGTCATTAGCCTAGATTTACAACACCCATTCTTTCTCTACACCAACAGAACTTCTGAGTGCTCACAGACTTCATCAATGCATCTGCAACATTCTTCAAAGTGTCCACCTTTACCAGCAACACCCTTTTATCCTCAACCATATATCTCACAAAGTGATATTGAACATTAGTGTGCTTTGTCTTTGAATGATAAGCAGGGTTCTTACCCAAGAAAATTGCACTTTGGGTAGCATAGTCTATCCTTATAGCTTGCTGCACCAACCCCATACTTGAACACAATCTTTGCAACCAAACTACTTCCTTGCTTGCATGAGTGTCTGCCATGTATTCTTCCTCTATAGTTGAAAGAGCCACTACAAACTGTTTTTTACTCATCCAACTGACTGCACCTCCAAATAGGCTAAACACATACCCACTTGTAGATCTTCTTTGGTCCAGATGTCTAGCCTAGTTTGCATCAACAAAACCATGAATGCCCAACACTCTTTCCAATCTTGGTATTCCTTGGTAGCACAAGCCATAGTCACTAGTGCCACGCAAAATCTGAAAACCTGCTTCACTGCTGTCCAATGCTCCTTCCCTGGGTTTGACATAAACCTGCTCAATACTCCCACTGCATGTGCAATGTCTGGTCTAGTACATATCATTACATACATCAGGCTACCCACTGCACTTTCATATGGAACACAATACATATCCTCCTCTTCTTCTTGTGTCTTGGGACACTATTCAACAGATATCTTTACACCTACAGGAATCAGAACATTCACTAGTTTACTATCCTTCATATTGAACCTCTGCACTATAGTCTCGACATACTTCCTCTGGTTTAACCAGAGCTTCCTCTTTGCCCGATCTCTCTTAATTTCCAAGCCCAAAATATAGTTTGCAACAACAAGATCCTTCATGTCAAATTTGGGGAACAGTTGGGTCTTCAAATCTTGGATAATTTCTTTGTCATTTCCAATCAACAACATATCATCGACATATATAGGTATCAAATTTCTGATACCACATCCTTGGTGACTATTTTAACCCATACAGAGACTTCTTTAACCTGCATACCGGTTCTTTCTTCCCCTTCACCATACAACCTTCAGGTTGTTTCATGTAGATCTCCTCTTCCAGATCCCTGTGAAGAAATTTTGTCTTCACATCCATTTGTTCTACCTCAAAATAAAATGTAGCAACAGTAGATAAAAGTAATATAATAGAAGTAACTTTAGCAACAGGAGAAAAAATATCACCAAAATCAATTCTTGGCACCTGGGAATACCCTTTTGCTACCAATCAACATTTGTATTTGTCCACCTTGCCTTCTACATTCATCTTCTTCTTAAACACCCATTTTCTCCCAATGGGCTTCCTTCCAGCCGACAACTCCACCAGATCTCATGCCTCATTTTTATGAAAGGATGCCATTTCATCAACCATGGCCTCCTTCTAGAGTTTTCCATCCTCTGAATCTACTGCCTCCCTTACAGTTCTGGGATCATCATGAGTTATAGTTAAAGAAAAATTTGAACAAAAAGAAAATGGACTATACCTTTCTGGTTTTCTTCTTTCCCAAACTGATCTTCTCACAGCTGGAGTTTGTGGCTCTTCCTCTTCTGAGTCTTCTTCTGTTGTAGAGTCTAATTCATCCTCCTTTAGGTCAAATCTATATTCTTAGGTTCCTTTGGTAGGAATTCATGTTTAACAACATCTTTCGACTCTCTAAACACCACATCTCAATTTTACACAACCTTGTTTTCGGGGTTCCAAAGCTTGTAACCCTTTAAACCATCCTTATACCCAATAAAGATGCACCTTTTAGATTTATTATCCAACTTAATCCTTTTCTCCTTTGGAACATGTACATATGCATCACATCCAAATACCCTTAGATGTGAAAGAGAGGGTTCCTTACCAGTCCATACCTCATGTGGAGTCTTATCCTCCAACGCTGATGAAGGTGATCTGTTAACTAAGTAACATGCAGTCTCCACTGCCTGTGCCCAGAATTCTTGTCCTAACCCAGTACCATTGAGCATGCTTCTTACCTTTTCCATCACCGTTCTGTTCATTATTTCTGCAACTCCATTTTTCTAAGGTGTGTATGGAGTAGTCTTCTACCATGCTATACCACACTTCTTACAGAAATCTTCAAATTCCTTCTTGAAAAACTCCCCACCATTATTTGTCGTCAGCACCTTTATCTTCTTCTCTGTCTAGTTTTCCTCCAGAGCCTTAAATTCTTTAAATCTGTCAAAGGCTTCATATTTCTTCCTCAAGAAATATATCAATGTATTCCTTGAGAAGTCATCTATGAATGAAGCATAGTACACAGATTTACCCAGTGATGGAACCGACACAAGCCCAAACACATCACTGTGCACAAGCTCTAATATCTTGTTCGCCCTCTTAGCACCAGAAGAAAAACTCACCCAATTCTGCTACCCATATACACAATGTTCATAGAAATCGAAATATAGAGAGCTATTAGACATACCTTCTACCATACCATTTCCATGCAGTATCCGAAGGCCCTTCTCTCCAATATGTCTAAGCCTTTGATTCCATAGCATGGTATTTTCTCCAGAGACTGCTAGGCTTTCCACTCCACTGTTGCACCCATCAATAACAGTGTTGCCCTGAAGCTTGTACAGAGTTCCAATCCAAAATCCTCACATTAATACCAGTACTCTCGAACCATCTTATAGGTATCTTTCTTGAATACTATTTTTACACCTGTATCATCCATCTTGCTTACAGAAATCAGATTTCTGGCCAATGTAGGAATGTGCAGAAAATCAGGAAGTATTTTAATCCTTCCACCTTGTAGCTTCAACTTGAATTTTCCACGTCCGACAATTTTGGCCTTCCTATTTGTTAAACACACACATGGTGTATGGAGAAAACTAAACACACATATAGAAAGATAGGCATTCATTGCATCTTTATTTCACAACTCTGAATCTAGAATGACGAATTGTGGCTCAAGCTCGCTTGAACTGCGGTGTCTCTAGATACAACTATGAATATGAAATAAGAGATTGTGGCTCAAGCTCACTTGATGTGGCTTCGAAGCTTGTAGATGACCACCATTTCCCCCCATTTCGGGTACAAGGTGAGATAATGGACAAAACTCAATTGCAAGTTTGCTCAATATTCTAGAACAAGTTCTGACATGTGACTTAAACATCTTCTTAGCTACTAATGCCCATTTCCAAGAAGTGATCCATCCAAGATGAATCTTTGTTCTTGTAGGAGGCTTATTTTTGAAGCATCTGTGTGAAGAATGGGTGTGCCGACCATAGTGCTTGCATGGATGAAGATCAAAATAGCGATATTTCATATGGCCAACTTGATCACAATGTTAGCATCTTTCAATCTGTTGTTGTTGTGGAAGTGGAGCAGGATCTAGAATAACTAAAGGTGAACTTCCATAAAGAAATCTAGCACTCTGAAATTTGATGGGCTTGGAGTAGTCCGGAATATGAAAGAACACGTCCTTGTCATATCTAAGACCAGTTCTGTGCTTGTTGTGGACAAGCTCTTCCCAAGGTCTGATCATGGGCTTGGTAAGTGCAGACTGAGTTGCTGCATCTGCATGTAAATCTGCTCTTGTACAAGGAAGTGAATGTGAATCTTCTGCAACTTTATATTCTTGTTGCTGATGAGAGTCCTTCTCAATTTTCTGAATAGAAACAGGTTCAGAATGGTGACTCTTTTACTGAATTTCAACTTGCTGAAGCTGAGATTCCAACTGAAAAAACTCAATCTTTTCTTGTGCATCTTGTAAACAACTTTGAATATTACAGAGAGAATTCTTGCTCATTTTACCATATCATGAACATTGGAATGAATGAGGTTATTCAACAACTCTAATGCCTCATTGATTTTAGCCATTTTTCTCAAAACAACTTAAGCTTCAAGAAATAAAGGGTGTCGGCTTCAACCGATAATGCACCCATTTACAATGTGATTCAACTTACTTTCAAAAGAATACAAGTGACTTAAAAGAACCTTCCAATTATGGAATTCCCAAAATACAAACTCTGCTACTCAAATTATGGAGGACCTCAAGGTATAGACTTGGTGGTCTAACCGACAAGCAATAATGACCCACATCAACAATTTCTCAACAACTCAAAGTTACACTTCAAACACTGATTGCAACTATGAATGAAGAAGAAATATCCACTCACAATGTAAGTTCAATACAATGTCATTGCAAAATATTTTTGTAAATGTGCAACAAAAACTACTGTGCAATAACCCTTTAAGGCAGTTGGTTTCGCTCTTCTTCAAAGAGTTGTTTTACACCAAAAAAAACTATAATTCAACAGAAAGATATTCACAAGCTTCATCCTTCTACCCATGCCACAAATATTGGTCACAAACTTCACTTTCCACTATGTGAAATCCATATATTCATACCATCTATACCATCTCCTCTCTCTCTGCTTTTTTTTTTTTTTTTGAAAAAAAAAAAAAATAGGGAAAAACATAGGTATTAACTGGGGGAGGTTTTTACTGGGGGAAAGTGAAATTGGGGGAGGTAACTACTAGGGTAGGTTTTAACAGTAAAAAAATTTTAAAATTAAAGGGCCAATCTGTAAAAATAAATTTAAAAGGCAAATGAAAAAAAAAATTGGAACACAGAGAATCTACGTGGGAGGGGAGGGAAGGGGACAAGAGGGAGGCTGAGGGTGTATAGCAGTGAGGGGAGGGGAGTGGGGTAAAGGCATCGGGTAGAGGGGTCGGGTTGGGACGATTGGGGAGGGGCGGGAATGGAGAGGGAGTATAGCAGTGAGGGGACGGGAGTATAGCAAGCGGGGATGGGTTGGGAGTGGGGCAGGCCATGAGGCCAAGGAGGGTCATGAGGAGGGAGGGATAAGGTAAGGTCGTGGGTAGGGAGTTGGGGATGAGGGCAGGGGAAATGGGATCGTGGTTTGGGGAGAGTCATAAGGGGGATTGGGTGAGGGTGTGGGTAAGGGAAGGGGGAGGGTGTATGAGTGAGGAGGGTCGAGGGGTTGGGAAAACCGTGAACAGAGGGTGAGGTGTGAGGGGGTAGAGGGCGAGGGGTCAAGTGGGATGGGTATGTGGAGGGGGCAGTGGGGCCGAGAGTGGGGAGGGTCGTTGGGGAGAGGGGGCCGAGTGAGTTGGGTTTGGGATTTGGGTGAGTGGGGTGAGGGAGCCGCATAGGCCGTGGGAAAGGGGAATGGGGAGCGGTGAGGCACGGGTAAGTGCAGGTGGTTGTGAGATGAGCTTTGTGGTGAGGGGATAGAGGCCGAAGGCCTGTGAGGGCCGAGGGGCCGAGTTGCCCAGTTTTTTTTTATTTTTATTTTTATTTTTATTTTTTAAGACAGTAAAATATAGCAAAGAATAGAGAATTGCAGAGGGTGAGTAGAATTTGTAGGAAATTTCTCAAATATATGGCAGAATTTGCAGAATTGAGGGAAATTGTAGAAACAATAGAATTTATAGGATTTGCAGAACAATTTGCAGAAATTGTTTGTAGAAATGTGCAGAATTGTTTGCAGACATTTTCAGTAAAAACCCAGAATTTTTCAGAGACACACTTTAAACAGTAGCAAACAATATTTTTCTTTCCAACAAATCTCCAACGTGCAGAAATAAAAGTAGGCAGAATTTGCAGAAAAAATAAAAAAAAAATTCAGAATTGCAGAACGGAAGGAGCAGTGAGAAAACCTATAGAGTTTAAGATGCACAACACTGCTCTTATCAAAACCAATTTTTTGAATGCTACAAAAGATTGATGAATGCTGCAAAAATCACTGCTACAAAAAATCTCTGAACGCTGCAAAATGACCAAAATTTTTGCAGATATACACAGGACACAAAAATAAATGGCTCACTCAAGGTTGAGTTGGTTATGAATGTATCAGCTCCGATACCATGTTAAACACACACATGGTGTATGGAGAAAAATAAACACACATATAGAAAGATAGGCATTCGTTGCATCTTTATTACACATAGATGTACATTTATAATACAATGGTGTGACCCTTGGATTCATCTTCCAAGGTCACTTGGACTCTTTTGTGACTCTTCGTCTTCCACACCTACCCATAGAGGATTAGGTGTTCAACATTATCATCACCACCTAAGAAGACATCACTACCATCATATTTATCATACTCGTAGAACCACTCCCTATGGGGAGTGAAGTGAAATGATGCACCCGATTCAATCAACCATGACTCATGATATACACGTGTATTTAAAGAAGAAGCCAAATACGCATCCCCACCTTCATCCAAGGTAGTTTTTTCCTCTGCAGAAGGCGCATCATCAGATCCCTTTCCTTTCTCAGGAGCTTTAGATCTGCAGTCCTTTTGGTAGTGCCCTTCCTTTCTGCATTTCCAGCACACCTTTACAAACTTTCCAGGAGATTTAGATCTCCCTCTACATTTAGATCTCCCACTAGAAACCTCATTCTTGTTTCTGTTCTGGGACCTTCCTCGTATAGATAAGGCATCTCCATTCTAACCCTCCATATTTCTTCGTCTCATTTCCTCCAATAGCAAGGTTGAGACAATGTTATCAAAATTCAATGTAGTTGTATTGCTACCTATTACAATAACCAGAGTATCCCACGAGTCTGGTAGAGAACACAAAAAACTGATGCACTTATTTTCATTTGAGATTTTAATATCAACAGATGACAACTGACTTACCACAATATTGAAGGCATTCATATGCTTTGTCACTGAGTCTCCATCCTTCATCCTCAGGTTATATAGCTTTTTTCGTAGGAAAAATTTATTCACTAGAGACATAGATTGGTACAAAGTCCCAAGTTTGTCCCACAAATTCTTCGCCGTAGCTTCCCCAGATACATTCAACAATACCGAATATGAGACACACAACCGTATTGTGCTCTTCACCTTTTGATCCAAATTTTTCCAGTCTTCATCTGACATTGTCGTTGGTTTAGTACCTAGATCTACCGCGATCCACTAGTCTTTATCCACTAGCAGATCCTCCATCTTGATCTTCCACAACTCAAAACTATGACCATTAAATTTCTCAATCTCTATCTTTCCACTGCAAGAATCGATCCCGCAGATCTCCCACTGAACAGGGTCTACCACAGGCCCGAGAAAAAATCCCTCAATAGCAAAGGTGTCCCCTTGAAGCAGAAACAACTTTAATACCAAATGTAGGTTTTAACCGTGTACAAAAATGATCTGCAGATGAATCTTAAAAACAGAAAATAAACAATAGCAAGAGCATAAAACATAAAATAGATATACATATAGATTTTCCCCTAGATCCCAAATCGAGATGGCCAGCTTGATTTTTCATTATATTCCTTTTAGTGTTACAACACATCTATATACATGCCGAAGCATACATAAACCCCAATCCATTAACCTTGGATTAGAACATAATTGTAGTTCCCTTGACCGGATCTACAAAATACCAAGGGTTGAAAACCATCATGCCCCAAAATCATGTGCAAACCCATGCAAAAAACCATGGGTGAGTCTGCCCACCGTAAAATAGGGTCCAATTTTTTTTTCCCGGGGCGCTGCCCCAGACCCTAAATAGGGCTGCCGCCTCGCCTGCTGCGCCAGCGCATGACTAGTCGTGGAAAGAATATAACACATACCCAACATGAATTTGTAAACTATGTTTATTGTAATTGGAAACCAATTACTGCATCGGAAGTGTTGATCGTTGCCTCAATTTTTCCCACTGTCAATGAAAATTGTTAATGAGCATGACCATATGATAGATCAAAAGCATGTGGGGATTTTTGCCTCTCTGTTTCTCAATATCAACAAAATTTTTAATGAGCACTATCATCAGAAAGATTAAAAACATGTGGGATAACATTTGCAAAGTTGTTTATAAAATTGAAAGAAACACATGTAGGACAAAATTTATAGTGCTATAGTGTGTGTTTGGAAGACGTTGGTATGTTCTTGGGAAATTATGGTTAATATTTTTGTCTTTATGAATGTGAAGTCTCTTGGTTCATTTGGACAATGCTTTATGAATATATAAAGATTCATAACTCATTTTGGCAATATTCATAACTCATCTTGATAGTGATGTATGTGTGTATGGCTATGATTTTAGTAAAAGAACTGCTTTTGTTTGGAGAAATATTTAGTTGCATCATATTGTGTGCAGACTCTGATTTTTTATTGATATTTTCGTGTATGGATGTGCTTTTAGGAAATCAAATGCTTTTGTTTGGAAAAATATTTAGTTGCATTATATTATGAGTAGGCTCTGATTTTCCTTGATTTATATTTCTTTAAATAATTATAAAACTATTGTTTATCAACTATGGAGATTAAACAAAGATAAATAATCATAACAGGTTTATGATAAATATGCATAACATGCTTAAACAATTGAAGTCACAGAAATAAAAAAGAGACATCATCATGCATAAATTAAGATGAGGTGGAAACTCAATAGGAACTAGATCACCTATACTGTTTAGATGAGGTGGAACCATCCACCTCAATAGGCAATAGATCACCTAGTTGGTTTAGAGGATTTGGTCCCTTGCCATGAATGATGATAGCCTCAATCCTAGCCAATAGGAAATAGGCAATAGACCACCAAGACAATTTAGAGTAGCTAGTCCCTTGCCATGAATGATGAAAATATCAATCCTATAGAATTTTTTTTCCATAGATTTTAACTCCAACAAAAATATTTCATATTTTTTATCGTTTCTATAAAAAAAACTCTACCATGAAAATCCAACATATGTATGCATTGATTCCCATACCCCTTGAATTGAATTGTCGGTATTCAACACCCAATCAACCATTGTTCCAATAACTTTAGAATTGGACTGACAATCACACTCAATAATGATTTCTTCCTCACCTTGACATACTTATTGGTGAATTTTAAGTGCAATTTGCATGCAAAAGAGTCAAGTAGAGCATTAATTATTGGCATCTTTCATGCAATCTTTCATGAGGGTCACACCCACTAGCACCTCTTTGCGGCCTAGCTTGCTAATGATGCGTAGAAATTGACCAATTGCTAGAGACTAGGACCAACATGGACTTAAACTACGAAAATAAGTGCAAATACCAACTAAAATACCCATAATACCCTGCACACTACATCTGTTCAATGTTTGAAATTGTTCCAAGACACCAAAACATGCAACGTGGGTGGCTGTGTACTTTGAAATTGTTCCAGAAGACCCATGAAACCTCCACACACTATAGCCAACCACCATTTGAAAGTGTACAAAGACACCAGAATTTACATTGTGGGTTGTTGTGTGCTCTGAAATTATTCTAGGAGAGCCATGATACCTCCACACAATAGCCAACTCCCTCATCAAAATTGTTCCATAAAAATACAATTTACAATGTTGGCTAGTGCACACTCTAAAACATACCTCTATACCAAAGGAAGAAATGGAAAGAACCCGAGTTTAAACATGCATATGGACATATAGACCAGGAGTCCCTAGACCATCAACAACCAAAATACCCCAAGAAAATCATGTTGCACCCAAAAGACCCACCCAAAGATGAAAAGAAGAACAACCAAAACAATAATAGAGAAATGCAGAGAAGACCCACTCATAGATGAAAAGCATAACAACCAAAAAAATAACATAGAAATGTAGAGTAGACCCATCCATTGATGAAAAGCATAAAAACCAATACAATAACAAAGAAATGTAGAGTATACGTGGTACCGAGCGTTATAATTATAGTGAAAAGGACCATGTCCCGGATGTGATACTGAGAAATTTGAGGGAAAATTGCTAGCACATCAAAATCGGACTAGGGAATTCAAGGACCAAATAGATGGTGGATAGTGGTCAACCTTATTTGGTCCTTTAATGTGGTCAACCTTATGAGAAATTTGGGGGAAATTTCGAGCACTTCAAAGCCAAACTAGGGAACTCATTGTATCCAATACCGTCTTTACCATTCGTGGAGTTACTTGAACACCCAATTGAATAAGGGCTTCTTCCATGTCTATATTTCCCTTTTCAAATATTTTCCATATTTCCCTTACAACACCCACTAGCTTCCATTTTTTTCTTTCGGGGCTTTGTCAATGTTTTTAAACTAGTGCAAAGTATCTTCTCCTTCGTTACTGCTTAGGGCTTGTGATTTAGGGTTTTTGTCCTGCCTTAAGACTACCTTATTTTCCTCGAGGATTTGAAGAGAAGTGGATGCATCCATTGGGTAAAATTTACAGCTCAAACTCAATTGTTGGAAATGAGGATAGATATTACCATCTTGGAAACTTTTGAGGGATGTGGATTCCAAATTTTCTTTCCATTCAAGTGATACGAAGCTCCATTGTCGATGGCACACTTGGGTTGTTGAAATTGCTTGCTAGACAAAGACCAGTCCTGCACGGTGCACAGAAGTTGTGACTTTGATCAAAATTGGATTTTAACAACGTGACTTGAAAACTATTTTCTCAAATCAATGGTGGAAAATAAAATTAGTAGTGACATTTACAGGGTGTAAAACAATGTGGTAGACGATTGTAGGCAATGAACTGATTTAAAAGGACACCTTTGATATAGCCAATATATTCTTTGTATATGTCGTTCCTTCCACAATTTTTGTGATATGGATTCTGGCCCATTTATTTTCATACATATCATATGAGAATTTATTTTCAATCTCCAAAAAATTAGTGGATTTAATATTTTCCAATTTAAAATTGTGAGGAGAAAGGTCTAGCATATTCTAATTGTTAGACACTTTTGAATTTTTCTAGTAATATTTTAATATCCTTTTTGTTAGAAATGTAGTAACAACTTTTTTGAATTATAAGTTTGAGGGGTTTTTGAAAGCGTCGAATCTATTTATGCATTCGAAATCACATTTTAAATAGTAAAAAACTGTAATCTCACAAAAAAATTCATCACTTGATTCTAGATTAAAAAAAATTTCATTGTTAGACTATTCTAAAATGAATTGTTTCAATGTATTAGTGTTCCAATAATTAGAGACTAGTGTTGTTTTCCAATAAGTGTGAGTTGTACTCGACTAGGTGTCATTATCATCCCAATGTGTAATAATTTTTTTTTGAATATGCTATTACGGTTAGTGGTAAAAATGTATTATTTCAAAGTATTAGTGTTCAAATGCATTTTTTGAAAGAATGTTATTTACATTATAATGGAAAATAAGTATTAATATGAATGAAATACATTTTATTGAAATTACTGGAAAGTCATCATGTGTTTTCATAACGTTGAAGGTTAATAATTGTCTAATGTTTCCTAGTCTAACACTAAATAAATTAAATGAAGGTATTTTTTATCATTTTTCACTCCCTTTTGATTAATAACATGGATTCATAATTTCATGTTAATTTAGAGCCTATAATTATATATTAAGGTGTAGTTTAATTTATAGACGAAATGACCTTGTTCACGGAAATTTTTATTGTTAATTTTAATTAAAATTTGGAAAATATTTTTAAAAACTTGATTTCAAGTTGCTTAATTTATAGAATTATAGTGCCTTGATTGTCACTCCCCGAGTTAGAGTCACGTGTGATCAAGTGGTGGTGGGTGCACCTTAGTGCGATGGGAACCTAACTCGGGTATGTGCGACGACGATGTGTGAATGGTGCGCCCATAGCGGTCGGGTGAGTCGTGGGGAGCACAGGCGCCTCGTGTGTTTTAGTTAATACGATGAGCGGGTGCGCGCCCTTTGCAGGTGGACATGTTGAGGGTGTCGGGTAGATTCATGTTGGAGAGCACGTGCAGATGAGCGCGATGGTGGAATTGGCTATGTGCACGTCAGGCACAACAAGCGTTGGTGGCTAAGCTGACCTAGGCGATCCGAGTGACTCGAGCATCCCACATGTCAGACACTTATGCGATGGACAAGCATGCGTGGATGAGTTTATACCATGGAGTTGGTAGAATTTTACTATGGCAGGCCGACGTGTTGTGAGTGACTAGGCCGACCTTCACTTGGGCAAAGGGTCATGACCTTTGGTAGAACGTGACCATAGCCATAGCATATATATTGGCGGTGTGGAGAGTTCATAAAGACATCATCGGATCATTTACAAGTTCAGAGTTCAAGTACAGAGATCACAGTGTGAGGGTGAACAGAGAACAAGTCGAGTGAGTTTATGAGTCCACAAGGCGAGTGGACGGATAACTGAACGAATCGTTGGGAAGAGGTGCATGCAGATAGTGACCCTGTTGCATGAGTGTGTTCAGAACAGTGTGAAGCCGGGCTAAGCAAAGAACGTGCAAAAGACTGTGGGCGGAGTCGGGTGACCTGTTGGGTAGAGCGTAGCGTGTGAAGGAATTAAGGGCAGATAGGTCAAGTTGGGAGCAATGCATGCAGAGTGTGACCCGGTTGACCTGAGCTGCATCAAGCAGGTCATGTTGGGCAGAACGCATGACCCTAGTGACCCAAACTTTACAAATTTTTAGTAGAAGTTCATTTGTGGATTTCGAAGTTAAATTTGGGGTTTTCATCATATTAAAGTGTTTTTGGGAGGCATTTTTTCCTGTCTCAAAACACAAGTTTTGGATTAAATTGACAAAGTGTGCAGGGGATTGCACGGAGTTGGGAAAACTTGTGTAATTATTGTAAAATTGTACATTGTTGAATTGTTATAAATTATTGGGTATAATTTTTGGGATTTTCCCCTCCCAATTATGTATGGGCATACTTGTGTGATGTTGTAGAATGTTTAATTTTTGAAATATTAAATATTGAAGATTAATGTTATTCCAATGCATTATTAAAGAACATTTGATTGGAAAATTGGCTAAGTGTTGGTGTTAGGCATAGTCTATACACTTGAGTATTGCTAAAAAAAAAAGCATAGTAGTGTCTCACCTGCTATACATGGTTGAAAGAGTACCACAAGTATAGGGTGGTGATAGATGGTATCAGAGCTTAATTCAGGGTGAGTCGAGTTGCATTGGTTATTCAGGAAGTAGGAATACATTTGCAGGGTTGCAGTTGGTATTGAAGCTTGGACATCGGATTATTTGGTCTCAGTGAGACATTTTCAAGGGAAAGACATTAGTCATGACCAAAGCTGCGGAACAAGACATGGCAAGTTAGGAATAATTCCAAGGGAGTCTCTTTGAGACCTTACAGAAGTTGAGGCGAATGACAGTAGAGAACCCACAAATTCGTGTAGAACTTGAATTATTGTAGGAGAATGTTGAGGTGGAACTTATTCAACTTGGTTGGGAAATGGAGCAAGAAAGAGATATAGATTTCGATGAAGAAGAAACTAAGACATGTGAAGAGGAGGATGTTGTAGGTTTGTTAATGATCAAAGAGGAACTTGATGAATAGGTTGAACTAGGATCTTACACATTGCAGAAATTGATGATGGAGGATACTCACTTGGAGAAACCTTATGTCGATATGAATTGCATTTCATTGTAGATTTTGGAGGATGGACCATATGTAGGGATGAGTAAAGGGATAACTTATTTTTTGATTCCATGGATGATATCTCCTTGAATGACTATGATGAAACCTTATGCATTGTAGAACTAAGGAGCATTGTTTGTTGCAGAAATTGTTAGGGAAATTTGTGACATCATTCTAGAAGGTTAAAATGCCCGTGACAAGGGTGGAACTTGACGCATTTTGTGATGGATGGGTCATGCTTAGCCATATGGAGAAATCTCTAATTTCTCGACATGAATCATGGACTAATTAGAGAAAGGGCACACCAGAGTTTATATATGATAATATTTGTGTATAATTCTTCATGGCTGGAACCAAGAGATAATATTAGTGGACCTTTAGTGTGGTAGGCAGTAGTGAAGGGAGGAACCATGATGACTTATGAAGGAATACATGACTTAGGGCACTTGCCTAGATGACTAGAGTTGTGTTGAGTCTACTTTGATAGACACATGGACAATCAAAGTCATGGACATTGACATGGGAGAATAGAAGGAATTATGCGGGGACATTATGCACGTGAACTTATGGAGATGCCACTTATGAGCATCATGGAGGAGTGTCAATGCAGGATGTTGAGCATGATGGATTTTCTAGTGTTACATGGAAACATTTATTAGATGGATTTATGGGGATGCTTTTTTCACATCTTGACAACAAGACCATGGTGGGATGAGTGGCCTATGAGGACATTCATATGACTTGCATGGCAGGAATAAATTGTGATTTCACTGATGGCCAAGTAAATTATGGTTGCCAAAGTATTGGATAGAGTTGATGTGTAGGATTTCATGATGATTTGGAGATAGTTTCAGCCCTTGGAGGCTCCATATTATAGTGGTCTTGGAGTATCTGGTTCATTGATGATCTGAGGTCAAGATATGTCTTGAATTTGATGCATTATGGGATGCATAACTTAGGCACATAATGGGGTGTGTTTGTGAGGAGTGCATTGATGGATATGATCGAGACAAAACACTTTGGAGTTGATGGAGTTGCAGTGATGGAGATGCCTTGGTGGGGTACACTTGAGCATGGGTTGAGTCTTTTTGGCTTAGCCACACTTTTAATAGACATGGTGGTTGATTGATCTAGGATCATGTGCTGCACATGGATGGATTATGAGGGAAGGTTTAACTTTCACCTTTGATAGATTTGATAAATGACATATTGCAGATGATATGAAGATTTATTCATGGACCTCGATATGGCACATTGAGCATTGGACTAGTGGGATGATTTTTTGACTGGTTTGAGAAGGACCTCTCACAAATGGATGATGATTCTTGGATGTATGTGACTGATTTTTCATCACATGGACATTAGCATCATGGAAAACATATTACAGATGGATGCAGACTACTTCATAGACTTGGATATGGCTTGTATGATATTTGATGGACAACATGTTGCAGATGAGATGGAGGTTACTTCATGGACCTGGACATGGCTTACTTTACACTTGGATGGGATGGATTCTTGATCGAGTTTATAATGTGACACAGTGTTGGAGAAATGACTGCTGATGGCATGAGGAATTAAATTCTCATGGTTGGGATACGATGGTTGGATTAGTTACCCGACTAGTTCAAGTCATGGGAGCACCCAGTGTGCAAAGGTGTTTGAATTATATTGGAGAATCTTGGTAGAAGATTCACATAATGATTGATGATACATGATGGGTTGACATGATATAAAATGCAACGGTAGCATGTGTTGAAATTCAACAAGAAAATGCATTACATACTAGTGTGGGATCCTAGGTCACACATGAGTGAGGGATTCTAGTGACACATTAGTGAGAATGTGGGCAACCAATTTTTAAATAAATTGGAAATTAAATTGCAATCTTATCCCATAACAACTTTTAATAGTTAACTAAGTGTAGTAGACTTAGTTAGCTCAATAATTTTGAATTGAGGGTGAAAGGATAGGCATGTAGAGTGATTCTATTATTTACAGGGTCTAGTTGAAGCTGTAGCACTAGTGTGGTGTGGGTGTGATCAGTTAACTCACATTAATTGAGTTAAAATCAGTTTAACTAATTCTCACTCATTGATGAGTTAATGGAATATCAAGTGAATTAAAATAGATTTAATTCACAAGTAGTGATATACCAAGTAAATGAAGATTCACTATTAATAGCTACATGCATTTAAATTCTGATGGAGACCCAATTGAGACAAAGGTTAAAGTCAAGTAAACTATCAGTTTTATTTTTAGCGAAATGCACAAGTGTAGTTATAAAACCACAAGAAGCGCATGATGGATTCTGCAGTCAAGGAAGGTTGGAATTCCTATTTAATACGAACTATTTTTCCTAGAGATTGCGTGAGCAAGGCAGGCTGAAGGTGGGAAGGAAAGTGGCTATGTATTGGTCCAATTTTTCCTAGATCAGTGTGATACAATTGGTAGACTGTATGAGGTTCTTGTGAGCACACATACATTGTATTTTTTTAGGCAATTTAATGTTTAACTTGCTATCATAAATTATCGATTGGACTTAGTAATCTTGTGAAGTGTAGGTGCACTATATATGCTAGAAACCTATATTTCTTACTTCGTTGTGTATATTTTATATGTTTTTTGGGGGGGTTTTATGTTGTATCTCAAATGTTTGAATAAAATAGGAAAAACTAAGAATTGATCTAAGAAAGGAAATATTCACTTAATTATCAACACCTATAATGAGAATTCTATTTGGAAAAAATGAAGAATTGATTTTAAAAGAGCTAGAAAAGAAACTTCAATCTTTATATATTTTTGGGAGATTTTGTATGAATGAAATCTAAAAGCAAGAAAGTAACTAAATCTAGAAGAATTTTAATGCTTGAAAGATAAAATTAAGAAGGAAAAAAAGGAAGCGTTTAATATTAATCTAAGAAGAAAATTAATCTATGAATTACTCTAAAGAAAATATTCTAATAACTAGAAAATGAAAGTTACAAGAAGGAAGAAAAGGAAATGTAAGGTTAAGAGAGAAAATTGATCTAAAACAAGTCTAAATTGCATAAAAGTAAACCATGTTTAATTGTATGTTAGATTATCCTATGCTGGAAATTATCTTAATTAATGAAGGAGATTATCTGCTTAAATTTATTCTAAACCTAAACAAAGCGTCAATACAAACTATGCTCAAATCCTATCATGTAATTGAAAACTTTTCTCCACTTATCAAATGAAAACTTATCACAGTAATCCTATGGAAAACAGAGTATTAAACTAATCCTTAATTCTATTCACTACTGAAACGAAATATTCTATGAGATGAAAAGTACTAAACCTCTAAATATCATATCTTAAATGACTGTGTTGTGGAAATTGAAAAGGCTAATTGAACTAAGAATGAAAACTGAGTATTATGCCCACTGTGCAAAGGTAAAAATGCTTGTTTGTTCTAAGATGTATGTATGTTGACTGTGTAAATGTAAAACAAAGATTCATTCCATATGTTTACACGATTGTAGCATCAATACATATAGGAATTTAAAGCATTAAACTCATGTGAAAAACACAACATTCTTTTTATAAGGATTTAACATTTAACTAATGAAGAACTCGGGAATTAATTTATTCAGTAATGGAAAAATTAACTAGAAAGAAACAACAACTATGCTATGAAACCTTTTTCTGTGCAGGGGCTCACTGCAACATAATGGCTTAAAGAATTACGTAATACTAATCATGGATTAATGGTCTTGAACTTTTCCTTGTCCTTGAATTAATGAAACAAAGTTTCACTATGTAACAATATTACATAAATTGAACTTTTGTCGGGTACAAAACGACCTGGTATTCATAATAAATTAAAATAAATTGTTTTGAGATGATCTCGCCTAAAGATATTAACAAAAATGACAAGTAGAATTCTAAACAAGACTGTGGTTTTCATAGATTTCACGATTTGCTACGTGGAGAGAAAATCATGAAGCTTCCAGCTTCTCGTCCACTATCACGACCTTCAATTTGACTAATCCTTTGATCATGATCTTAGGCATGATTTCTCTCGATTTTGGAAAAGTGACTAGGAAAAAATCCAATTTCAAAACTACCTATATACGTCGCTCCTCTCCTTCATCTTTCGAACCTTTCAAACAATGTTTGTAGCTGCAAAAACATAGATTAGATATATAATTGGAAGAATTATATAGCTAAATACAAAATTCATTCAAAAAATAAGAAACATTATAATATAAAAAAGAGATCATTTAAATTCCATTTCATAGTGAAAATATATCAATTAACATTGATTTGGTTTGTGAATTATGTCAAAATGAAAGGAGAAGTGGTGAAATAGATGTCAAAATAATGACATTCTTGAGGCTCAACATACCCCCACTAAGAGACCATTGCATTTCCTCATGCAATTTCAAAATTATGAGTCTTAACCTCATTTCTGCATATGTTCTGATACCTCTTCTTGGACATCCAACTTCAGCTTCTTTCCCCTCTTTGAAGTCCCTGCTATTCTTGGTTTCTTCAATAGAATTTTGTACTTCAAATTTATAATCTGTATATTCAAGTATCTGCTCCTATTTTTCAATTTCTTATTATTTTTGAACCATAACCCTAGATGCAGAAGAATGTTATCATTAATGGTTTTGTCAATTTGGTTCTGAATCTTCAGATCTTCATTTCCTGCTTTATATGCATATTTAGTGTCTCTAGCTCAAAAATTTCTTGCTTTAGAGTATTCACTAGAGGTTCTTATGGACTGGAAGGCTGAACATCTTGAACGGATGTTTTCTCTGTATTTATTCTTTCCAAAGATTCAATATAATCATATATATCTTGTTGAACAAGGTCAATATCTGGAGTTATTCTACTTGGATCATGTATGGGAGAGGAAATGATAGGTGATGGTACCTCAAGACTTTCCTCTAGATCAATAGGTTTTGTAACTTCAGGGAGTGGCTTTTTGGCTACTTTGCAAATTCTTGAGCTTCTTCCTACTATTTGTAGAATATTATGAGTTTATAATTTTTAAGTATGTATGACTTTGCCTTTTTATTTTATGCTAACCCTTCTATTTTTACTGATTTGTTCCCTAGCCTTTCCAAATAATTGTGCAATAGGAATTTCATATTTTGATTGTGGTTGAGGTGGTTGTTCATATTCTGCAGGATTTTTAGTTTTTATATTTCTGCCTCCTTTCCATTTGTTATCACTAGGATGCTTTTCTTCTTTTTCTTGAAAATGATTTATGGTTAGGAAATCATCCCAAGTATATCCTATGCTCTTTAAATGAAATTAAATGAGGATTTTTATTAATGCATGATGGTGCATTGTGTTATATATAAACTGAACCCTCTTTTGAACCATCCCTGCCATCTTCCTTAGACTATTCAATAGAAAATAGGGAAGGTTTATTTCCTTATCCTCTAGAAAATTCATCAGTATTCTAGCATGATAGAAAAACACGTAGCAAAATATACCTTCACATGTAATAAATTCTTGAGTTATCAAAAGCATGTTCCTCTATTTACTCTTAAAAATTGTGTTGGGAACTCCTTTCTTAAAAATATTTGTGTCCATACGTGGGTTTTTCAAAAATAATTTTCATTCCTCTCCACAGATTCCTTTGTTTTTGAACCACCTTTCACCTGTTTTTGGAATTTAGGTTGCCTCTGCCACTAATTATTCAGTTTCTGTAAATTTTATATCACTAATTTCTACCTAAACTCCGTCGAAGGCTCTAATAAAATATTTTTTAAGTTATTTGTGGAACCCGTAAAAATTCTCTATGAAATTAAGCCACTATGCCTTCTCTAGAATCTCCTTTAGATGTGGATATCCCTCCATGAACTTCTTTCCTACAGGCTCGGTTCTTACTATCAAACCCATATCTTTTCTAAGAGCTTGTGCCTTCAAGACTGTCTCTACCTGACTGGATAAATTAAGGGTTATAATCTGAGCTTGGAAGCCTAGAGGAGCTATGTCATAAAATGGTGGAGACATGCAGGTAAAAAGTGAAGTAAATGAACGAGGGTTTAGGAACGTGAGTGAGGTTTCGGTATGAATGATGTTTCAGTATCAAACATGAACGTTGAATCATTTAATAAATGAGATCAAATTGATCGTTAAAAGGATTATGATATGGGCTAGGTGGCGAATAATGAGATTTTGATTTTGATTCGGCTCGATCAGTTTTAACGATGATATTTTTGAGTTGGAAAATATATGATCATCTAATTTTTATATATCAATGTTTTGAACCTTATTATTTAAAAAAAATTGTATCGTACCTTGGATATAGCTAACCTTATTGTTTTCTTCTTTGTTATTGATTCCTGAGGTATCATTGATTACATTCTTCAGTGTGATCTTCAATCTTGTATTCAACTAATTCTGTTAATCAATTTTCTTCACCTGTTCATCTATGTGGCAGAAATGTGTAAGAGTCGCAGAATGTCATAATAACTGCAGAAATGAAACAATTTTGTAGCTAATATTTATTTTTCTGAAAGGAAAGGGAAATGCAAAGAATTTGGGATCTTTAGAATGGAAGAAAAGAAAATATAAGATGTCAGAAATAAACTCTGATTTTCACCTTGTATTTTATGCATAAGGATGCTAATCATTGATTGGTTTTCATACCTATACAATATATATATATATATATATATATATATATATATATATATATATTATTTTTTTCTTTTCTTTTTTCTTTTCTAGATATCAATAGTAAAAAGAAGACTAAGTTGGAGAAGAAGAAGGACTCTTCTTCACCAACTTCATATCCGCATTTTCTTGAAATTTTTTAACAAATTCCTCCTTTGTTAGTGGTTTATGAAAGACCTTTAGTCGATGTCCATTCATAAGGAGAGGAAAATTTTCTTCATCAATTGTCCTTATCTTGACTGCTCCATTTTCAAAGACTATTTCAATATCATAAGGTCCAAGCCAATGAGTTTGAAATTTTCCTTGGAAGTATTTTAACTTTGATTCAAATAAAAGTACCCAATCTCCTGCCTGAAATTTTCTTTCTTTTATGTACTTATCGTTCCATCTGGATATTTGTTGTTGAACTAGGATGGTATTTTGAAATTCATCTTGCCTTATTCCATCAAGCTCATTGAGTTGCTCCATTCTATGATTTTGGGCTTTTGATAAATCAAGTCCCAATTTTTCTACTGTTTTGAAGGTTCTGATTTGGAACTCTATTGGAAACAAGACTTGCTTCCCATAAACAAGCTCATAGGGAGTATGTCCTGTTGTAATCCTCCATGTAGTCTGGTAAGCCGATAAAGCTTCAGGAAGCCTTTCTGCCCAATCCTTCCTATGTAGATGTACAGTCTTTGTGAGGATTTCTTCAATGACTTTATTGGTGGACTCCACTTTTCTATTTTCCTGTGGATGGTATCGAGTAGATTTTGTATGCTTCATTTTATATTCTTCCATGATCTTTTGCACCATTCTGGATGTAAGCTAAGTTCCCTGATCTTTCACATTTTCCCTTGGGACACCAAAATGAGTAAAAATATCCTCAAAGAGAAATGAAACTAAATCATTTTCATTAGCAAAAGTAAGTGCTTTAGCCTCTACCCATTTAGTGACATAATTAGTGCATATAAGAATGTACCTCTTTTGTGTTGATGGTGGATTGATTGGTCCAACAAATTACAGGGCCCATTTTTCAAAGGGTTCGATGAGTACCTATGGTTGTAAGGGAATTTCATCTATACGAACAAGTTTCCCCATTCTCTGACAACCGTCACACCTTTTAACATACTCTTTGGCATCCTTGAAAAGGGAAGGCCAATAATATCCAAAAAGAAGGATTTTATAAGCAGTCCTTTTATCAGCAAAGTTTCCTCCACATAGCTCATCATGGCATGCTTTCATTATTTCAAGTATCTCATCTTCTTGAAAACATCTTCTAATGATGAGATCCGGACTTGTCTTGTATAATTCATCATTAACCCATGAATATAATGCACTTGTTTGAATTATTCTTCTCATTTCTCTAGGAAATGAATATGATGGTAGTTTTCTTGTGGACAAGTAATTAGTAATGTCTGTAAACCTTGGATATTCAGTAGATATTGAAAAAAGGCATTCATTAGGAAAATTATCCTCTATTGGTGTATCATTGTTATCATTTTGAATTCTAGATAAAAATTCAGCAACTGTGTTTTGTTTTCTAGGTCGATCTAGAATGGTGATATTAAATTCCTTTAAGAGTAGTAACCATATTTAGATTATGCCATTAGTGATAGATTTATTCATTAGGTCTATAATTTCAGAATTATCTATATGAATGAAGGTTTCATAGCCAATGATGTAATGTATAAACTTGTTAATAGCATGGAAAACAGCTAGAAACTCTTTTTCAGTAACAGTGTAATTCAAACTTGGCAGGAGTCAAATTCTTACTTGTATAGTAGATGACATAAGGAGTCAAATTTTTTTTTCCTAATACAACTCCCAGGGTTGTGTTTGAGACATGAGTTGAGATGTGAAAAGGTAATTTCCAATTTTTTCCTCTTAAGATGGGTGCTTCAGACATCTTTTATTTCAAAGTTTCAAATGTCATTTGGCACTCAGGGTTCCAGCTAAATTCACAATATTTAGTGAGTAATTTGAAGAGTGGAGATGAAATCTTTGTGAAGTTTTCTATAAATATTTGATAGTATCTTGTAAAACCAAGAAAACTCCTAACATATTTTTGAAAATTTGGGATTGCTAGTTTGGAAATAACTTAAAATTTAGATGAGTCTACCTGAATTCCATTTCCTGAAATATGGTGTCCTAAAACAATTCCCTCAGTAAAAATCATAAATCATTTTTCATGACTTAATGAGAGATTTTCTTCTTTACATTTTTTGAGAAATTTTTCAAAATTTTCAAGAGCCTCTTCAAAAGAATTTCCATAAAATGTGAAGTTATCCATATACAATTCCACACAATCATGTATTAAATTAGATAAAATTCCTAATACTTCTCTTTGGAATGTTGCAGGTGCATTGTACAATCCAAAATGAAGTACTCGGTAAGCACAATTTCCCTAAGGATAGGTGAATGTGGTTTTTTCCTGCTCTTCAAGTGCTACTTGAATTTGATTGTACCCATTGAACCCGTCCAAAAATGAAAAATATTTCTTCCTTGCTAATATATCCAAAACTTGATCTATGAAAGGTAATGGAAAATGATCTTTTAGAGTATCTTTATTCAACTCCCTATAGTCAATACACACCCTACATTTACCATTCTTCTTAGGCACAATTACCAATGGTGAAACCCACTGACAGTCATATATTGGATAAATAAAGTTTACATTCAAAAGTTTTTATAGATATTCCTTTACAATATCGCTAAGATTCAGATTCATTCCTCTTTGAGGTTGTCTGATTGGCCTAGAATTTTCCTTTATGTAGATATGATGTATGAAAGTCTCAGGATTAATTCCTTTCATGTCAGTGTATTCCCATACATATGCAGAAGAATGTTTTTGCAATGTTTTGATCAACTCGTATTTTTGAAATTGTTATAGGTTTTTGTTTATGTTTAAAGTTTTTCCTGGAAATATTTATATTGAAGAATTACCAAATTATTCCATATAATATAAAGACATTTGTCTAGATGATAAGTATTCAATATTATTTTTTTCTTGAAAATTTTGACTATTCTCACATTGTGAAGATGACTCATAATTTTCTGTTGAATTTAGAATTTTATTTTCTTCACTAATGTGGGAAATAGTAAAAATAGGTTGTATAATATTATCATCATCCTTCCATTATTCATCTTCTACATCTATCATTTTTTTTGCTGGAGGATATAGAGTGAATTTATTTGTTGAATTTCCATTAGAAATAAACATATCACGAGATCTATCACTGATGAAAGCATCAGTTGTAGCTAACTAACATCTTCCTAATATAAATGGATGTCCTCCTAAGTTATTCTTGGGATTCAATATCATAAAGTCAATTGGATATTACCAAGAGTCTAAGAATACATAAATGTCTTCTAATACACCATCTGGCTTAGTTACTGATCAATCTGCATTTTGCAGTAATGTTGGTGTATACTAAAGATTTGGAAGCTTTAGTTGTTCCATGGTTTGTTTACTCATGATGTTTATTGTTGCTCCTAAGCCTTTTAATGTATTTGGAATCTCAATACCATTGATGTGAGTTTTTACAATGGTACTTCCTGGATCCAAATATTTTTGTATGGATGTTTTTCCCATCATGATATCTGGAATTTTTCCCACTAACTAGATTCATTTTACTTATTTTGTTTTTCTTATTAGTTTCTTTACACTCAACTCTCTTATTATTTTTTCAAGGATTGGGATTTCCTTAATGGGTTGTAACAAACGAATTTTGATACATACATTTTTCATCAAATCTAATATATCATATTTAGGTAAAAAAAAAAAATTCTATCCATTTATCAATTTGTAATATTTCAGGAAAAGGGGGTTTAGATATAGATAATAATGGTTGCTCTAAGATAGGGGTTGAGTTTATTTGATATTTTTGTGCTTGATTTTGAAAATTTAGATTATGTGGAAGAGATGTTCCTTCTTCATAATGATTATTTTTGTTTTGAATATTTTCATTTTGAATAGAGACATCATCATCAAAATTCTCAATTTTCTCTTGAGTAACAATAGAGGGATTTTTGTTCTCTAGTATTATACTAGATCTAACTTAAGCATTGTTAAGATCTAGTGGAGTTATCACATAAGTTTGAAATTTTTTACCCTCTATATTATAGATAGGTTGTGCGTTTTTATTATTTGGATTTGGGAGTGGCTGAGCAGGTAGTTGATTTGGGCTTTGTGGAAATGGTAATAAAAGTTGTGGATTATGATTTGGAAATTGAGGTTGTTGGCTAGGTTGATGAAAATTTTGTGGAGGATAGTTCGGATAAGATTGTGGATATTGGTGATATTGAGAATTTCTTCCATAAGGATTTTCATTCCTTATGCCCAATTTTGAGATGAGACCAAGGTTGATGCCATGACATTGATGAATTCCAATTATTTTGCGGGCACTGAGTATACATCGGAGTATTAAAACCTTGATTTTGTGGCCCTTGCCATGGTCTTCTAGAGACAAAACAAAGAGGATCTACTAGATGTGGAGCTATTTATTCTTGAAAGATAGCTTTAAGACCTGGTATAGAAGGAAATTTATTTGTTTCATGATTTTATGTACATATGACATAGGTCTCTATGACTTTAAAATCAAGAGGACATTCTCTTAAGGCATGATTCTTTGCATTTAGGATAGAAGATAGATAAGGTATCACTTTTAAATTTTTTCTTGTTTTGTAATTTTAAGGTGTCTCTTTTTTAGTAAGACTCCCTAAAATATCTGTTTTGAATTCATCAATAAGTTTTCCTATTTCTTCCCTACTTCCTGTTTCAGCTGCAGATTTATTCACTCTAGAGAGAACATGATCTCTTGAATTCTTTCCAATTCTTGATTTTCCTCTTGAGATATTTATTCATAATTCAGAGATATCAGGTAATGGTAATTGATAAATGTCTCATTTTCCGATCATATTAAGAATATCTATCCATTCATCTCTAACGGATTTCAACAAGAGATATTTTAAAGTATCTTGATCTAAGTTTTCCATTTTATATATTTTTAAGTTGTATCTGAGTCTCTCAATTAGGTCTTCTAAGTTTTAATCCTCTCTTTTCATCATCTTAAAAAATTCATCTTTCCGACTATGAGGTATGCAATAATCCTGATATTTTTGAAAAAATGCACTTTTCATCTCCTCCCATGTCCTAATAGATGTGTTATCAAACCCATGAACCATTTTAATGTTGCAACCTTAAGTGTGGCAGGAAACAATTTCAATTTTTTAGAATCCTATAAATAATCATAAGATCTACATAAAACCTCAAATTCAAATATAAATGTTTCAGGATCATCATTTCTTAGTCCATGAAAATTAGGAAGGATGGAAGGTGAGATATTCTTCATTGTAGCAGTTGTATCCTCATCATATATTGGAAATCCAATAGGACCTTCTCTATTTTAGTCTCTATTATCTCCCCCTCTTCCTCTTCCTCCATCTCATCCACCTCTATTTCCTCCACCTCTTCTACCTCCTCCAATCCTAGGTATACCTCTTCCTAGCCTTAAGTTCTCTCCGTTAATATTGTGTACTTATCCTTATCCTTCTCCTTATCCACCCATTGTAGATTCCTTAGAGCTGATATAAGGTTCTATTCTTGGATTTATTTGTTCCTCTTCTCATTCTTCTATCAATGTTATGTTGAAGAACATTTCTTCCTCCTCTCCACTAGGGATTTATAGCTCTTGAGCTAATATTTGTTCTCCTGTAGAGGTTAAAAATACTACTCTTGCCGTTGGGGATCTAATATCTTATTCTTCTATGACTGCTTCAGTTGATGAAGTTGGAGAGTCTCTAGGCTGAATTTCTGACCTTAAGATTTTAGGAAGTCTATGTTTTAAGAATGGAATTTGAGTTTGAGATGGTGGTGTGGCACTACGAGGTCTAGGTGGGGTGAGTGGTGCTTTTGGGATAAAACTTATACCTCTTGCTATAAATATACCCCTATAATCTCTTTCCATATGCATATCATGTTTTTCTGTGTTTTTGTTTTTAGATTTAAGAAATAACGCTCCTAATTACACTTCCCCAGAAACGATGCCAAAATTTTTAGTCAATATAATGTCTTTAATTTCTATCATAAATTATCGACCAGAGTTACTAATCTTGTGAAGTTCAGGTGCACTATATGTGCTAGAAGCCTATATTTCTTACTTCATTGTGCATATTTTATATTTTTTTTTGGGGAGGTTTTATTTTTTAGCTCAAATGTTTGAATAAAATAGGGAAAAATAAGAACTGATCTAAGAAATGAAATCTTCACTTAATTATCAACACCTATAATGAGAATTATGTTTGAAAAATATGAACAATTGATTTTAAAAGAACTAGAAAATAAACTTCAATATTTTTGTATTTTTGGGAGATTTTATATGAATGAAATCTAAAAGCAAGAAAGTAATTGAATCTAGAAGAATTTTAATGCTTGAAAGATAAACTTAAGAAGGAAGAAAAGGAAGTGTTTAATATTAATCTACAAAGAAAATTAATCTATGAATTACTCTGAAGAAAAAATTCTTATAACTGGAAAATGAAAGTTACAAGAAGGAAGAAAAGGAAATGTAAGGTTAAGACAGAAAAATGATCTAAAACACGTCTAAATTGCATAAAAAGAAACCATGTTTAATTATATGTTAGATTATCCTATTCTGACAATTATCTTAATTAAAGAAGGATATTATCTACTTAAATTTCTTATAAATCTAAAAAAAGCATCAATACAAACTATGATTAAATCCTATCATGTAAATGAAAAATTTTCTCCATTTATCAAATGAAAACTTATCACATTAATCCTATGGAAAACAGAGTATTAAACTGATCTCTAATTCTATTCACTACTGAAATAAAATATTATATGAGATGAAAAGTATTAAACCTCTAAATATCCTATCTTAAATTCCCGTGTTGTGGAAATTTAAAAGCCTAATTGAACTAAGAATGAAAACAAAGTATTTTCCTTACTGCGCAAAGGTAAAAATGCTTGTTTTTTCTGACATGTATGTATGTTGATTGTGTAGATGTAAAAAAAAGATTCATTCCATATGTTAACACCATTGTGGCACCAATAAAATTCAAAAATTTAAAGAATTAAACTCATGTGAAAAACACAACATTCATTTTATAAGGATTTAACATTTAAATAATGAAGAAATCAGGAATTAATCTATGCGTTAATGGAAAACTTAACTAGAAAGCAACATGAACTATGCTATGGAATATTTTTCTGTGAAGGGTCCCACTGTAACAGAATAGCTTGAAGAATTACGTAAGACTAATAACGCATTAATGGTCTTTAACTTCACCTTCTCCTTGCATTAGTAAAACAAAGTTTCGCTGTGTAACAATATTACAGAAACTAAAATTGTTTCTGGTAAAAAACAACCTGGTATTTATAATAAATTAAAATAAACTATTTTGAGATGATCTCGCCTAAAGATATTAACGAAACTGAAAAGTATAATTCTAAACAGGACTATGGTTTCATAACTTTCACGATTTGCTAAGTGGAGAGAAAATCGTGAAGCTTCAAACTTCTAGTCTATTGTCTCGACCTTCAATTTGACTAGTCCTTTGACCGTGATCTTAGGCATGATTTCTCTCGATTTTGGATAGGTGAGTAGGAAAAAAACCATGTATGGATCATTTCAAAACTACCCATATGCTATCCTCTCCTTCATCTTCAGAACCTGTCAAACAATGTTGATAACTGCAGAAACAAAGATTAGCTACAAAATTGCAAGAATTATGTAGCTAAGTACAAAATTCATTAAATTAATAAGAAACATTAGAATATAAAAGAGATATCATTTAAATTCCTTTTCAAAGTGAAAATATATCAATAAAAATTGATTGGTTTTGTGAATTATGTCAAAGGGAAAGGAGAAGTCGCAAAATAGATGTCAAAATAAAGACAGCCTTGAGGCTCAGCAGTATTGTTTCATGATTCCTTGGTTGATTATACAGTAGAGATGGAGGGGTTTTGAGCAGTTTCTTTCCACAGGAAATATCTTGTGTTTTGCGATTTATTTACTTCTTTCTCTTACTTGCATCTGATTTAGGGATCGTGTTTTATATTCTGCAAATATTGTAGAAGGATTCAATATCTTGTTTTAGTACATTGCATGATCGGATTGAATCCATTGGTGTAATTTCTACATGGTATCTATGTTGTGTTAGATATTTTATACAACATGTACATTGATTTGAGAAGATTGACTTCCACTATGTAGGCAGCATGTGGAGATTGTGACAGATGTTGTTAATGATCATGGATTGAGGAGATTTTCCCATGGAAACTTTTATGGAGTCATGAGCCTTTAAGGATGTTTGTGCAATGTTGGAGCAGAGATGGGTAGCATGGAAATTTTGGAGATGTTGGAGCTAGAAACATTTTGTGATGATGATGATCTAGTTTTCTAGGACAACAACCTTATTTGGAGTTGGGGAGTATGTCACGCCCCTGAGTAAGAGTCATGTGTGACTGTAATATTCCCAAATTTTCACATGATGTTTGGAATAATAGAGTTCTTGATTTTCTGAATTAATTAAGTAAATAAAAGGGTGGAGGGACCCACAAAACTCAAAGATGAATAAAATCCACTTTTAATGTGTGTATGTGGATATTCTAGATCTAGATCTAAAATCATGGAGTAGTGGAGTAGCTCCATTAATGGAGATCATGTCTCATTTATGAGATATATTATGGAGGATGGAACAATAAAATAAGATCATGGATATAAAATGTAAAATCATGAGGATCTTTGATAAGGTCAACTGAGATCATAGTGCATTCAAGGAAGATCATAAAGCACTTATGATAAGTTAGTGGAGGAAGTGATGCATTTAATGCACACATGATGGAGAGGGTGATCACCCCATGTGAACATGAAGGAGGACATGGAGCAACAACGAAGTCAACCATGAAGACTTATGTCCACATGTACAATGTAGTTTTGGAGTGGGCCTAGGCTATGGAAGGCTCATGTCTATATAATGAAGGTGAAGGCACAATAGATGGGATGATTTGGAATTCATTTCTTGATCTGTTTAGATATAGATTTGTCTTAGGACATCTTTATGCATTCTTGAGTTTTTTAGCTAAGTTTGCAGTTCTATTTAGCATAGGGTGTTCCTGAGCGAGAATCCCACCTATTCTCTTGAGTGATCTCTAAGGAAGAGGGTTGTACTACATTCCTTATCGGGCCTTGGTGCCATCTTCAGGAGGTTGTTTCTAGCATTCAACTAGGAAACTAGTGGGGGATTCATGCTGCCACTTGTTCTTCAAATTCAGTCTTCTAGGAGTAGAAGATCTATATCTAGCATTCAGGCCATTGAGTTTTACCTCCATGCAGCAAGAGTCCCTTCAAGGTTTACGTATTCTAGTCCTATAGATCTATTAGAGGAAGGAAGTTTCCAGTATTTCAGCTGGAAATCCTGTGAGGGATCATCTCCTCACATTGGATCTATTGTTTCCATCACTCAGGTGCTGATTTGACACATCTAGTAGTAGGCTACTAATCCTCCCTCTCTTACATCGTATTTTTCTAAAGCTGTTTTTCATCCAACAACTATTTTCAGTGGAGGAGATTGGAGGAGCTAGATATTGAGCTTTTAGCCCAAGAATATAGTGAAGGGATCAACCCTTCTTGCATAGAGATGATTGTACATAATTGCAGCCATCATATAATTAGTTCATGCAGAAAATATGCAAACCCAACAGCATATATATGCAAGCCCTAAGAGGGTGATTTTCTTAGATTGACAGATCTGAGAAATCCTTTCTGGATTATCTTGGGGATCCATCATAGAGCCCAAATCTAAAGTTTCAGCATCATTGGAGCTCCCATACTGCCTAGATCTAACTTTCTATCTTTCTGGCAGTTGTAGTCCCATTAGTTGCAGTAGGGACAATGTAGTTTACCTTCCAGCAGTTCAGTAGTTACGTAGTCCCTCTTGTGGGATCATTTTAGGGTCATTCTAGGCCATCTCTTTGGTTTGAGTGTCTCATATTTTGAGCACTATCGTACTTGATATTCACCTCCTATATAATAAAATAGCTCAGCCATTTCTGCGCATTCTGATGTGTATTTATATTTATTGTTTACTTTTTGTAGTTCTTATATTGTGTTTTAGTATTATTGTATTCTCCCTTTTCAGATATTACAACAACCGAGAGGTGGTGGGTGCACCTTGGTGCGCCAGGTGCCCAACTCGGGTATGTGTGGTGGGCGCACCCATAGCGGTCGGGAAATTCATGTGCAGTGCTGACTCGTCATGTGTTTTGGTGAACCCGACAAGAAGCATCGGGTGGTCGCTCACCCATAGTGGGCAGGTGTGTTGAGGGTGCTTGGCAGAGCCATTTTGGAGAGCGCGTGCAGATGAGTGTGTTCATGGACTTGGCGATGGGAAAGTTGGGCATAACGGGTGTGGGTGGCTAATGCCAACCCAGGTGACCTGAGTGACTCGAGAAACCCATGGGTCAGGCACTTATGCAATGGACAAGCATGTGCGGACGAGTTTATACCATGGAGTTGGTCGAGTTTTATTATGGCAGGTCGACGTGTTGTAAGTGACCGGGCAAACCTTCACTTGGGAAAGGGTCATGACCTTTGGACGAATGGGACCACAACCTTAGCATATACATTGGTAGTGTGGATAGTTCACAAAGGCATCATCGAATCAGTTACAAGTTCAGAGTTCAATTTCAAACGTCACAGTGCGAGGGTGAAAGAGGAACCTGTCAAGTGAGTTTATGAGCCCGTAGGTTGAGCATACGAACAGCTGAATGGAGAGCTTGGCAGAGGTGAGTGCAGACAATGACCTTGTTGCACGAGCACATTCAGAAAAATGTGAAGGTGGGCTACGTGAAGAATGTTCAGGAGACTGTGGGCGGATTCGGGTGACCCGTCGGGAAGTGTAAAACATGTTCAAGAATTAAGGGAAAACATGTCAAGTTGGGCATGACGTGTGTAGAGCGTGACTCAATTGACCAGAGTTGAACTGTAGCAGATCAAGTTAGGCATATGTGTGCAGAGCATGACCCTGGTGACCCAAGCTACACGACTTTTTCGAAGAAGTTCAGTTTTGGATTTCGGAGGTAAAATTGGGGTTTCCATCATATTGGAGTGTTGTTGGGAGGCATTGTTGCCCGACTCAAAACACAAGTGTTGGAATGAATCGGCAAGGTGTGAAAGTGGCTGCACAGACTTGGGAATACTTGTGTAATTATTGTAAAATTGTACATTATTGAACTCTTATATGTTATTGTGGAGAATTTTCGGGAGTTTCCCCTCCCAAGTATATATGGGTGTACTTGTGTGATTTTGTAGAATGTTTAATTGCTAAAAGATTAAATATTGAAGATTAATGTTATTATGTTCCATTATTAAAGAACACTTTATTGGAAAATTGGCAACGTGTTGGAGTTAGACATAGTCTATGCACTTGATCTGGATCTTGGTTGAAATGAACCTCTTGCTGCAACTTTGATGATAACTTCTGCTATAGGTGATGATATAAAATTCCGTCAAATACCCATTTTAGGTATTGAACAGATATTTCTAGTGATATAAGACACTTGAAATTTGATGACCTGTGGGGTGGAAAAATGATTCCACAAAGTCATAGGATGTGCGGCGGCACAATGTTCTAGACATGTGTAACTTCAATTGTTCATATCTCTCAAACTGGGAAATGGAATCAAACTCCTTAAAAATCCCATTTGAGATAATAAAAAATAATTTCAAATGATATATTTTTCACTCTCTAATACGATATTTGGAGACCATAGAACTTGCGTGAATTTCACTGAATATTATCGTGAAACAATGAAACTAAAATATGTTTCAAACCCTCATGTAGCCATAACTTGAATATGAATTTATGTAGGAACGAAATAAAATAAAGAAATAAACATAAACACAGAGATGTAGCAGAAATAAAACTTCATTTCATTAATGTCAAAGAACTGAAATTGGTTTACAGACATAATGGAAAATAAACTAGCTAGGGCATTGATAGCTTATATATGAGAAGTGATGTGGTGGCTAGAGGCCTCTGACCTGTGTTACAATGAGGCTCAAGGGCCTTTTTATTATTGAACAATAAGAGAAAACCATAAACAACCAAAACCCTAACCCGAAGAGATGTAACACCAGGAGTTTATGGGCCTCGTTGGGGTTAGTTGGGCATCCAACTTGAAGGGGTTGTAACTTGGTCATATTATCTCCGTTTGGTGCATATGATACCTCATTGGAAATATATCTCTGGGGACTACGCCATTTAGGGCCTTAAGATGACTCTATAATTTCAGGACCAAAAGAACTTCTAAAAATAGTAAATAAGAAAAATGATGAAATTGAATAGTGGAATAAGTAGGTGACCACCAATATCCACCTGGATCATTCCTCCCCCCTTGGGAAGCAATGATCCCCATTGCATGCAGAGCCTCCATGAGATACATAAATTTATGTTGAAACTCGTCCCTGGTGAACCACTTTCCTTGGTGAAGGAGCAAGCCTACTTTAAAGTGTGTGTAGCTTGCAATGGGGTCTAGAGAGGCATGCCTTCTAGAAATGTAACCAAAATGTGTCGCCCTCCTAGAACTTGTGTGGAACTTGATGTTGATCCTGGCATTGCTTGTACTTGGCATTGGATTTCTCCAAGATATCATGGACCTGCTGGCAGATGTTAGACAATACATGTGTGCATTCTTTTTGTGTGGTCGCATGAGGTATGACAACATCAGGCAATGGCACACCTGGGATCAGATCAATGGAGTGCTTGACTAGATAGTGTAGAGGAACCATTTGTGGGTGAGGAGAAAATTTCCTTGTATTCCTCCACAGCGTTCTCCATTTTTTTCTACCGTGCAGGGGAGCCCTATTTTAAGGTTGTGGCCATAATATTATTCTTTCCCTGTGGGCAAATTATAATGAAAACAAATTTCCTAGTTAGGGAAATAATCTTACCGTGTTTCTTTGCAGTAATCAAAGAGATGACAGGAGGTGGTAATACCTTCGGTATCATGTATAAATTATTTCCCAAAGTAATAAAAACATAAATGCCTATAATCATACACATCATGTTGCTTCCACAAGTATGGTTGGCTCTTTTGGCCCGTGATGCACACAAATTGGAGAATGAGAAAGGAAGGGAAATCCTAACTTTCAAAGAAATTCAAATGGATCTATCTGCCTTTTAATTGAGTTGAAAGAGGAAATTGTTGTTGATTAAGTGTGATGGTGAGAAAAATCCATGCTTCCTTCATTCTTTTTTTTTTTTAATTTTTAATTTCGCTAAGTCATTCCCTTTTTATTTCATGACCGCACACTCAAATTGATTTTTGCATCGGCCAAATCCCAAAATCCTTTAATTTTTATCTCCTACAAAACTTCCGAAACGCGATATGCAATGAAGTGGGACCCATTCACCTACCACACTTCCTTTCATTTCATTTCCCTTAAAAATAATTAAACCTTACCTTTCCTCCTTTCCACTTCATCTTTCTACCTTACCTTTTTCATCGCCATATCATTGTTTTCACTTATCGTCCACCTTCCTGATTCCCTAATTGCGATTAAAGTGGGGCCATTTCTCCCTGACACATCACCCTTTCCCCAACCATCCATCACACACCGCTAAATATGAACTTCACAGATCGCTGATTATAACTTTTTGTGCTTCACACAGTTTGTAACTTACCTTTTAAGCACCCGCAAAGTATTCCGTTTAAATTGCGATATGGGGCCCCACCTCCATCTGCCACGTCACCTTCACTGCACTTCGTGCATCGCACTCTTTACCATTTACCTTTTGCTGTGTGCACATAAACTTTGTGATATGTGATCAGTAGGTGCAGTCCCACCTCCATCCGCCATGTTACTCCCACCCATCACATATCGCTCCCCGCAAGATTTAACCTTTACTTCCTGTTGTGCCCATATAAAACTTGCGATATGCGATTTGCAGGCAGGTCCTATTGCCTCACCATGTCATCAATGTTGGAAATACTGAGAGGGGGGGGAGTGAATCAGTATTCCTTTCAATTAGAGCATTAGTTAATCTTTAGTTATTATCAGTGTTTGTACAATGATAGTAGAAAACAAGAGGAACACAAATGCACACAACTTTTAAGGTGGAAACCAACTCCGGGACAAAAACCACCTAATTATTTTCTAATAATTCTTTAATATTCAACTCCAATTGAAAATAAAGCTCCAACTTCCTAGAATATAGAAAAGCATTCTTCTCCAGCTCCTACTGGATGGACACTCCAATTCCCGATATTCTTCAGTAGTCAACTGAATGGATGCCCCAACACCCAATGAGCTACAACTCACCCTAGCACCACCCTACTGCCCTATAGAAGAATAAAATAAGAATGGACTCCCGTACCAGCGAAAATGGTCCACTTTACAATGATATAGAATGATGTAGAAGAAGAAGATATACTAAACCATAGCCCCAACTTTGACACAACCACCTAATGATGATCCTAGATCTCCCAACACTGCCTCTTCAACCCTTGGCAGATAGATACTATTACAATTTGTACAATAATGTATTTACAATGACTAAGTACAATGATTGTATGCAGTGCTGCTCACTTGAAGACTTCATATGGCGAATTTATTGCTGCTGTTATGCACCTTGGTTGCTGCTCTTGTCATGCTACCCTCTGCTTCACCTTGCTTTTCTTTTCTGCCATAGAAATTCTGGTCCTTTGCAACCCTTGACAACACATGATCTAGCTTTTTCTTGCCTTCTAGGAGCTTGATATTGAATCTGGTGTATATATGTTATTTTAGATCCTCAATATCTGATTTTCGGTCCTGTGGTAGTCATCTGAGTATTCTTTCCAATGCCATAGGTCTGACACAATTTTGATTCTTCAAGAAATATTTATGCTCAATCTCTCACAATGCCCTAATAATGAATTGTTTCAGAAGAGCGCACTTGTATGGCATGCCACGTGTCACTGTTTATTCATTTGGCTCTGAAATTGATAGAGTAAAAATCACATACTGTGCACTATTTGCCACTTTTTACGAAATTCCAATCCGATACTCAGAGAGAGAGAGTTATGACGATTTTACCAAGGTCACTTATTTGAGATGAATTTTAGGAGCCTGCAAAAAACCTGAATTCCACAGATCATATCTCCAAAAATATTGTGCAACTTGATCTAAAATTGTTACTGCAGCTTTCTTAGGATTTCAGCTTCGCCTCATAAAAATTTCAACTTTTGAACCTTCGTAGAAAAAAATTTAGAGCGAAAATTCCACGATGACCTGTTTCAGATGGCCGGATCCATTACCTAAGGAGGAAATGAAGATCACAATTTATATAAATGCTTAAGTTGAGAGGGGCTTCAACAAGTGAATGTGGGAGGGATTTTAGGAGCTTAAAAAATATTAATTATGACTTTTCAATGACCCATGCCCCAACCCCATGGGGTTTTTAGCCCACTAATCGTGGGGTACAAACTTCAAACATGAATATCTCTCAAGCTGTGAATAATTACGTGGCGTGGCATATATCAACGGAAACATATCGAAAAGTAGAAACCATCAAAAGAATTATTGACCCAGAATATATTAATTTCATAGGTCAAAATTCCCATGCAATATTGGGGTAGCCCCTGATGCTGCTTGGGTTGACATCAATGATAACCGTTGATCAACAATCTCCCCCTTTGATATTGATGCCAACACAAGTACTCCCCCTATGATCATGACACCTCTTCCCACAACATTCTCTCCCCCTTTGACATCAATGGCAAAGGGTAAATCCCCCTGACACACAACCATCCTATGGACCTATACACACTTCCACCCCACCGACACACAACCGTTCTGTACTCCGTACACACTTCCACTCCCGTTGACGCACAACCATCCTGCAGACCTGTAATCTAATGAGAACTTGGGAGAATCCCAAGATTTTGATGAAGATATTCAAATTCTTCATGAGGTAAAGGTTTAGTGAAGATATCAGCAATTTGTTCTTTTGTACAAACATACTCAAGTTTGATATTCTTTTCAGTGACTTATTCTCTAACAAAATGATATTTGATCGGAATGTGTTTTGTTTTTTAATGCATGACAGGATTCTTGGAGATGCTGATGGCACTAGTGTTTTCACAGAATATGTGAATAGGCTCATTGAATTGTACTTGAAGATCTTGCAAATTTTGTTTCATCCAAAGGACTTGAGTACAACATGATGTTGCTACAATGTATTCTGCTTCCACTGTTGATAACGAGATTGAAGTTTGCTTTTTTCTCAACCATGATACGAGACAACCACCTAGATAGAATGCTGCTCCACTAGTACTCTTACAATCATCAACGCTTCCTGCCCAATCTGCATCTGTAAAGGCTTGAATATTGAGATTTTTACCCTTGGGATACCACAAGCCATATTCTTCTGTGCCCTTTAGATATCGAATAATTCTTTGACAACAATAATATGTGATTCTTTTGGTGCTGCTTGGAATCTTGCTACTTGTCCAACTGCTTGCATAACATCTGGTTGGGAGGCTGTTACATATAGAAGACTAATAATCATAGATCTGTACAACCTTTGATCCACATCCTTAGATGAGTCGTCTATGCTCAATTTGCAACCTGTTACCATTGGAGTAAGGATGGGTTTGCAATCTTCCATTTTAAATTTCTCGAGCATTTCCTTGATGTACTTGGCTTGACATATAAATATTCCTTTCTCTTGCTGAGATATTTGAAGCCCTAAGAAGTATGTCAGCTCACCAAGTAAATACATCTCAAACTCACTTTGCATCTTTGTAGAAAATTTCTTACTTAGTCGATCATCATTGCTACTAAATATTATATCATCCATATATACCTCAACGATTGTTAAATTATCTTTATCTATTTGTACATAAATATTTCTATCAACAGTACCTTTCTTGAACCATGCTCTAGGAGCCTACTTGAGACCATATAGAGCCTTCTTTAACCTGTAGACATAGTCTTATTTTTATGATAGTAGAAAGCCTTCAGGTTGTTCGATGTAAACTTCTTCTTCTAATTCTCCATTCAGAAATGTTGACTTAACATCCATTTGGTAGACTTTGATTTTTCTTGAACATGCATAGGCGAGAAACATTTGGATTGCTTCCATTCTAGCAACTGGTGCAAATGTTTCATCGAAATCAATTCCTTCCACTTGTGCATATCCTTTGCAAACCAATCATCTTCATTCAATTTGTTCCTGAACACCCATTTAGTCCCAATGACATTTTTATCTTTTGGTCGTGAAACTAATTCCCAGGTGTTATTCTTCTCAATTTGATCCAATTCTTCATTCATAGCTGCTACCTGATGTTTATTATGGCTGGCTTCCTCAAAACTACTAGGCTCAAAGGTTGCTAGAAAAGCAACGTGATCTTGTTGTGATGAACGAAGCTGTCAACCTTCATTTATGTCACCAATGATTTGATTTGATGGATGGTTCTTTTGAATCCACTCTTTTGTTCTCCTTGGAGGAGCTTCTTGTTGATGTTCTGGTATATCTTGATGATCATTGTTTACTTCTTCCTCGTTGATAGTTGCTTCTTGTTCTATAATTTTATCTGTGTCTTTTTCAGCCTCTGTCTCAAGTTTCAAATATTCTAGATCCTCATCATTACTCGCTATAACACCATCTTCGTCAAATGTAACATTTATGCTCTCCACTATCTGTTTTCGTCTTAGATTATAACTTTTATATGCCTTTCTTTTGCGTGAGTAACCAACAAAGATACCTTCATTAGCACGTGATTCAAACTTACCCAAATTTTGATCTTCTCTTTTGATAAAACATTTTCTTCTGAAGATTCTGAAATATTTTACATTGGCTGGTTTTCCTTTCCATAATTCATATGGAGTCTTGTTGAAATTATTTCTGAGAAGACTTCGATTGATAATGAAGACTGTCGTATCAATTGCTTGAACCCAGAATTTTTCATCCAATTTTGAGTCCTTCAACATTGTTCTACCCATTTCCTGTACAGTTCTATTCTTTCTTTCAACAACTCCATTTTGCTGAGGTGTTCGTGCTGTTGAAAATTTCCTTTTTATTCCATTTTCGTCACAATATTGCTGAAATAATTTGGAAGTGAATTCTCCACCATTATCTGATCTTAAACACTTTATTTTCAAATCAGTTTCATTTTCAACCAACTCCTTGTAGATCTTAAAGCACTCAAATGCTTCAAATTTTTTCTTTAGGAAACTGACGGCTGTCATCCTGGTATAGTCATCTATCATTAACATGAAATATAATTCTCCATCTAAGCCTTTTGTTCTCACAGGACCACATAGATCGGTATGTATCAATTCCAATGGATGTGATGAAAAGTGTTCTTTTGTTTTAAATTGGACTTTTGTCTGCTTGCCATGCCGACATGCCTCACATAGTGTGTTGGAAGGTTTTGAGATTTTCGACATTTCTCGTACTGCTTCCTTTTTGCTTATCCTGACAAGATTGTCAAAGTTTATGTGACCCATTCGTTTGTGCCATAACCAGCTTTCATCTTCTTTAGCTAGTAGACATGCTTTAGTTGCTTCATCCAAAACATATATGTCGTTTGGAGCTCGACTTGTTGTAGCCACAATTTTACCATACATGCCTTTCCTGATTTCACATTTTGTGGAGTTGAATAGCATTGTGTGTCCTTGATCACACATTTTTCCAACACTGAGCAGATTGTGATTCATGTTTTCAACCAATAGAACATTCTTAGCTATAACATCTTTGCTTCCGAGAGTGACAGTACCTGATCTTATAACATTTGAAGATCCATCATTTCCAAAGGATATGGTTCCATCCTTCTTCTCTTTCAGAGATACAAATTTCTTTCTATCTCCAGTCATACGCATTGAGCAACCGCTATCAACATACCACACATCTTTATTTTTTTGAGCCTTGAGAGTGAGAGCACAATTATCAGTCTTCTTCTTCTTCCATGTTTGTTCATTCCGTGGCTTCGAAGATTCTTCCGGAGGATTTTCAAGTCTGCAAACTCTGGCTATGTGTCCAAAGTTCTGACATTTATAACATTCCATATTATTTCTTAAATGTTCAAATATATTGATGTTTGGTTGAGCCCTGGGAGGTTCATATTTGAAGAATCTCTTGGAATTGTATTGGTTCCAAGGGTACGTGTGACATTCTACAGCTTTATGACCAAATTTTCCACATGAATAAACATGAAAAATATGTTGGTACCTGGATGAAAATCTTCGTCGAGGAATCATCTTCCAAGGATGTGCTTGCAAGTCTTGTCCAATGAAGTCTTCAGTTATGTCAGATCTCATAGGTTCATTGTATTTTGTTGTAGAAGGTCCTGCTTCTTCTTCTTTGTAACCGAGGCTAGTTCTGTCATTGTAAGATCATTGATTGTTGATGAGTTATTCCAATGCCCTTGAGCTGTTGGCATACTTTTGGATAGTTTTTCCCTTCTTCACTTCCTTACGCAGCGAGACTACTTCGGCTTCTAATGCTTCCCTTTCTTGGTTTCTTTCTTCCAACTTCTTTTGAAGTGACTCTTCAATACATTTGTGTTCTTCAACCTCAATTTTGAGACTTTGAACTTGTTCTTCAAGAGTATTTGAACGGATCCTCTCAGCATTGAGCTCTTTTATAAGCTTGATTGCCTCCTCATTAAATTATTCTATGGTCAACCCTTCTTCTTCATTGTTTGATACTTATTGTTTATTGTGCTTGGCCATAAACAATACTTTCTCATTGGCTTCTTCTTTGCTGTCACTTTCTTCATCGGATGATGAGATATCTTCTTTAGAGAGAAAGTTCCTTTTGGATCCTTTCTTTTTTCCTTGCTTATTGAATTTCTTAAAGCCTTTCTTTCCTTTTGAGTTGCCATCACTTTTGTTCGGACATTTTGCTACGAAATTCCCAACCTCACCACAACCAAAACATATCAATGGAAGTTTACCTTCGAATTTTCCCTTACCAGGTTTTAGTTTTCTCATAAAGTAAGCATATTCTTCATTTGAAAGACCTTCTCCATCATCTCCCTTTTCTTCACACTTGCAGGTGCATGTCATTTCAATTGAAGGTTGTTTGTCCTTATTTGTTTGCTTAGATGCAACGAACGTAGTTTCTAGATTTGAAGTACCCTTTTCTTCATCAAGTCTCATTTCATATGATATGAGAACTCCATGTAATTCTTCCTTGCTGAGTTTGTCCAGATTTTCACTGTATTCTAAGGCCCATACCTTTGGGTTGAATCTCCCTGGTAATGTTCTAAGAATATTCCATATAATAGTTTTCTCGTCAACTGACTCTCCCAATCCTTCCATAGTATTGGTTATTTCATCAACATATTGGAAGTATGCAACAATGTTGCAATCTTTTTTCATTCTGAGTTGCTCAAATTTTTCTCTATAGATTTGAAGCTTTGCTTCTTTGACATTTGAGTCACCTACATATATATTCTCAAGCTTGTCCCATACATTTTTGGCAGTTTTACAACCCAACACCTTATTATAAGCATATTCAATAAGTCCACTAATAATAATATTATTTTCTTTTGCATCATTTACCAAATTATCCTTACCTTGTTCATCCGCAGTTGATGTAAATCCATTTTTAACAATGTCCCATACTTCGTAACCTTGCACTAAGAGATAGACCTCCATTCTTCCTTTCCAAAGTGCATAATTATTTTCATTGAATAGAGGTACACCATTCTTGGTATGCTCCATGACCTCCTTCCAGCTGTTAAACTGCTATTGAAGGAACCAAGATCTGAAACCAATTGTTGGAAATATTGAGAGGGGGGGGGGTGAATTAGTATTCCTTTCAATTAGAGCATTAGTTAACCTTCAATTATTATCAGTGTTTGTACAATGATAGTAGCAAACAAGAGGAACACAAATGCACATATTTTTTAAGGTGGAAATCCACTCCGAGACAAAAACCACCTAATGCTTTTCTAATAATTCTTTAATATTCAACTCCAATTGAAAATAAAGCTCCAACTTCCTAGAATCTAGAAAAGAATTCTTCTCCACCTCCTACTGGATGGATGCTCCAATGCCCGAGATTATTCAGTAGTCAACTGAATGGATGCCTCAACATCCAATGAGCTACAACTCACCCTAGCACCACCCTACCGCCCTATAGAAGAAGAAAAGAAGAATGGACTCCCGTACTAGGGAAAATGGTCCACTTTACAATGATATAGAATGATGTAGAAGAAGAAGATATACTAGACCATAACCCCAACTTTGACACAACCACTTAATGATGATCCTAGACCTCCCAACACTACCTCTTCAACCCTTGGCAGATAGATACTAGTACAATTTGTACAATAATGTATTTACAATGACTAAGTACAATGATACCTTTACAATGATTGTATGAAGTGTTGCCCACTTGAAGACTTCATATGATGAATTTCTTGCTATTGTTATGCACCTTGGTTGATGCTCTTGTCATGCTACCCTCTGCTACAACTTTCTTTGCTTTTCTGCCATAGAAATTCTTGTCCTTTGCAACCCTTGACAACACATGATCTAGCTTTTTCTTTCCTTCTAGGAGCTCAATATTTAATCTGGTGTATCTCTGTTATTTCAGATCCTCAATATCTGATTTTCAGTCCTATAGTAGTCCTCTGAGTCTTCTTTCCAATTCCATAGGTTTGACCCAATTTGTATTCTTCAAGAAATATTTATGCCTAATCTCTCACAATGCCCTAATTATGGACTGTTTCAGAAGAGCGCACTTATACGACGTGCCAAGTGTCATTGTTTCTTCATTTGGCTCTGAAATTGTTAGATCGAAAAGTACATACTGTGCACTATCTTCCACTTTTTATAGAATTCCAATCCGATACTCAGAGAGAGATTTATGACAATTTTAGCAAGGTCACTTCTTTGAGATGAATTTCAAGAGCCTGCAAAAACCCTGAATTCCACAGATCATATGTCCAAAAATATTTCACACCTTGATCTGAAAGTTTTACTGCAGCTTCCTCAAGGTTTCAACTTCGCTTCATAAAAATTTCAGCTTTTGAACCTTCGTATAAGAAAATTTAGAGAAAACATTCCACGATGACCTGTTTCAGATGGTCGAATCCCTTACATAAGTAGGAAAGGAAGATCACAATTTATATGAATGCTTAAGTTGAGAGGGGCTTGAACAAGTGAACGTGGGATGGATTTTAGGAGCATAAAAATATTAATTATGACTTTTCTATGACCCATGCCCCAACCCCATGGGGTTTTAGCCCACTAACTGGGTTACAAACTTCAAACATGAATATCTCTCAAACCGTGAAGAATTACATGGTGTGCCATATATCAATGGAAACATCTCGACAAGTAGAAACCATAAAAATAATTATTGACTTAGAATATATTAATTTGGTAGGTCAAAATTCCCATGCAATATTGGGTTAGCCCCTGGTGCTACTTGGGTTGACATAAATGACAACCGCTGATCAATAATCAATAACCCTCCTATGGCCTGTCTTTTCCAAATTTCGATGATAATAAGTCCCGCTGGATTCATTTTTTCTTCCTCCATTCATGCCCCCTCCAAAATATGTTTCCGGTTTGTAATTTAAAACATAGAATCAGATTTTGGGTGGAAATTGCAGTATGGTTTATTCATTTTGCAAAGCATAACCTCCACTAAAGAGTTCAGAATGTGAAGCACAACTGGCTATTCCACAACAGGAAGTGGAAGTTATGAGAATTAGAGAATGGAGGTCTTCAAACAACAAGTGGAATCATATAATGCAGGCTAGACTGCTCACTTGTTCTCTGCCATTTATCGCCACTCCTCTGCAGATTCTAGAATTTGGCCTCCTTGGCCAACTGTTTTGTTTCTTTTTACTAATTAGATAGTGATTTTTTGCTGGTAAAATCATGATTTTACCCAAATATGTTTTGATTTTTCCATTGCAAGAGTGACTGCTTGATGCATGCTTTGATAGTTTGTTAGGATACTGTGTTTCACCTGTGTGGGTCGATAATGAGAGAATGTTCGATCATAAACCCTCAAGGATAGCTCTTTATGTAGTGAGTTCTAAGATGAAAGAAATGTTCCATAATTTGGAATAAATATGCTGTATTTTTGTATGATTGTGCTCCCTATGCTCTGAGATACATATTTGGGAGAGTTGTTTAAACTTAATATGATACAAAGCTGTTATTTGGATTCCATATGGAGCAATGAGTAGTATGTATATGTTTCCTTCTATTATCAGTAATCTCCTTTTTATGTGTAATCATCATTCATGCTATGCTACTTTGATGGTTCGTGTAAGTAGCTACCGGTAGTCTGTAATTTTATTCATGAATTTTTGTCTGTATAACGCTCAGGTGTTAACGCTCATGTATTAACCTTGATGCACTCCATAAATTCATGCTCCATGAACTTTTGTTGTTGTTCATATCTCATTCATATTCGTTTTCTTTGAGTTCACAAGGGACATATTCTTAATCCTCTTAAGCCTGTCTCTGGTGTGTTCCTTCTCCATTCTTTCTCAACACCTTTGCATATTTTCAAAGTTTTTTCTCATTGTTTTATACTTGGCCCATTTAAAATCCATCAAGCCTCACAACCTCTTGAGCCCTCCCACAAGTATAGGGAATTCAAACGAATCTGGCTCAAATGATCTTATCCATTCTGAAATCACCAAATCCATTATTCTCTTGACCCATTCTTTGTCAGAGGCATTTATATAGTTGCCCATATTTAACCTCTAATTTTCAGATGCCCTAGGCACTAGTCTTTTGCAAATCAAGTCTATCTCTAGGATCTACACTATATTTTTGTCATCATTTCCGAGGAATGAATTAGAAAACCTTTCCCTAGGATACGAAATTATCTTCACCCTTTAATCAGGTGAGCACGAAGGGTTGAGAATTGCATACCCCTCACCTTGGTGACTCCACTATTATCCAAGTTCAAATCAAGTGTAATCCTGGCTTACACGAGGCCTCATACCTGATTAGATACTTCTCAGTAGAGAACCCCTTCAATATCTGATCCAGAAAAGATTATATTTAAGAGAATCTGGAGGGAGAAGCAACCCATCGAGTCTAACCTACCCTCATTTTCTCTAGAAGATTCACCTTCCTCTTCTCAGAAAGCTGATATCTATGGTCCTGGATCCATAGCCTATGTAATTTATTATCCTCCAAAAACCTCTGCTTTAGCCAGTTCATACATAAAATACAAAGTCGAATCCACTGATACATTTTTTCCTCCCTTGCACCCTACTGCGGAGGCTGAAGAAGTCAAAGAAGTTATAGCACTCCAAAGCTCTTCATAGATAAATATATCAACCTATACTAATAATATACCTGTTATACCATAGCTAAATCATCCTCCGAACTTACCACCACCCCTCATGGTTGTACCTGGTTTCCTCCTCAAAAAATATGCACCATTGGCTTTACCTCAAGTATTGAATGACGTGCCTCGAGATTATCTAAAGCTCTTGCCTCAGTTCATCAGGGAAGATAGTACTCCTGCGTAGAAACATATTGAAAAATTTTGCGCCTTTGCTGAGAATATGAATGTGGAGCACCTAGATGTGGTGTTGAGGCTTTTTGTCCAATCCTTGGATGAAGAGGCTCGAAAGTGGTTCAAATCTCTTGTTGATAACATAGTCACCTCTTGGGAAGAAATGAAGAATTTCCTCACACTAAAATGGGGAGAAAAGAGGGACAATGGCTATGTTCTCACTGAGTTGAATGCTCTCAAGAAGAGACAAAATGAGGATGTAAAATAATTTATAAAGAGGTTCAATAAGTTCTATAGTAATATCCCTGCTGAAATAAAGCCTCCCCAGGCATCTGCTAAGGTGGTTTTCGCAAGAGCTTTTGAACCAGATTTTGGGTTCACCCTGAGGGAAATAAAATCCTCATCTCTGGATCAGATCGAGACTGATGTATTGGAGGTAGAAGAAAAATTTACTTCTACTGGTAAATTCAAAGGGAAGACAGAGCATGAAGCTAGAAGAAAGAGCAGGGAGGAGGCTTCCAGTTCTAATCAGGAGAGTGAATCACAGGAGTAGATAATTGAAGAAATGAATAAGCTAATCAAGAACCTCTCAAATAAGATGGTGAAGCTTGAATTGGAGGCCAATAATCCCCCTCCTCTTCCTAACCAAATGATCTCAAACTGTGGGTTTAATCCTCAATACTGAAATCCCCCTCTACAGTTGTTGCAGCGAGAAAGAAAGGAGCAGCAAGATCACATACAACCTCCTCTATACTTGGAAGGGGAAAGGGAAGGTCATGCCAAAGAAGTCACAGACAGCCAAGAAGATAAATTCCTTGCTTACTTAGAGGATGAATAAGGTGAACTCACCCTGCAAGAAGAGCAAGAAGAGAAGGAAGTCCCCTCAGAGGATCGAGATATTGATAATTACTGTAGGCAGTTTGTGGATTTCATGAAAGCTCAGCTCCACAAGAAGTATGACCTCAGGTCCTCCAGGAAGAGAAACCGAGTGTAAGAAAAAAAATGAAGAGTCAATATGAAGAGTACAAACCCCTTCTAGTTCTACTAGCAAGGGGGGAAATCCTTTAGAATAATCTTCCCATCATAAAGCCGCTATGTCCACTTGCACAAAGCAAAGCTATGATCCTCACAAAAATGAGAAGTCCTCATCTATAGCCTTGAACATGCCTGACCACCCTAAAGAGCAGTAAAAAGAAGTCATTCCAGAAAAATATCCCACGACCTTTAACCTCCAGAAAGAATTAGATAAGGTCAAGATCTTGGTTCCCTTGATCGAGCTCTTAAAGCAGCCTTCATACAATGCCCAAGTGTCCCAATTCATGATGCCCCATGGAATAGTCCCTCTCCCTGATAGCCTAAAACTCGAAAAAGAAATACCCATGGTATTTTTTGGACCTCATATAGAAGAGCTAGACTTAGCCACTCCCCCATTCTATGTGACTCTATTTATACATGACCTGTTATTGCACAACTGCATGCTAGATTCCGGGGCTTCACATAATCTATTTCAATTCTTTGTCATGGAGAAGTTTGGGTTGCGGATTACCAGGCCTTATAAATATATGTATTCTTTTGATTCCAAGAGGGTAAATTTATTGGGCATCATAAAATATCTGGTAGTAAACTTAGCCCAGATTCCGGCTAAAAGTGTGGTAATGGACATTTTTATAGCCAATATCCCAACTCAGTTTGGAATGCTGTTGTCCAGATCCTAGGGATCCAAGATTGGAGGATCCATAAAACTAGACCTCACCTATGCCACTATTCTAGTATTCATTGGGGAGGAAAGAATATTATACCATGATTCCAGATTCATGAATATGGTCACGAAAGCCGATGGTTCCACAAATTCTCCGATATATAGTAAGGAGGGCGAATTATATTGTCTTATGCTCGAGGAGTACAAAATTTCATGCAAGAAACAGAGATGTGTCCTCTAATACATAAGAATCCTATGAGCATAGAGGAAAATAAGATATGTACCCTACAGTTGGATGGAGCTTACTCACAGGAAGGAAACAGGGTTGGGGTAATCTTGATATCACCAGAAGGATGCTTGGTTCCCCTGTCTTTTAAGCTGGAATTTGAAGCCACAAATAATGTGGCTGAATATGAAGCCCTGTTGTTGGTATTGAAGGAGACACATAATATGAACATGCGTAATATCAAGGGGTTTGGAGATTCAGAGCTCATAGTAAGGAAAGTCAGGAGCCAATGCAAAACTAAACACACGCGGCTCAGAGCTTACAAGAATGAGGAACGAGATTTAGTTGAGAACTTGTTTTTTTCTTTTAACATTAAGTTCATGTCGAGGGATAAGAATTGAATGGCAGACTCACTAGATATGGCTGCTAGTAATTCCCCCCCCCCCGCCGGCCCACATAATCCTTTTCTCAGATATGAGGTTGAAGTATGATATCTCCCTTACATTCCTGACAGCATGAAGCATTGGCAAGTCTTCGAAGATGAAGATCAAGTCCAATGTTTTATGGAAAATATGGGCGAGTTCTCAAAGATGGTGATCGATTTAGTCATTGAGGATGATAGTGAAGAGCCAGAAACAAGTGGGAGGAGACACTGGCTAGATACCGTGTTTTGCAATTAAAGGGAAATTTCATCCCCATGGGGCTTATGCCATTGGAGAGATTGTTTGACAAGAATGATATCCCAGTAAACCCCAAAAAAATGACCCTCGCCAAGCCTTTTAGGGATGTGAATATTGAGACAGAAGAAGATATGAAGGTGGTGAAGTTGTCAAAAGGGGTTCCTGAAGAATACCAAGGTCAGTATCTCAGCCTGTTTAAATCATATAAAGACGTCTTCACCTGGTCATACCAGGATCTGAAGGATTTTTACATGGACATTATACAACATAAAATACCTTTGAAAGAAGATGCTAAGCCTCATAAGTAGAAGCTGAGACATATCAACCCCCTTCTTCTCCCATCTATCGAGAAGTACATAAAGAATCTATTGCAGGCCAAGATCATTGTCCCTTTAAGATACTCTGAATTTGTGGTGAACCTAGTTCCTGTAAGAAGTAAGAATGGTGAAATTATAATTTACGTGGATATTCACAATCTGAACAAAGCCTCGCTCAAGGATAACTATTGTAATATTCCAAATTGGGAAAAGCAGCAACATAGGCCATAAAAATGTTATTTTCAGAAAATTACACTATAAATGTGAGAAATAGCACTTGCATCCCTTAGCTTATGTATTATGGCCCTGACATCCAGAATTGGATAAAAAACAAATCCCTTTTGATGTGTTAAACGTCATATCTACTGGCCTCAAAATGGCTTAAAACACCCAAACCCCATGACTTTTACCATGAAAAATTTATGAAGCAAGTGACAGCATGATTAAATAAGGGTTTTTGCAAAAATATGATATAAACAACAAATATGGAGTTTTATTAATCAAAGTTCTGAGAAAAATAGAGATCAAGCCTCCTTAGTACATTATTTAGATAACCTGGTAAGGGTTTATTGAAAGTATGAGTACAAAGAGTGGATCTGCAGATCCGGATCTGAAAAAATGAAACATTACTGCAAATCTACATAGATGAAGCTGAATATTACAATAAATAGAGGAGAATCCCTCTTACTAGTTTTTCGGGAGAATGATTGACCCTTTCCCTCAGAAACTAGCTGAAAATCAAGGGCTTTAACCCTCCTACTGCAACACTGTGAGAAATGATGCAGTCCCTACAAGGGACTATGCTGTAGAATATGGGAATTATTTTGGCCAGTGCCAAGATATGAAAATCTGCTCCAATTTCTCCCTTAATGATCTCCCAAATAGAGGAATGCTTCCTCTTCTGAAAAACAAGCTCTAGAAGTGGGTTTCTTAACCCTCCACTGCAACACCCTGCAACACAACACTACCTCCTATAGAAATAACGTTGCAGTTGAAGACTGATGCTTGGCCTTAAACCTGAGTGTGGAAATATAAAGTACAATGCTCCCCCAAGAGTTCTCTCAAGAAAGATATGGGATTCCCACTCGGGAACACCCAGTGCTAAGCAGCACAACAATCTCAACTAAACAACTAAAGAATGAAAAATAGTCATACAGACCAAGAAACCAATAATCAATAACCTACTCACTATGGCTGCATTTCCCTCCTTATAAATAAGTGTGAGCCTTCTTGCCTTGGGTCCCACTCATTAGGGTTTCATCCTCCAAGGAATCTTCCTCCTACCTTCACTGCGCTGTCTCTATGGATGATCTTCTCCTCTCATACCAACGTTTTTGACTTGGTCAAACTTGACCTTGCCCACATGAATTTGTCCTTTTTCACACATGAGAGTGTAAAATCTAGTTAGTATCATGATCCCTTTTCACAACATGAGGGATTTTATTCCTATTTTTAATTTACATGGGCCTTCTTACCCATTTATTCAACTGCTAGGTGATAAAAGAAAAAATCAATATTCCAATTAGCTGCATGCTAATTTTGGAATATTACAACTATCCCCTCCAAAATTTGGACCACATCGTACAAAAGGTGGTAGGATCCTCCCGCATGTCCATGATGGATGGCTTCTCAGGATATAATTAGGTGGAAGTGCTCCTGAAAGACCCAAAAAAGACGACGTTCACCACACCTTGTGGAACCTTCATGTACGCTCGAATGCCCTTTGGCTTGATAAAAACTGGTGCCACATTACAGCATGTGATGGAAATTGCTTTCATAGGAGAGAAAGATAAGTTTGTGGTGATTTACCCGGATGACATCACCATCTTTTCAAAGAGTGACGTTGAACACAAAGAGCACCTTCGATGAACTTTTGATAAATTTTGTAGGTATGGCCTATCTTTGAATCCTCAAAAATCCATGTTTTCCTTGGAGGAAGGAAAGTTACTGGGGCACATAGTAACTAAGGAGGGATTGAATATTGACCCAAAGTGAGTAGAGGTGATAAATGACATTCCCCTACCAAGAAAAAAAAGGAAGTACAGGTGTTTGTAGGAAGAATAGATTTCCTCATAAGGTTCATTCCCAACTATGTCGATATTGTTCGAAACATCATCAAGATGCTGAAGAAGAAAAAAAAATTTATATGGACTCCTAAATCCAGGGACTCTTTTAATAGTATCAAACAGGCCTTTTCAAAAGCTCCAGTGTTGGCTGGTCCAAATTATGGGAATTCATTCATGATTTTCTCTTTCGCCTCTCCTCACACAAGAGTTGAAGTACTTTTATAGAAACATGTTGAAGGGCATGAACATCCCATTGCATTCTTCAGCCAAGTCCTGTGAGACGCCGAGCTGAAATATGATATCCTGGAGAAGCAAGCTTATGCTCTGGTCAAATCTCTAAATTCATTCCAGGTGCATGTGTTACAATCTGCCATAGCTGCCTATGTTCCCACAATAGCAGTGGAGGATATCTTGGTACATGGTGGAAGTGAAGAAATAAGGGGCAAGTGGATAGCCAAGATTCAGGAGTACGAACTGGATATAAAGCCTACCAATCTCATTAAAGGCCAAGGTCTCGCCAAAATCTTATCTGAATCCAACTGTCAAGCTCTAGGGATAAATCTATCTATGACAAGAGAAGAGGCACAGGAGGACACAAGTGCACATGAAGGCATAGAATCCTCCACTCAAAAAACACATGTGAAGTACCTTCTCTCCTCATGGTATAAATATATAGTGGAATATCTTTTAACGTTGACATGTCCTCCTAACAATGATAAGGCCAAGTACATCACCTTGAGGCTGAGGTCTCAAAAGTACATCGTGGAAAATGGGCGAGTGTATTGGAAGGACCCAATGGGGATCCCACTATTGTGTTTAATAGAGCAGGAAGTTGACCAAGTGATGAACGCATTCCATGAAGGGATATGTGGTGGACATTATAGTTGGTGATCAAGATCTTGAGGGCAAGCGTTTTCTAGCCTAAACTATTTGGTGATATACATGCTCGTATCTGGGCCTGCGAGAAGTGCCAGATGTTCATTGAAAATCAAAGGTATGCACCTCTCCCATTGATCCCAGTACATGTTGAGGAACCTTTCAAACAGTGGGGAATTGACTTCATAGGAGAGATTCACCCAACCTGTAGCAATCATCATCGATGGATCCTCACTGTTATAGATTACTTCACCAAGTGGGTAGAAATTGTGTCCGTAATAAATGCTACAGATTTGGTGGTGATCAAGTTTCTGGAGGAGAACATAATAGCTAGGTTTAGATGCCTAGCTAAAATCATTACAGATAATGCCCAGGCTTTCAAGTCGGCTAAATTTTTTAATTTCTGTCAGCATTACAACATCCTGCTTGGTCACTCCACTGCGTACTACCCATAGGGGAACGGGCTAGCAGAATCATCTAAAAATACACTAGTGAGGATCTTGAAGAAGACCATCAATGAAAATCAAAAGAACTGGGATTAATAGCTCAATTTTTCACTCTAGGAAAATCGCATCACCAAAAAAGGATCCACAGGAAAGTCCCCTTATGAACTAGTGTATGGCAGAACCACAATCTTCCCCATTCAGCTTGTGTTACATGTGGCCCGATTCTTACAAGAAACTGAGGAGGATCCAAATGACCTTATTTGAAGAATGAATCAGTTGGTGGAGTTGAATGAAATACGTGAACAGGTAAGCCTAAGAATAGCATAGTATCAAGAAAAAATGAAAGGCTTATTTGAAAAAAGAGCTAAATATAGACAAATCCAAGTAGGGTACTTGGTGCTGTGATGGGATGTCAGGCAAGAAGACAAAGGGAAACATGGAAAGTTTGACCCCTTATGGTTTGGTCCTTTCAGGGTGGTAGAGGTCAAATGCAACAATAATTTTTCCCTAGAGAACTTATAAGGAGACATACTTGAGGCGCCCATGAATGGGTTGTTCCTCAAGTTCTATTTTCATCACTGACGAGGGCTAATCCAACCCACTATATATATCATTCCATTGTCTATACTCCATTTTGTTTTCATTTCTCCCATTTCATATTCCATATCATCTTCCATTGTTCCAATTTTGTTTCATCCATTGTTTTCATTTTCCATTTCATCTTCCATATCATCTTCCATTTTTGTGTCCACTTGACTGTTGGTATAAAACTTTGTCTAATCAGTGCGTATTTGTGACTCCATGAGCCCAATAAAGCATAGGCATTCACGGTCTGCAATTTCTCAATGCACTTAGAACAACACATTGTCCCCAGATGGAGCCAATGTTGGCCTGTGACCGCACACAAAGTGGAGAAGGAGAAAGGAAGGGAAATCCTAATTGTCAAAGAGTTTCAAATGGATCTATCTACCTTTTAATTCAGTTGAAAGAGGAAATTGTCACTCATTAAGTGTGATGGTGAGAAAAATCCATGATGCCCTCATTCATTCCATCTACCCCCTTCCTACCCTTCATTTGTCCTAATTCTAAACTCCAACGCTCTAAATACTATTTACCCCTTTTTCATTTTGATTTTCCCTAAGTCATTCCCTTTTTATTTCGTGACCACACACTCAAATTGATTTTCACATCGAACAAATCCTAAAATCCTTTAATTTTCATTTCCTACTAACCTTTTCAAATGAAATATGCAATGAAGTAGGACCCATTCACCTGCCACACTTCCTTTCATTTAATTTCCCTTAAAAATCATTAAACCTTACCTTTCTACCTTCCTTCTTCATCTTTCTACCTTACCTTTTTCATCGCCATATCCTTGTTTTCACTTACCATCCACCTTCCTGATTCCTTGATTACGATTAAAGTGGGGACATTTCTCCCTGATACATCACCCTTTCCCCCACCGTCCATCGCACATCGCTAAATATAAAATTCATAGATCGGTGACTATAACTTTTCGCGCTTCGCAAAGTTTTTAACTTACCTTTTAAGCGCTCGCAAAGTATTCTGTTTAAATTGCGATGTGAGGCCCCCACCTCCATCTGCCACATCACCTTCCCCGCACTTCGCGCATCGCACTTCTTACCATTTACCTTTTGTTGTGCACGCATCAACTTTTTCATATGTGATCCGCGGATGCAGTCCCATCTCCATCTGCCACGTCACTCTCGCCCATCGCATATCGCTCCCCGCAAGATTTATCCTTTACTTTCCATTGTGCCCATATAAAAATTGCGATCTACAATATATGGGCGTGGTCCCACTGCCTCACCACGTCATCAATAGCCCTCATGTGGCCTATCCTTTGCACATTTTAGTGATAATAATTATTGCTAGATTCATTTCCGCTTCCGCCATTCATTCCCCCTCCAAAATCCTGTTCTGGTTTGCAATTTAAAACACAACATGGGATTTTGGGTGGAACTTGCAGTATGGTTTACTCAATTTTCACAGGATAACCTCTGCTAAAGAGTTCAGCACGCGCATCACAACTAGCTATTCCACAAAGGGAAGTGGAAATCATGAGAATTAGAGAAGGGAGGTCTTCAAACAATAGGTGGAATCATATGATGAACACTAGACCAATCAGTTGTTCTCAGGCATTTCTTGCCACTCCTTTGAATATTCTAGAATTTGGCCCCCTTGGCCAACTATTTTGTTTCTTTTTACTGATTAGATAGTGATGTTTTGCTAGTAAAATTATGATTTTACCCAATTCTGTTTTGATTTTTCCGTTGCAGGAGTGATTTCTTGATGCACACTCTGATATTTTGTTAGGATATTTTGGTTTCACTTGTGTGGGTCGATTATGACAGAATATTCGATCGTAAACCCTCAAAGAGAACTCTATATGTAGTGAGTTGTAAGATGAAAGAAAGGTTCTAGAATTTGGAAGAAATCTATTATAGTTTTGTATGATTGTGCTCCCTGTGCTCTGAGATACATATTTGGGAGAGTTTTTTAAACTTAATATGATACAGAGCTGTTATTTGGATTCCATATGGAGAAATGAGTATTATGTATATGTTTCCTTTTGTTATCAGTAATCTAGTTTTTATGTGTAATAATCGTTCATGCTATGCTGCTTTGATGGTTCGTGTAATGTAGCTGCTGGTAGTTTGTAATTTTATTCAAAAATTTGTGTCTGTATAATGCTGAGGTGTTAATGATAATGTATTAACCTTGCTGCAATCCCTTAATTCGCACTCCACGAACCTCTCTTTTTTTTCATATCTCATTCATATATGTTTCCTCTAAGTTCACAGGGGAAAAATTCTTAATCATGTTAAGGTTGTCTCCAGTGGGTTCCTTCTTCGTTCTTTCTCAACGCCTTTGCATGTTTTCAAAGTTTCTGCTCATTGTTTTATACTTGGCCCATTTAAAAGACATCAAGCCTCACAACCTCCTCATCCCTCTTATAGGGAATTCACATGGATAAGGATCAAATGATATTCTCCATTATTGAATCACCAAACCATTATTCTCTTGACCCATTTTCTGTCAGAGGCATTTATACAGTTGCCCATATTTAACCTTTGATTTTAAGATGTCCCAGGAACTGGTATTTTGAAACTCAAGGTTGTCTCTAGGAGCTACAATAGGCCCAATAATACATCATACACGTCAAGAGGAGCAACATCACACAATACCTCATCCATGAAGAGCTTGATGTTGTACAAAAGACGGGACTAATGGTTGATGCAAAGATCTCTTCCTTGGTGAAGCCACCCCATGGTATACAATTTTGGGTGTGATGTTGTTGGTAGGCCAATCCGCTTCATGACCTATGTCGAAATGAGGTTATTTGGGCTTCCAATATCGATAATGAATTGCAGTGGATAACCCTTCACCCACATTTTCAAATGGAAGAGATGCTTCCCCTCCTTTGAATCCTCGGGATCCTCCCTCTAAAGCTTGGTGGTGGCAACAGTGGCAGTAGTATCCACATCAATGATTTGCTTCCCTTTGTCATTCCCTTTATCCAGTTCTGATTCAGAATTAGAACATGTATATGATTCAGATGCCTTTAGTTAAGACACCAGGGATTGTTTCGTCCAACACTTTCTTGTGTTGTGAGTGGAGCTGTTATGAAATTCACACCACCTCCCTGTGTCCTTCTTTGGCTTTGTGGTGTTGTTCTGAGTCACCTTTCTTTGGCATTTCCCTTTGTTTTGTGGTTCAAGGGCGCCTTTCCCTAGCTTCAGATTCAGAGATCCAAAGTCTTTCTTATTCTGCTTAAATTTCTGCTTGATCTTGGCGGCATATCGATATGCAGCGTGGAGTGAGGTAATTTCAAGGAACTCCATTTCCTCTTGAATGTATCTGTGCATACAACTGCGGTACTTGAGCACCAAAATTCTCTCTAAATATTTAATACCCAAGTTTGTGCGCAGGGTATGGAACAGATTCATTAGCTCGTGCACATCTTTATCCCTTTGTTTCCGCATCATGGTCCATTTGATGTACTTGTCCTCATATCTCCCCATGAGGTAATACTCTTCCTTGATTTTTTCTTGGCACAAATTCCAAGTGGGTGCGACCGAGAACAGAGAGGGTTCCCTCTTGTCCTTTTTGTCACAGTAGGTTTCCCACCAATCTTTGACATGGGGGGCGGCTTTGAGGAGTGAAAAATTAATATTTTCTCAGTGAGAGGAATCATGGATTGAAAAATACCCTTACAAAAAATTCAACCATCTATCTATGACATCTGCATCTATTTGGCCTTCAAATATAGGAATTTAGAAGTTGAATTTTACCTTGAAAGGAGTGGCGCCTCCAGAGTGGTTGCTGGATGAAAATACAAGGCTAGTGGGAAGTCGTTGAAGGTTCTGGGAAAATTTATCCATGATTGTGTTCATTTGTTTCTCGAGGGCCTCCTTAAGCAATATTTTGATAGGATCTCTTGCTCCGTCATCTTTCTTTTCTTCTGCCATGGGAGGCCATCAGGGTTTGTGAGGCTGATATTACAAAGGTTTGACAAGATCAAGCCCTATCTCCTTATACCCCGACCTTGTTGGGGACATGAAAAGAAAGGTTGAGAAAGAGAATACCGCTTTGATACTAGTGATCTAGATCTTGGTAGAAATGGACCTCTTGCTGCAACTTTGGTGATAACTTATTTTATAGGCAATGAAATAAAATTATGTCAAAGGCCCATTTGAGGTAATAAAAATTAATTTTAAATGTGATATTTTTCACTCTGTAATATGATATGTGGAGACCGTGGCATTTGCATGAAGTTTACTGAAGCTTACTGCAAAACATTGAAACTAAAATATGTTTCAAGCCCTCATGGATCCGTAACCTGAATCTAGATTTATACAGGAACACAATAAAATACAGAGATAAACATAAACACATAGATGTAGTAGAAATAAAACTTCATTTCATTAATATCAAAGAACTGGAATTGGTTTATAGACAGAATGAAAATAAACTAGATAGGGCATTGGTAGCTTATCTACGAGAAGAGATGTGGTGGCAACATGCCTCTGAACTGTGTTACAATGAGGCTCAATGGCCTTTCTATTATTGAACAATAAGAGAAAAACCTAAAAAACCAAAACCCTAACCCAAGGAGATGTAACACCAAGAGTTTTGTAGAAAATCTCTAACATAGCTCCAATACCCTGTAGAGATTATATAGAAACTCTATATATACCAATGGATTCAATCTGATCATGCAATGTATGAAAGAAAGTTATTTAATCTTTCTACAATATTTGCAAAATATAAAACACGATCGCTCAATCACATGCAAGTAAGAGGAAGAAGTACATCAATCACACAACACAAGATATTTCCAGGGAAAGAACCTACTAAAAACCACTCTATCATATATTGTACATAGTAAAATAATCATGAAACAATACAATATTTTCTCACATCGAGAAAATCATGCACTATATCGATCGTCTCACTCTGATCCTCCACAAAACTAACTAGAAATTATTGGGAAAATTTGACCAAAACTTAGCTAATTCTCAACCACTGCTTAGCCTGACCTTGATCACACAATCCCTATGTTATTAATCCCTATTAAATACAATAATCAACCTTCCACAATCCCTATTGGGCCTTCCTCTGCTTTTATAACTGCACCTCGGTAGTTCGCCAAAAATACAAATGATAGTTTACTTGTCTTAAAACTTTTTCTCAACTGGGTCATCATCAGAATTTACATGCATGCAACTATTAATAGTGAATCATCAGTTACTTGGTAGATCACTACTTGTGAATTAAATCTATTTTAATTCACTTGATCTTCCACTAGTTCATCATTCAGTTAGAACTATTTAAATTGATTTTAACTCAATTAATGTAAGTTAATTGATCACACTCACACCACACTAGTGCTACAACTGCAACTGGACCTTGTTAATAATAGAATCACTCTACATGTCCATCCTTTGACCCTTAGCTCTAAATTCTTGAGCTAACTAAGTATATCACATTTAGTTAACTATTACAAGTTGTTATGAGATAATATTACAATTTATTTTCCAAATTATTTAAAATTTGGTTTCACACTAATGTGTTCCTAGTTTCCATCATTATGTGATCTGTGATCCCACACTAGTGTGTGTGAATTTTCTTGTTCTTTCTGGATTCCAATTTCACTGTTTCTTGTTTCAAATTTAAACACTCCCTCTCAATAAGAAAGGAATCAATATATCCTGATCCGATACCTTTAGAATGTTCTTGCATGCAACACTTCTCTAGTGTTGTTCGCACATACTGATATCTTGAAACTGAATAGGCCCCAAACAACTGAATCAGTATAATGCATTTGTCATCAGAATCTTCTGACTGCTACTAGTTACTACTCATTTCTACTAGACTATCTACATTTTTGTTGACATATGCATTTGTGCACTCTGCACTGCTACCAACTCTGATATGCGCTCATAGTAACCTGTAACCTGTGATTGATATTTGGTTTTTATAATTTTTCAAATGATTAAAGTTAATAAATAGACAAAATTTATCATTTATTAGGGAAATGTCAAATTTGAGAGATATTTCTTAGAAGTATTAGAAAAAATTGTGGGTAATAAAAAGTTAGAAGGAAGAAGTAAACTAAGACATTATAAGGAAATGATCGATCTAAATTTTGAAAATAAAAAATATTTCTCCATATTGACTAGTGTAAAGAAGAAAATAAACATTGTTAAAATAAGAAAAAATTCTTAGGAGCTACACAATGAAAATACATGTTGATCAATTCTCAAAGCATCATAGGATCAAAGAGTCAGTCACAATTGTCCCTCCAAGGGAAGCTCAATTATCGATAGCTCTGAAAATGAAGTATTATGTACCACAAGATTCGAGGTTCAAATCCCTCAAGTTTATCCATGGTTTTTTTATTGGAGGTGACATGGTTCACCTAGGGGTTATAGTGGCAACATTCCAAATTGAGCTCGTGTACTCAAAGTACAAGACCAACTCAGTTGTCGATCCCTCTAGTATAAATAAAGAAGAATTCACTTTTGTGATGCTAAATTATAATGGCAACATTCCAAACTGAGCCTGTGTACTTTGAGTACAAGACCAATGTAGTTGTCGATTGATTGCTCTAGTATAATAAAAGAAGTCACTTTTGTGACACTAAATGATTGAAGATGAAAAAAAAAATCTCTTAAATTTATCAACTTAGATTATATATAAATTTCAAATGTTTGTTGCATTACCAACCTTCTCAACTTTTAAACTCAACAAAACCATGGTGATTTTGGAACATTTCTCTGAACGCCTTTCAAACATAGAAATAAAATTCTAAAGAATCCAATGATATTTATTACTTTATTGAGGTATAGTAAACCATATTAAATATTAATAGGTATAAATCATCGTCGTCGTCATCATAATCCTACGTAATAGATTTTGATCATAAATTTAATGTAGCTCCAAATTACACACAAAAAAAATGTTACTTTTACTTAATCCAATATTTCCATGATCTCACTGGCATAATGTAGCAAAGTTGTTCTTTAGTACACATTATTCTTTTATTACTCATATTTATCTACTATATTTACAATTCTTTATCTATTTTGGCTTCTTGCTATCACTTAGTTGTAGACCTTAAGACTTGTTTATTACCAGAACATTCTGACCACTCCTACAGACATCTTAGAAAAATCATGTATATTAGAAATTTCCACTCATACTTTGCTCAATTCAAGGACCATGCCAGGAAAGGGAAGCAGCCCAATTGCGTGGTTATGGAGCAACACTACATGGACACCAAATTATTCCCCACCAACGATGACCATCCTTCACACGATGTAGTCGAGGGCTAGAAATTCATGAAGAAGGTGTACGAGGCACTCAGATCCAACCCTCTTTGGAATGAGACCTTGTTCCTCATAACTTATGATGAGCATGGTGGATACTATGATCACATTCCCACGCTTGTGAAGGACATTTCCATCCTTGATAGAATTATTAGCTCCAAACCCTTATTTTTCAAATTTGACAGGTTAGGGGTTTGAGTACACACTATTATGATTTTGCCATGGATTGACAAAGGAACAAGTTTCGAATCTCTCTTAAATCCCATCCACCCTTCTCCATTTGTTGTTCTTTTAATCAAAATATTCATCCATAATTCGATTTTTTTCCATAAAATAAATTTTTACTGCAGTGGTACATGGACCAAATGGACCATATCCATCATCTCAGTTTGAGCATTCATACATATCTACAACTATAAAGAAGTTGTTCAATCTCAAATATGGTTTCTTCATGAATAGGAGAGACGCATGCGCTGGAACTTTTGAGGGTGTCATACAAAAGTGCAACAGCCCAAATAAAAATAATGACCAAATATATTTAATGGTCCACTTCATCTGCATCAACGACCATTATTTCCCAAGCTATAGCCTCATTAAGGTAGTATATGCCCACCATTAAATTTAAACAAATTTAAATCTAAAAAGGGATATATAGTGCCCAACCGCATTAATGATGCGATAGCCTTGGAAATATGTATCGCCCATATGCACCTTAATAATGAGACTATAGCGTTGGAAATATGTATCGCCCATGTGCACCTTAAGTTAAGAATTTTTCTACTCAAGCGGAGTGTTCAACCATTCTTAATCTGAAAAATATATCTAGGGCCCCGAAAAAACATGTTTACAGCCTGGTTGCCCAGCCAGGCTCACGTGAAGTAGGGACACTGTGACGGTCATATCTTACTCAAAAAATCATTGGCATAGATTTCGGGGCCAAAACAAATATATTACACCATTATCTTCGCTCTTCCAATCTCAGACCAAGATTCATACATACATAGGTGCTCTGTGTTGCTGTAATCCATCCAGTATTTTGATCTCTATTGCTTCTTTTGGCAAGGTGGGTATCTGAACAATGGCCAAGCTATCTGCATTCTGTGGCTTGATTTCCCTTTTGCCTTGTTGGGTGTTTCCAATTCTCATGCTGGCCATAATTTTTATATTACAGGCAAGGTTTACTGTGATAACTGTGTTGTTGGATCCCCCACCAGGATTTGACCCTCTATCTATAGTATTCCAACACTCATCTTGCAAATTTTTTCAAATTTTTTTTCTTCAGTTTTTGTAGTTTTTTTTCATGTGGGCGACTGCATTTTAGTGTTGAAATATTTGAAATAATAAATCTAGCACTGAAGAATAGATCTGGAGTTAATATTATCCATGTGAAATTCTCTTTGTGCTTTTCTAAATAGATCTATTCTTCCCTTTTGCTATTGTGTTCACATTCGTTTCATTTACTACAATGTTGTTTTTAAGAGAAATGTGGATCTCAAATACACAGGTCATACCTATGTTTGGTTCTAATGTTTCCAATATGAGTTATTTGCAGGTGCCACTGTAGCTATTGAGTGCAAGGATCGTGCTGGTAAGAGAATTTTCTATAATGAAAAGCGCACCGACAATGATGGTATTTTTAATATCGTTGTTTAGGGTGAGCACGAGCACGAAGCCTGTGAGGTATTTATAGTGAGCAGCCCAACCTCATGCAACCTTAAAATTGATAGAAACTACAGTCCAGTTTACCTAACCCACAACAATGGGATTAATTCTGACGAAAGGAAGATTGGGCCTTTCACCTTCAGATCTACCACAGACCACCCTTCTTATCAGACTGTGTTTAAAGAATATAACATATATAATGACTCTGACTAGGTTTTTATTATGTCCCCATGCATTTGTGTTGGTTTTTGGGTTTTAATGGCTTCTTTCTGTTCTGGATTTTGGCTGATTTGTGCTACTATTTCTCATGGGATGAGAATGAGAATCTGCACCACCAGTGAATATAAATATAAAATGTTGTAGTGCTTAGGTGGAATATTTTGTTAAAATTTTTAAAGGCAGGGGAAATTCTTTTCCCTCAACACAATTAGTTCACACAGAGTTGCGGAAATTACTTTAGCCAAGACAACACAGTTGTGGAAGTTTACACAGAGTTGTAGATTTCACTTAATCCAGACCATACAGTTGCAGAAATAAAATTATGTAAATCCTCTTTTCAATATAGAGTGGCATAGATTAAAATCGCAACTATAGAGTAGCTAAATAAAATCAAATAATTTACTCACGATGAAACTGAGTAAAACTGAGTGTTGCGGTAAGAACGATATTGAAAATTCCAGAACCAAATCATGACTAACCAAAATTTATATTATAATTCATTAAACACAACATACACATTCATATGGAGGTTGCGTCCCCTTCAACATTAAAACGACTATTTTTACTAAGATTTACATTCACCAGGGTTGCGGAATCTACACACAGTAAAACATGTTTTCACACACCCACCAAAATTCGCTCCACAATTTTCTCCTTTTTCTTCCAAAATTACATCCGCCACATTACAGAACATGCTACAAAACTTACATGTAAAATCTAAAAGCACACACACACACATATATATATATATATGTGTGTGTGTGTGTGTGTGTGTAATACATTTAATTCATGAAAAAAAAATTTGATACAATGGATGGGCAAAAATGACTTTCTGAATTTTATAGAGTTTATGTGAAGTAAACAACACTTGTGGATTAATTGTTTTTCCATACTCATATACCAACCATGCACTAAATTATATTTTACTTTAATTATTTAACTCTATTGCGGAATGGGTTATGTACTATGATCGGAACTTGTCCTTGTTTGCAAAGTCAATCCGCAACTTGCGAAACATTCACTGAGGTATGGCTACTATCAGAAAATTAAATGCGGTGGTTGTGATTAATTTTATAACACTCCCCCTTAATCACAACTACCGCCATTGACCATTACCAAACAATCTCTGAGATAAACAAAATTCTCACGTGCCAATTTGTTCTTCTGACTTACAATGCTGCAACACAATCTTATTGTCGTTAACTAGTTCTCTTATGAAATGATATTTAGCATCAATGTTCTTTGTCATTTTGTGAAAAATAGAATTCTTTGATAGTGAAATTGCTGAATTGTTATCATAGAAAAGAGTGGTTTCTCCATCTTGTTTATGACATGAATCCCGCAACATCCTTCTCATCCAAACTACTTGACACGTTGATGTTGTTGCGACGACATATTCAACTTCTACTGTTGACAATGACACTATCGGTTGCTTCTTGGAATCCCATGAAATGACTCCCAAACCCAAATGAAAAAATATCCTGACATGCTCTTTCTGTCATCAACACTTCCTGCCCAATCATTGCCAGTGTAACCAACCAACCTAAAATCATCAGTTGTGGAGTACAAAATGCCATGCTCCTTTGTCACATTGACATACTTTAAAATTCTTTTGGCTTCTTGCCAATGTGTCTCCTTGGGTGTTTCCATGAACCTCAACACCAAACTCGCTGCTTACATTAATACCAGGCCTAGTTGAGGTCAAATACATTAGGCTTCCCACCATGCTTTTGTATAATGTCGCATTGACATTGTTGCTGCAATCTTCTTGCTCAACTTCAACCCCATGGTTGTTGGAGTTGGTGATGGCTTGTTGTTCTACATATTAAGCCTCTCTAAAATGTCTGCCACATACTTTGCTTGAGAGATTAAATTCAATTTTCAGTTTTCTTCACTTCTATGCCCAAAAAATATCTTAACAACCTCAATTCAGTCATTTCAAACTCACTTTTCATGACTACTTTGAAATCAACGATGAGAAAATCATAACTTTTTGTAAAAATGAAATCCTATACATACAAACCGACAATAAGAAGCTTACCATCACTTTATTTGATGTAGAGAGTAGGTTCACCATCACATTTGTCGAACCCATTATCCGTCAGGTAAGCATCTATCCTGCTATACCACGCACATAGTGCTTGCTTCAACCCATAAAGAGATTTCCACAACCTACATACCTTGTCTTCTTTTACTTTTATCTCATAACTAGGAGGTTGCGCAACATACACCTCCTATTTCAGCACTCCATTCAAGAATTCCAACTTTACGTCCATTTGATGCACTTTCCATTTATGTTGCACTGTAATTGACAACACTGTACGCACTATCTCCATCCTCATGACCGGTGCAAATGTTTCCACATAGTCTCTTCGATGCTTCTTCTTGTAACCTTTAACCACTAGCCTTGCTTTACATCTTTCTATCTTGCCTTCAATGTTTCTCTTGGTCTTATAGACCCACTTCACTCTAATGAATTCTTTTCCTTACAGAAGCTCCACTAACTCCCATGTGTCATTCTTTTCTATTGTTCCTATTTCTTCGTCCATTTCCGCAACCCATTTCTCTTCTTTGACTGCATATTCAAAATGTATTGGGTCATCTATTCATAACACTTTTGGTTAGACATCTATTAATAATATGCGCTGCACAAGTGACACCTTCAGCCCAATAATCATTTGGAAAAATTAATGCTTTTCCTTCACCACACTCCTTTCCATTTCCATAATGGTACTATTCTCCCTTTCCTCAACACCACTTTTTTGAGGTGTATACCTTGTTTTAAACTTCTTGTGAATTCCATGCTCCCTACAAAAACATAGGAAGTCACTTGAGATATATTCACCATCTATATCAGTCCTCAACACTTTGATGTAGTGTCCACTTTTCTTCTAAAAAAGAACTTTGTAGTGGCGGAAGTGGTCAAACACTTCACTTTTTTGTTTTAGGAAGTAGACCCATGTATTCCTTGTGTAGTCATCCATGAAGGTCAAAATATAACGACTGCCACGAAATGATGGTGTTTGCATTGGTCCACATAAATCTGAGTGGACAATCTCCAAAGGTGCTTTTTCCCTTATAGAATTTTGTGTTGGAAATGATTCTCTGTGTTGTTTGCCCAAGATGCATCCTTCAGATAGTTTGTCCAGTTTTTCTATGAGAGGTAATCCTTTCACCATACATTTCCTGTGCAACAAATTCAAACCTCCAAATTTGAGATGACCAAATCTCAAATGCCATAACCAATTTTCATCTTTAATTTTTACATGAAAGTTTTCTTGTGTGACAGTTGCTACAACACCTTCTTCCTTCAAGTCTAATATTAGCTTCAGAGTGAACATTCTATTGTTTTTCATACAAACTTTTTCAATCATCTGTCTACTTGGAGGCTTATCCAAAATTGTGCACATATCATTCTTGAAAAAGACATTGTAGCCCTTTTGCATGAGTTGTCGAATGCTTATGAGGTTATGTTTCAAACCAGGGACAAAGTAAACATCTGACATGAACTTCTTCTCTCCCTTCTTGGTAAGAATGTCAACTCTTTCTTTTCATATTACAAAGAATTTTCTATTAGTCCCCAATGTCACTTCAGATTTTCCACTTTCATATAGATTGGAAAACTTTTCTATGTTTCAAGTTATGTGGTTGCTACACCCTGAATCTAAGAACCATACATATCCTTGTGTTTCTTATGCTACATTACAAGATAAAAACATGCTATCATGGTTCTAATTTTCCTTTATGAAATTTTCACTTGGTTTTCTAGCTATTTCATATTGCTTATTTCTAAATTCATTTTCATAATGACCATACTTCTCACAATAATGACATTGAACTTGAGATTTATCATACCTCTAACCTTGTGCTTGATTATGGATTGTGCCTTGACTTGGAATTTGATTGCTTCCCCTTCCACTTGATCTTGAATGACTTATTCTTCCACCTTTGTGTGGGATTCTACCTCTTCCTCTGTAATTTGATCTTCCTCAACCTCTACCCTGACCAAATGAAACTTTTATTTTGAAGCCATGCTCCAATGAGGATTTTGTTCCTCTTTTCAACCTATGCTCATGAGACATCAGTGATCCATGAAGCTCATCCACTGCAAACTGTGAGAGATCCTTTGTCTCTTCTATGGCCACAACTATGGCATCTAACCTTGCTGGCAGACTTTGTAAAACTTTCTCAACAATTCTTCTTTCCTCAAGTGTCTCACCATGAGACTTGATTTGGATAACCAACCCAATCACATATGTAAATAATGAGTCTACATTCTCAGACTCTTTCATACAAATTGTCTTAAAATATCTTCTCAACATTTGTAGTTTTGTTGTCTTCACCTTTGCCATGCTTTGGTAGGCTGTCTGGAGGGTATCCCATGCTTGCTTGGACTTCAATGTTGCTGCAATCCTTGGGAAGATATTTAATGAACTGCTTGAAAAATATAGAAGAGGGCTTTGGAGTCCTTCTTCTTGTTGTCCCTCCACAAATCTCTTTCTACTTGTGTCAAAGCATTGTATGCTATGCATCTGCTGGTTCTTGGAATCCATTATCCACCAATTCCCAAATGTATTATCAATAAAACAGAGCCTTCATTGTAATAGCCCAATAATCCTAATTCCTACCATTAAAGTGTGGTATTTGTGGATTATTCAAGCTTGTGATTTTTGCTTCCATTTTCACTATTTAAACAAACTTTCTTGCTGTGTAAAAATGTTTCTCTGTGTGAAAACTTTCTCATTGCTGGACAATACGCTCCTCAAAACAACTTTGAACTCCTCAATAAAAAAACTTGTGGTAATGAAGGTTTAAACCCTCTCTGATACCATGTTAAAATTTTTAAAGGCAAGGGAAATGCTTTTCCCTTGACACAAGGAGTTCACACAGATTAAAAGAAATTACTTTAACCAAGACAACATAGTTGTGAAAGTTTACAAAGAGTTCTGGAATTCACTTAATCTAAACCATACAGTTAAGGAATTCAAATTACGTTGAGATTGCAACAAGATGATGAACTTAGTGAAAAGAGTTGCCTTCACTAAGTGGGCCCGAAGGCTATTTTTGGTGCAAGTCTATTTTTAGACTATGTCTATTTTTAGACATGTCGATCATATTCTATGAGTTTCAGGATGCTATTTGAGGATGGTTGGTCAAGTTGGAAAAATAGATGGACTTGTATTTTTAGACATGTTGGGCGGAATCTATTTTTAGATTGCCAGTCTAAAAATAGATATGTCGAATATTATTAGCTCTTAATAATATTTGGACTATAAACATTATCTTATTCTCTTGAGCACTTCACCTAAGTGCATGTATGCACAAAAGAGCCTATTGTGAAGGAATTACGCTATTCTGAGGGTTTATGGAGCTATTGCATGAGACGTTATTAGAACCCGTGTATTTAGTTTGGTGGAGCACAGAAGTAGTCGATGGAGTTGTGTTCCAACACAATCAGGTTAAACATAGTTGGAGCTAGTTGTATTCAGTCTAACTAATTGATACACTAGTGAGAGTGGTGTGAATTAATTATTAATTAATTCACTAATTATTAACTCATTAATCAACTAAAGAATACATCTATTAACTACAGTGCATGGACAGTTTCAGTGGAGACCAGTGAAGAGGTAGGTGAAATAGCAGTGTGACTATCAGTTGTGACTATACTGTTGCATGATTTGCAACACACAATGGTTGGAGATGCCAATGAGGATTGTGTGAGCAATGCTGGACCAATTCAAGTTCATTCAGAGCCATTCTTCAGCAGTAATTGCGCAGTAGAGGCAGGTTAGCAGGTGGCAGAGATTGGAGCATGAGATTTGCTAGATCAGACCTGATTAGTGTGTAGCAATTGGAGATTGTACTGAGAGCTTGTGAGGAGCTTTGTATGATGATTGTTACATGATCTCTATGACATATAATATACATATAGTTGGGGGTTTTCAACTTTAAGCTTTCCCATAAACTACCGTGTTCATATCTGTGAATTTTTATGGTTTTAATGTGTGCATGCAATTGATTTTATTTCCGCAATTAATGATCAATGGTAGAAGAGATTATGTATTGTGTATGAAGTCAAATAGTATGTGATCAGGAGAATCTCGGATGTATAACATATCAGTTATATAATTTCTACAAATTATGTGAATCCTCTTTTCAATAAGGAGTGGCAGAGATTAAAATCACAAATATAGAGGAGCTTAATAAAATCAAATAATTTTAGTCACAGTGAAACAGAATAAAACAGAGTGTTGTGGTAAGAACGATACGTGAAAATTCCAGAACCAAATCATGACTAACCAAAATTCATATTATAATTCATTAAATACAACATACACATTCATATGGAGGCGGTGGCTCTTCACCAATAAAATGACTATTCTTACTGAGATTTACATTCACTAAGGTTGCATAATCTAGACATAGTAAAACATGTTTTCAAACACACACCAAAATTCACTCCACCATTTTCTCCTTCTTGTTTTTCTAGACTTACATCTGCCACATTACATAACACTCTACAAAACCTACATGTAAAATTTAAACATATATATCTAAGAAATTTAATTCGTGACAGACAAAATTTAATACAATGGATGGGAAAAATTGACTTAATTAATTTTACAGAGTTTGTGTGAAGTAAAAAACTGCAGAATGGTTTATGGACTATGCTCAGAACTTGTCCTTCTATGCAAACTCAATCGGCAACCTGCAAAACATTCACTAAGGTATGGTTGCTATCAGAAAATTAAACTAAGTGGTTGTGATTAATTTTCCAACATATTTATCTATTGTGATGGTATTCATGAATACCTAGATCCATTTGTGGCTAATACTACAAAAGTTTGAAATAAATTTATATTCTATATATATATGATGCAATGCCATTTCCTTTTCCTTCGACTGCAAATGTGAAAGCTTTGTGTTTTGTCTCAATTATTTGTGTTTTGGATTTTTTATGGTACGATAAATATCAATGAAAGGAAAACAATGAAAGAAATTGGCATGCTATGAGATGGATATACATTTCCATGTTATGAGAAATTGGCATGCATTTCTAATTACTACTTTGCAAGCTGTAGAGAAGAGCTCCATCTGCATTGAGATTCTATGTATTGAATCTAATGGTGTCTTATTTTTGCATCTCTCTTTCTCCAAATCTGTGCACTTGTGGTGACTTTCACGAATATTAATGATTAATGTGAGAGAGAAGCTAAAGTGTGTTCAAAGTGTAGGGATCCCTTATGCTTTATTAGATTACACAGAAATAGAGATGAAAGTCATTTTACTCTGAGTGTAGCTTCTAATTTATCTTTTCCCTAGTTATTTTCTGGGATGAATTTTTACATTGTCGATCAACAATGTGGAAAAAATGAATTTTCACGTTTATTACAATGGGTATTGAGCTCTGCAAGAAGAATTTTCTTGTTTTTTATAGTAACGTTTTGCCTGTGTATTGCATTAAATAGCTTAAAAGTGATAATACAAAAGTACTATTTTAGTTTTGCACTGCTGAAAGAACTTCTATGTATCCTGCTAAATCTTGACGTTTCAAAGTTAACATCTTGTTTTTGTAATCAATGGATCCTGCCAAACCTCTTGTTAAGATCAAGGAAATTTTTTTGTTAACATCAAGTTTCAAAAAATTTTGTATTGCCTTACAACTCTTTAAAGAAATAATATAAAGATACTGGATTAGATTTTCATTACAAAAAGGATTCGCTTGAAACTTGCCAAATATGGAAGCTTCTGTTTGGATCCTACATAACCTCTTAGCTTGTTAAGATCGAGAGATTGGTTTATCTTCTTAAGTTCAAGAGATTGGTTTTACCCTCTCGAGATGACTGATACGAATCCCCTCCAAATTGGAGAGTCTTCAAGCTTTCGCCTTAACCAAGGGATTAGTTATACAATTCAGAAATTCTTGACGCGAATCCTACTAAATCCGTAAGCTTTTGAATTAATAGCAAGCTTCTATAAGCAATATATCTTGCCAAATTTCTAAATTTGTTCATATCAAGGGATTGGTTTGACACTTAATAAATGACTGACATGGATCCTATATTATCAGGAAATCAGACTTACCAGGGAAGGGCCATAGACAATCAAAATAGGTTTCCTTAATTGTAGTTTATTGGATGGCTTATGTAGGGCCAACATTAAAAAAAAAAAAAATTTACATTCCTCTAAAAATTTTAATAACTCTCGATGATGTAACTCATTTATAAATTATTTTCCTCTCAGTGAAGATAATGAAGAAATGTATTTTAGGAGAGAATCAATTCATTAGTTGAGCATATGCCTTAGATTGGGATTTAGTTCATATTATTTAGGTTGTTTTCCTAATTTCCCTATATGTTTGTAAGCAATATATTCATGTTGTGTAATGATGATCCTGTAGAGCGTTCTGCCAAAAGTAGTCTCCAGGTTTCAGCTGTGAGCTTCTCATTTTATGAATATAATCTAAGTATTTTATTTTTATCATGATATCATAGTCCAAAGCTGGTTGAGTAGAATCCAGTGTGCTTTCATGGCTGAGTGAGTGTCTAGGTGGTAGAAGAGTGGCTCTTGGTGGTTCGTGCGAATAAGCCCTCTATTGGTGAGGGGGTGGAGCACGAAAGATTTTTTTTCTTTCTGAAATTAATCACGTCATCACTCAGTTTGGGTGAAATTCAGTGTTGTTCAGCCTTGGTCATAAGTTCACGTCATCACTCAGTGTGGGTGAAATTCAGTGCTGTTCAGCGTTTGGTCAGAAGTGGAACCAGTGTGTAGGTGACCCCAAGAGCCTTGTTGATCTCCCTTCACACGTAACGCTTTCTTACAGTGTGGGATCTTAGCGCAGTTTAGGTTGTCAGAGAGGCACTACTCCAATTCAAAGTTGACCAACAATGTGGCCTTGTTTGAGGAATTTCTCAATGCCAGTATAGAAGCCGTACATGGTGGCCGTGGAGCAAGAGCATAATCGAAGAGTGAGCTGAGTGACGGAGTGTGCGAGCTGCTGGTGGTCGATAGGTGGCTGTGATCTGGTGGGTTGACCAACAAAGTGTTGCATGAGTGGAGCTGTTGAGAGGTTCAATTGACTCAGCCTCGTTTGATCGTCTCATAGCTAGTAGATTTATGTGATTTAGAATTGCCCACATGATAACACATGTAAACAGTTATCTCTACATGAAAACCATGTTCAGAGTTTTTTAGGAGGATCGAGTGGCTGATTTTGTGTTGCGTGGCTGGTGGCAGATCCATGGGTGGATCAATTTTGTGTTGCGTGGCTCGTGGATGTTGGATCGATTTTGGGTGGTAGTGGAGGCAAAATTTGGTGTGCATGTTGGTGGTGATGATGTATTTGAGTTGCATAGATTGATAATCATCGCTCCATTTTCATTTTGATTTTCAATTCTAGTACAAGTCAGTTAAAGAACGTAATCTCAATTATCTGCTAGGTGTCGAATTTTTCAGTCCAATTGTCTTAAGTTAGTTTGAGTCAGTCCAGTTTAGTCGAGTTTATCTCTATTTATTTATTGGTAATTTTTCCAATGTAATCTATTTAATCTATTCGTAATATTGTGAAGAGAAACTCTCTGCTCCAGTTTGTTTTCAGTTTTTCAATTTTTGTCATGGTATCGGAGCCAACTTGCATAAGCCTCCCTAGAGAGCAACAACAGAGCCACAAAGGAGTAGAAAAGAGAAGCAGTTCATTGGCGTGACTGTGAAGCCCATACTCGAGCCAACATGCCAAAAGAAAGGATAGGCATGACTATTCCCCTCGGGATCGCGCCAATCTGTATGCAAAAATAATGTGTCTGCGTTAAAGTCAAAAATGGTACGTGAATTTTAATAATTTTATCTTTAAGGTATTTGTTTTTGTGCCAGTCAAAGAAGCCATGAACCTATCCGGTACATATGTGTAAATCCCTGCGTTAATGCATTAAGGTATTTGTTTTTATGGAAGCAATTGCGTTATTTTTTTTTATATCATGAAGGGAAAACGCATTCAAAGGAATGGTTTTAAGCCCGGCTCATAAGTTAATGAAAGAAAGGCACTTTAAGTTTTACGTGAAAGGCCTTTATGAAACTTTGTGAAGTCATTTACGCTTCATGTGATCAAAAAAGTCAAAGCCCTTTCATTTTAAGTGGTATCGACTTAAAAAAAGTGAAAGTTTTTTTTTATATAAAAAAACGTTTTTTAAAGTTTTTTATATAGAAAAACTTAAAATATTTTTTTAGGGGTTTTTTTTATAAAGAGGTTTGAAAGAGCATGTGCTGAAGCGATTTAAAAGAAATTTTTTTGGGAGTTTTTTTTTTTTTTTAAACTTAAAGCTGTGATGTGAAATGAAAGTGAAAGTTTACAAGAAATTTTTTGAGGAAGATAATTTTTTTTAAAAATAGAAAGAGAAGTGAAGTTGCATAAGACTCATTCAAGAGCAACAAAATTTTTGAAGAAGCAAGGTATTGATAAATATTTAAACTCGTCTTTTTGTGGAAGTTAGACAACGAGATCATGGGAAAAGCCAAGAGGCTAAAGAAAAAGCAGATTATGTTCGAGATCTTTCTAGATCTGGAACTCAAAAGGCAAAAAGATGCCTATGCATTAACATGCATAAAAGGATCAGTCGATGAAAGTATACTTCCCTTGATCTAAGAAGCCAAGATAGCCAAGGAGGCATGGGATACCCTTGAGAGATGTTTTGGTACAAGGGGGAGCATTGAAGCAAAGGGGAGATTTGAAGATGAAGATGAAGGTGGATCTGTAGCAGCAGATCTACAACAAAATGAGAATTCTGTTGAATCCCACTGTGCGCAGTCACAGGTGGCTGATGTCTACAAAGAAAATGCAGATGAAGTAGAGAAGCAACATGAAGATGCTCATGAACCCCACTGTGCATGGCCACAAGTGGATGAAAAGAATCCAGCAATAGAGCTTGCTGACGAAGATCTAAAGAATCCAGCAACGGAGCTTGCTGACGAAGATCTAAAGAATCCAGCAACAGAGCTTGCTGACGAAGATCTAAAGAATCCAGCAACAGAGCTTGCTGACGAAAATCTAAAGATTCTAGCAACAGAGATTGTTGACGAAGCTTTAATGATACCAGCAACATAGCTTGCTGATGAAATGGTAAATCCAATGATTGATATGGCTAATGTAAACTTTGATAATGAAATTTTGGCTAATGAGGATTGGTTGCAGATGATGCAACAAAAACATTATATCGACATGATGTTATTTGGTGATAAAATCCCGCTCCATTCAGTGGAAGACAACATGTTTGTAACATTACAGGTTAGTGCAAAAGAGCAGAAGGAAGAAATAGAGAAAGTAGCAGAGACAGAATCAAAGAATGAAATCTGCAAAGGGAAAGCAGAAACAGAGATAGATGAAGAAGAAAATAAGGAATCGCAACAGCAAAAAGCTCTCATTACAGAGCAGAAAGACCAGAACCTATGTCGTTCTGAATTTTTTTTTTATTCTAACATTGATTTTCAGTGTGCAGGTACACAGAATGATTATGAAAAAGAGTTGAACTTTCTGGAAACATGGCTTGCAACACCATGTCTAGTTGAGATCTACACAGAAGCTGTAGATATGAATGTTGAAGACGACATGCATGAGGAACATGTCAATGAAATTTTCATGCGTTGGAGTTTTGAAGAGATAAGATATTATTCTAATCCTATGTTGCAGAAGATTGATGATGAAAAGAGCACTACATTAGACAATATGTGGTAGCAGCCCACATTTCTTGAAGATGTCCAGAACATGCTTAGACAACCTGGAAAAATAGAAGACCTACAACAGAAAATGAAGAAACAAAGTTCTCAAGGATACAGCAAAGCGAAAAATCTGAAACAATTTAGAGGCTACAGAATTTGGAAGAAGAGAAGAAGAAAACCAAATCTAGTTGAAGTCAATTTCTTTTTAAATTGTAAGCCTCGCTGAGACATAGACCAACAGGTATCTTAATTAATTTTTTTTATGTGGTTGAAATTAAAGGGGAGTGTTAAAGAACGTAATCTCAACCACCTGCTAGGTGTCGAATCTATCAGTCCAAGTGTCCCAATTTAGTTTGAGTCAGTCCAGTTTAGTTGAGTTTATCTGCAGTTATTTATTGTTGATGTTTCCAATGTAATCTATTTAATCTATTCGTAATATTGTGAATAGAAACTCTCTGCTCCAGTTCATTTTCAGTTTTTCAATTCTTGTCATGCACACTTTCAATGCGATGTAGCAGCCCCTGTAGTCAAAGAAAATATTGAATTAAGCTTCGGTGGTGCAATCCTAGCAGACATGAAAAGTGAAAAGTTTTAGAAAAATATTCTGAAGAGTGGAGTTGTTGCGTGGAGCAGGATCGATCCCCTGCCACCAGTCTACAGTAAGATTGATAATAATCTTAATAAGATTTCAATAATTTTTTAATTGAAAAGTGGTTGGTGGAATTAAATTTCTTTTAAAAAGAGTGTCTCTGCACTTTTTTTTTAAGAAGGTTTCCTGAGATCATTTTTTTGGATCTGCGGTAAATCCATTTTTTTCTCAATTGTTGGAGGTCAGATTTATTTTTTTAAGTGTCAAGATGAATAATCAAATGGTTGAAGCATACTTGAATGAGATAAATAAGCTGGATGATTCTGATTATTCCAATTGGAAATTCAAGTTGCATACTCTGCTTGAAGGTAAAGGTGCTTGGGAAATTGTAATTGGAGATGAAGTAAATTTGACAGCAACAGGAGGCGAATTAGTTGAAACAATTCAGGATTGGGAGAAGAGGGAGAACAAGGAGAAAGTGTTCTTGAAACTGTCAGTGAAATATTGCATTATCTCTCTCATCAAAGAGTGTAAATCAGCAAACAAGATCTGGAAAACCATCAAGGATCTGTATGAGATTGAAAACAAAAATCACCTTTTGTTCCTGAAAAAAGAGATTCTCTCCATTAAAATGGAGGATAATGAATCAATAGTTGTATTCATATCTTGAATCAAGGACCTCAAAGATAATATTGGAGACATATGGGAGGTAGTGTCAAACACTGATCTCGTCATGATTACTGTGAATGGTATGACTAATGGCTAACTGATGTTCATCACAGGCTTGAATGTGAGAGAGAAAGCCCCCAAATTTGAAGAATTGACAGGGATCCTAATGCAAGAGGAAGAAAAACGGATGACTCTGAAACCTTAGAGTTCAGATCTTTCTTTAATGGAAAAGAAGAATCCCTTTAGAGGGAAGGAAAATGCAGGGCAAAAAGGTGGAGGTACACCACAAAGAAACCCACCTCAAGGTATGCCATCTCAAGGTATGTCTTCAAACAGAAACAATTCAGGAACCAAATGTTTATATTGTGGTAAAGTTGGTCATATTGCAAAGCATTTCCATAGAAAGAGGCTTGATGAATCTGAACATAAACATAAGAGGCATGCATGACACTTTGCTTATGAATATCATAATCAGGACCTAGGATTGTTCATGGCTGATTCTGATGAGAATGTTGAAGTGGACACTTGGTTTGTGGAATTAGGAGCTTCCACTCACATGACATGTAACAGAAAATGGTTTGAAAAATTTAAAGAAATAAGTAGTGGTGCAAAAATATACCTTGATGATGACAAAGGGTACCAAATCAAAGGGTATGGTAATGTTCCTATTGTATTTCCTGATGGAAATGTTAGGCATATTCAAAATGTAATGTATGTAGTCAAAATAAAAAATAATATGATCTCTGTTTCTATAATAACATATCAGAATCTTAAGGTATATTTTTTTAAGTATTATTGTGCTATTGAAAATTTGTTGGATCGTATGAAGACAATTGCATCAGGGATTCGAATGGGAGGTTTGTAGAAGCTCAATGTAATAAGTGTGCCACACTAGGAATTTACATCATCAGTTATGACTATAGAGGACTTATGGCATCAAAGATTTGGTCATATAAATTTCAATGACCTGCTGCTACTTTAGAAATGAGGCATGGTCAATGGTCTCCCTGATTTAAAGAATTTTCATGTTAATTGTGAAGCATGTTCTCTTGGGAAGATGCACATAGATGAGTTCCCTGCAAATTTATATAGAAAGAAGAGATATATACTAGAACTTGTGCACACTGATTTATGTGGGTCGATGCAGTCAAGATCATTAGGAGGTGCCTATTATTTTTATTATTTTTTGATGATTGAACAAGATTTACCTGGGTATATTTCTCAATAAGAAGAGTCATACATTTGAATACTTTAAATAATTCAGAAGCATGGTGGAAAAAAAAGAGAGGGAAGTTCACCAAAATTCTCCATTCATATCAAGGGGGAGAATACAAGCATAGCGGCTTCACCAAATATTGCAAGGACCATGGGATAGTTCAACAGTTCATAGTACCCCACACTCCTCAACAGAACAAAGTTGCAGAGAGGAAGAAAAAAACCATTGTGGAGTGTGCTCGTTGCATGTTAAAAGGTAAGAATTTGTCTCATGGTTTTTGGGAAGAAGCAACAAATACTGCAGTATCTTTGAAGAATAGGACTCCAACAAAAAAGTCTTGAGTTTAAAAATCCATTCAAATCTTTATTAGGTTTTAGGCCTGCAGTTAAAAATTAAAATTTTTTGGCTCCAAATTTTTTGTTCATGTTCCAAAGGAGGATAGGAATAAATTGGATTCTAAGGCCATTAAATGCACTTTTTTTGGGTATTGTACTAAGTTTAAATATTATAAATTGTTTAATCCCTCTACTCATAAAGTCTTTGCAAGTAGAGATGTAGTATTCCATGAGTAGGTTCATGATGGAAACTATGATAAACACAATGAAGAGTGGGAAAATCCCTTGATGATGGAAGAAGGGAGTGATGAAACAAGGAACATCCATGAGAAACAAGAACAACAGAAAAATGAAGAGCCATATGGTACAGATGTAGTAGCCAATACAAGTCCACCAAGGGATCATGCTCTTATAACTAGTATGTTAAATTTTGCTGAACCCTCAAACTATAAAGAAGCTAGTCAATATTATGAAAGGAGGGTAGCCATGGAAGACGAATATGAGTCAATACTTAAAAACAAAACATGGGATCTATTTGAATTACCTAAAGGAAACCCATAGGTTGAAAATGGTTATACAAGTCTAAATTTAGAGCATATGGGATTATAGATAAATATAAAGCTAGACTGGTTGCAAAGGGGTAATCATAGAAAGAAGGCATAGATTATGAGGAAAGCTTCACCCTTATAGCTAAATTAAACACAATTACATTGTTAATTGCTTTAGCTACCAAACATCATTGGATGATACACCAACTAGATGTGAAATTTGTATTTTTAAAGTGGGAATTAAAAGAAGAAGTGTATTTAATGAAACCTGAAGGGTTTGTTAAACAGGGGGTGGAACATTTAGTCTATAGATTGAAGAAAGCATTGTATGGACTAAAAAATGCACCCAGGTCAAGGTATGAAAAAATTGATTCATTTTTCCTACAACATAGTTATAAAAGAAGAAAGAACGACCCTAATATGTATACCATGTTTGATAAAGAGGAGATTTTTTTTTTCTTTATATGTAGATGATCGTATGATTATAGGAAATGCTGGTGAACTCATTAAAGAAATCGAAGAGCATATGTCAGGTTTTTGAGATGAAAGACATTGGAGAGATATACTATTGTTTGGGTCTTAAAGTGTGGAGGGATTTTCACTAGACTTTTCTATCACAAGGGAATTATGTCAGGAGTTTACTAAAAAACTTCAGAATGGATCAGTGAAAATATGCACCAGTACCTTTACAGTAGAATATTAAACTTCAGAATGATAATGGTTCCAAGGAGGTCGATGCAACATTGTACAAATAACTTTGGAAGTCTAATTTACTTGACTGCAACTAGGCCATATTTGGCTTTTGTAGTTAGAATATTGAGCCAATTCACATCAAAGCCTCTTGAGAGTCATTGGGTTGTAGCAAAAGGCACCTTATGGTATCTTCAAGGAACCTTAGACTTTGGTATTAAATATACTTATTCATTTGATGTTAGATTGACATGTTTTTCAGACTCTGATTGGGCCAGAAATATAGATGACAGACGATCCATAATAGGTTATGCATTCAACATGGGTCCAGGGTCATTGCGTGGAGCAGCAAGAAGAAGAACACTGCATCCTTGTCTTCAACAAAATCCGAGTATCAAGTAATGTGTGCAGAAATATGTGAGGTAGTTTGGTAGAGGAGACTTCTCCAGGATGCCGGAGGAGAACAAAAAGATGCAATAGTTATCAGATATGACAACCAAATCTCCATAAAAAATGCAAATAATCTAGTGTTTCATAAAATACAAAGCATATTGATACATATCTTCATTTTGTTAGGGAGAAGGGTTAGTCAAAGGAAATCCATATTGAATATTATAATACTTGTGACAATGTTGTAGACATTTTTACTAAGCCTCTTGGAAGAATTAAATTTGAGTTATTGAGGGATATGTTAGGAGTAATAGTGAACCCTTTCTCCATTAAGGGGGAGTGTTGGAGATAATGGAAAAATGTATTCTAGGAGAGAATCAGTTCATTAGTTGAGGATATGCCTTATATTAGGATTTATTTCCTATTCTTTAGGTTGTTCTAACTTCCCTATATGTGTGTAAGCTATATATTCATGGTGTGTAATGTTGATCCTATAGAGCATTCTGCCAGAGGCAGTCTCCACGTGAAGCACCTCACCTGTGAGTTGCTCATTTTATGAATATAATCTAAGTATTTGATTTTTATGAAAATCAAATTCTACTCATTTTATTTCTTGTTCATTTTTAAATTTGACTAACCTCCAATAAATTGAAATTTGACTAACCTCCAATAACTCCCAACTCTTGATAATGAAAATGTAAAAATATCAAAGGTATAATTGGATTCTATTAATTTCTCTGGTCATCATTATTTTGGAAATTAGAATTCTCTGCTTCTTATTCATTTGGAAATTCGCATAACATTTATTTTGAAAATTGAATAATTTCGGACATTTTCTTCCATTATTTGAAATGTGAATAACCTCCCATAACTCTGGATAACTTAAATATAACAAAATAAAAGGTATAATTTCATAAAGCTAAGCAGTGCTAACCATGTCCCACCAATACCCCTCTTTTGTGTCAAAACGTATCACAAAACTTATTTATCTAAAACCCTTCTTTTGTTTTAAACCTTCTTTATCTAAGAATCCTCCCCAAATAAGCCTTTTCCCCTCAAAACCCCTTACCTTCACCAATTTCATACCTTTCACAACCCCTTACCTTCCCCAATTTCATCCCTATGACACTTTAGGAACAAATTCTCTCCTTCTCTGTTTTCCAGATTTTTTTTCCCAATTTTCTAAATTTGGAAACTATGTTTAATGTAATTGGAAAAAAATTACTGCATCAGAAGTGTTGATCGTTGCCTCAATGTTTCCCAATTTCAATGAAGTTTTTTAATGAGCATGACCATTTGAAAGATCAAAAGCATGTGGTGATTGTTGCCACTCTGTTTCTCAATATCAACAAAATAGTTAATGAGCATGATCATCAGAAATATTAAAAGCCTATGGGATAACATTTGCAAAGTTGTTTATAAAATTAAAAGAAACACCTGTAGGAAAAAATTTCTAGTTCTATAGTGTGTGTTTGGAAGATGTTGGTATGGTCTTGGGCAATTATGATTAATATTTTTGTCTCTATGAATGTGAAGTCTCTTGGTTCATTTGGATAGTGATGTATGAATATAAAAGATTCATAACTCATTTTGACAGTATTCATAACTCATCTTGATAGTGATGTATGTGATTTTAGTAAATCAACTGATTTTGTTTGGAGAATATGTAGTTGCATCATATTGTGTGCAAACTCTGATTTTTTATTGATATTTTCGTGTATGGATGTGCTTTTAGTAAATAAACTGCTTTTGTTTGGAAAAATATTTAGTTGCATCATATTACGTGTAGACTTTGATTTTTCCTTTATTTATATTTCTTTAAAGGGTTATAAAATTATTTTTTATCAACTATGGAGATTAAAAAAAGATAAATAATCATAACAGGTTTAAACATACTGAAGTAGTAGACCTGAAAACGATAAATATTCATAACAGGCTTAAACAACTTGTTAGCACTATAAATGTTAATAGTGTGATCGCCATTGTATCACAATTTTCAAATTTTTCTTATGTCCTAACCTATGTCAAAGTTTGAGTCATTATCAATAAAAGGTCAAAAAAGAGTCTCAAAACCAAAACACGTTTAAGTTTATAGGTGGTATTAGTGTCTTAGTTTCATAAAAGAAGTTAAAACCATTGTTTTAACTTGGGTTAGTGTCGAAGTATATTAGTCATTTTGGTAATAACATTGCAGCTTCTCTTTCCAGGATAATAGCTACCTATGTTTAAGTTTCACTTATTAACACAGTGATATAATGGAGGGTAGCTATTTCTCCAAATTGAAGGTCACATTACTAACATAGTGAAAAGAGTCGTTATTTATTCAGGAACCTGTTTCCATTAATAACACAGTGAAAGGTGCATCTATTTCGCTAAAATTTAGTTATATTACAATACAGAGGTAAAGGCGGCTATTTCTCAGGCATATAGGAGCTACAAAGAATATTTTTAGAGAAAGGACCATTCTTGTTTGAAGATGATTGAAGACCTCCTATATTATAAACATGATTATTATTTTAAACAAGATTAATTATTGTTGACCTAGGAGAATTATTATAGATGAGTGGTTATATTATCAATGCAGCTAATCTACGGCTACCTTACTAAACTGAAGTGGAGATCATAGTATAAGGTATCAATTATTAAATGATGATGTGGAGTGGGGTGACTTGGCACTTGTATTCAAATTATTTCAATTTGTGCCGTTACTCCATACCATGATTACAGGGGCAGAATCAGAGGGTTAATTTCAATTTTCTCTTGACCGAGGTTCTCTCTCTAAACTACAACTAACAGAAGTCACTTCTTCCAGCAAATAGTTTAGCATTTCAAGGAAGGAAAACAAGGCTCCATGTAGGGTTTGCATCTAGGATTGAACAACTATGTTTAAAAGGAGCCTAGCTATTGAAAAGTATGGGAAAGGGTTGTAATGTTAGCAGGTCTAAGCCAGAAAGCACTAGGTATTTTCATGTTAGGGCCAAACCTAAATTTAAGTCTGCTGGCTAGTATAAATTTCTACAAAAAAAATCTGGAAAAAATGTGGCTTTAGCTCAGTCCTTTTCCGAGAGCTTTGATTGGGAAAAGGTAAAAATAGGGAGCAAGACTTTTAATATTTCTAAAGCCATCATAGCCTAAGCTACTCAAACCTATGCCACCGGTGAATGCCAGTGCAAGAATAAAATGTTGCCCGCAAAATTAAGTATCTACCTTAAACCTGAACATGTCAATGTTATATGGAACCTGACTACACATAGTTCATGTTTTAAAGATGAATGGAAACATGTGATCATCATTTTTCAATGCTACATTACATCTGAGGGTAGGTTCTCCTCTATCGAACATTATCATTTTATATTTCTTGCTCATATTTCATGTGATAAACCTATGAACTTTGCCTATTTCCTATATAAATCCTTGCTCAAGATGTCCTTAAAAATGCAGAAGATCCCTAAATATGCTTTGCATAACCTATATCATAGGGGTCTAATTAAAATTTTGATTTTATACCACCTTAAAAATAAGAGGACCACTTGGGATAAGTTCTTGATAGAGTAAGGGTTCGGTAGTATCAACTTCGGGATAAAGGTAGGGAGGCCCATGAAACGAGATGCTCATTAAAAAACTATTGCAACTATTGTTCCAAATAGTTCATAACCAAACCCTATCCATTCATCAACTTTCTTCCAATTTGACCCTCCCTCCATGTCAATCAAAAGGAAAACTAGAAGCTTGACTAAGAAAGCTAGAGACCCTATACCTATGTCAACAACACAACCAGTCAATGAAGGCCATATCAACAGTTCACTAGTGAGCAATTCACCTAGGGATCCTCAGACCTTAAGGTCATTCATGGAGGAATATAAGAAGAAATTGAAGCAGAAAAATGTTATTGCTCCTAAAAATTATGTGTCAAAGGATAAGGAGCAGACAAATTCCTCTTTAAGAGGAAAACCCAGGAAAAATATCATCATGGCAGAAGAACTTCCAGAGGAAGTCAACCCTGGATTTCTAACTTCTAAGCCTGCTTTTCCAAAACTCAACCAAACAGTGGTACTTCACTCACAAAATCCACTCTCTCATAGGTTTTTCTATCTCTTAAGAAAGGAAAAATTAAAATGTTAGAGGCTATCATAGAGGAAGATCCTACTTTAGCTCAACTAGTCTCCTCCATTGGCTCTTCAGGCAAGAAGAGGAAGAAGACTGTGATACATTCATACTCCTCTTACGAGGATAGCAATGAACCTAATTATACAGAATCAGAGCATGAGGAAGGAGAATATAGCATTTTCATTCATGGAGGTAAAAGTTCTAAGTTCATTCCAAATCCTTACATCCAGAAACCTCATATCATGCCCAAAAATAAACTCAGACTAACCAGTAAGTTGAATTCTAATCCTGCATTGAGGGATGAGATTATTAATATTGATGAGAGTCTAGAAGGTAAAACCAAGAAGAAAAAGACTCAGCCAAAGAGTCAAACACAGAGGAATAGGTTAGACAAGAGAGTGACTAAAGCTGAGGCCATCAGGATTTTTGCCTCTATTTTGGACCTTTTAAGAATGAAGGAACATGGCTGCCTTTGAAGATGCTTTTCATTTTTGGGTTAATTTTCTATGTTTTCGGATATAGCTACTTTTTCAAAAGAGGTAGTTATTATTTTAGAATATTAGTATAAGATGAAAAGGAGATTCTTTTTGGTTTATTATCATAATGATGACATTAAAATTAGGTAAAGTGGAGGAGATTTATGTTATGATAGATGCTACTAGGTGTCATTGATCAAGCCTACTCCTAAATTTCAGCGTTCTATTTCTCCCTTTTTGGGGAAAACAACCACATGTCACTTTCACTATTGTTTACACTTTTTGAGGAGGTTGTTGCACTATAACGGAGGAGCAGTCTTCCAACAGATTGCCACATCATTCAGCCACTTTTAATTTCTAGACATCATGTTGTTTACTTTATTTATGTTACAACACTTTGTATTAAAGTTTAAGGATAAGCCTCATCTTTTGTATGAGATTTTAATAAATTTTTGGAACAGATTCACACCTTTTGTGGAGATGAAAATACAATGTTTTTTGTTTATATGTGACAAATTTCTATGAAGAAAAGGTTCATGGTTTTAGAATATTTTTCTCATATGATCAGTGTACTTTTCAGTGAATGAAATTGCAAGAAAATTTTGAGGACTTATTACCTACTTGATTTAGAAATGATACAATATGCATGTATATTACCAGATTCTCCCGATCTAACAATTTAGTCCTTATGTTGTTAACTACATAATCCTTCTACTTAATTCTTTGTGGAAATTAAATCGCCAATTGCAAACACATGAAGAAAAATCAATCACACATAACAAGATGTTTTATCGGGAAAGTTTAAAGCTAAAAACCCCAACTATCATATATTATGTATATCAATGGATCATGAAACAATCTCATATATCTAATACAAAGCTTAGCTCATAGATCTCCCCGTACAATATACAATCGTCTCACACTCTCTTTTAGAAATTTGCACCTCCATGCACCAATTTCTTGCCTCCTGATAGCCTGCCTCCAGTGCGCAACCCCTGCTAAAGAAGAACCCTGAATGAATTTGATGTTACGTTGCCTTGACTGCACAATACTCATAGGCATCTCCAATGTGTGTGTGGATGCATTGAATGCTCCACTATAGTCACAATAGATAGTCCATCTCACCCTTTCACCTATCTCTCCATTGGGTCTCCACTGGACCTGACATGTAAGTAGTTAACTATTGTATTTGTTCAGTTGCAAGTAAGACACTACTTGTGAGTTAATTAACTAATTAATTCACTCATATTTAACTAGTGTATGTTCATTTACAACTAGTGCAATTGATTTTAACTCACTGAACTGAGTTAAACTAAATAAAAACTCGCATAATTACTCTTCCAACTCTGTTACAACTCTGCCACAATTAGTTATAACGAATTCCACCATGGATGAGTCACTAACCAACCTTGGAATTTGAAATTCCTTCTATCCACTGATGTGCCACATCTGTTCACTGAAATAAAGTGCTCCAAGAGAATAAGTTACTATTTATTATCTGGTTATTATTAAGGGTTAATAATAATCGACATGCATTCTAATTTTAGATAGGCAATCTATAAATAGAATTCGCCCATACATCTAAAAATACGAACTCATCTAAAAATAGATTTTTCACCTCCTGTAAATTTCAGGTTTTTCTCAACATGTCTAAAAATATAAATACACCTAAAAATAGCCTGTGTGGGCTGCACCTAGTTTAGGTGCTGATTTTTCACTAGGTTCAAGGATGATGTTTCCAGATGCCACTTTCACTGTTTCTTGTTACATTTTTCAACACTCCCTCTCAACCAGAAAGGAATGTCTTTGCACGTGCCCTGCAAATCCATGCATCCGCCATGCAATACTTGCATGCAACACTTCTGAAACTGAATAGCCTCTTGTTGAAGCCCCTAAAATCCTAGCTTCAAACATTGGGGAAAACCACCCGGTCTGGACCTTAGTAAAACTCCTATTCTGCTTGGGATAGTGGCTCTAACTGGATAATATGGGACCAGTTTCCCAATAATATATGGGATGATGATTGGTTGTTGATATAATGGGTAATGGAAGTAATTATTAATCTAATCTATAACTTTAAATAAATACAAATAATTCTAGTTAAACCCAGGTATCATATAATAAATGTGATTCTGGATTTGTTCCGATTGAATGAATAATCATATAGATGCCTTATTCATTCAAAAGAAAGATGTATACACATATAATAATTACTTTGTTTAAGAAATTAAACAAAGTAATGATGATACCATATCACATTCATATAATTATATTGCTCAGATATATTTTGGAATATGACAATTCTAAATTTTCAGAAATGATATAAAAAAGAATTGTTTCACTGGAATACATATGTAAACAGTAACAATTTTTAAAAGGATTGTTTCATTGCATAAAGAAAATTGATAATTATGATAAAAATACCAGATACATGTGTAACCTCTTGATGCAAATAACACTCCGATCTTGCTTTCTTACCTAGAATAGCTTTCAAAAAGAACGAAAATGCATAATCATGAAAACAATTTCCTCATAAAATTGCAGAATTGTGATTCACCTTTAATAAAAAACAATGATTTCAGAAGTACAGAAGTGTAACTTCTCAAGTCAAAAATTAATACAATTTGAGGACCCTTTTCTAAATACATGAAAGGGTTTTAAATAATAATAAGCTTAAAACAATCTATCTAAAATATTGCTAAAAAATGAAAATCGGAGATCCGGTTTCTTAAAAATAGAATTACAATCTCCAAGAAAATAGGTTCATTGTATTTCTCTCATGTTTGGTGTGCACAGCTGGCAGATTGATAGCATATCTTTCACTTCAGGAGGATGACTCAATCGGGAATGTAGCTGGCTGGTGTATGTGGCATCCGAAAGCTCTAGGATGATATAACTAATGGCATTAGAGAGAAATTTTGTAGTCATCTGCTGGCTATGTGGCTTAACCAAATAGGACCATAATGCATCCCATGTGATTCCTTGTATTGTGCTGATCTGTTGGTCCTTATTGGCTAAGTCTTGCTTCCATTGTTTCTCTATTTCTTTGACCTTTGGTAGCTTCCATGGGATACAATCGGAAATCAGGTTGGCTGCATACAAACTGCCATTGATTAATTGCAATAAAATTTTCATCATAGCTCTTGCTCTGGAGGTGGCCCGTTCTTCCTTGATCAACTGCGTTTCCCATTTTGCAAATAAAGTTTCCTTGTGTGATTCCTGAATATTGGGAAGATTTGCAGGTATGTCTTGATCTGTGTCTTTCCATGTAAGGAATCCCAAAATTTTCTCATCGACATCTTCAAATTCTAAGCTCGTATTTACTGCCTTTTCGAAGAGTGGTGATGCTATTTCACATAAAGGATCAATCAATGATATTTTATGACATAAATAATCAAGTTGTTGTGACAACGCTTTACTTAATTCAAGAGCCTCTATTTTAAATTTATCTAGTTCAGGATAATCCTTAAATCTTTGCATTTGTGCTTGTAACAAGACACTCTATTCTTCTTTGGCCACTTTCTCTTGTTGAAGCATCACCTGTAATTTATTTAACTCTTGAGACAGCTGCTATTATTTATGTATAGATTTCTAGTCAAGCTTTTGCTTTTCAATATTCAATCGCTCTTCTAGCTGCTCAATGTTTTGTTTTTCTTCAGTCAGTTGTTGTTCTATCTATGATATTTTCTGTTGATCTACTGTTGCCTTTTCTTCCAACAGTGCTATCTTTTGATCCTTTTCCTTCATCAATTGACTGACTTCAGTGGATTTGTCCATCGTCGTTGTCGTATAAGCCCCTACATATTGAGACAATTTGGTTAAATCCTCTGAAGGATTAACTTCAGAGTCCTTCCAGACAACATTCATTAATTCAACTTGGGGAAATGAAAATGGCCCTTGATTTATTTTCCTTTTCTTCCTTTTTTTTCTAACTACAACCCTATGATTTGGACTGTATAATACATCTAGGGGAGGTATATATTCAATATTTAATACAATTTATTTAGAAGGATTTTCTGGGATAATCTCAACATCTCGGGTATTAGTATTTCCGAGTGTTCCTTCAACTGTAACACTAGTCATCATGAGTTGTTGTGTTGCGGGCGACTGCATTGTAGACACATTCTAAGAATCGTTCTGGCCCTTGATCTGCAGATCAAATTGTTCCCATTGTTTTAATAAATTTTAATGATCATGTATATCCATTTCAAACGAATCACCATATTTTTCACCTATCTTTTCCTGTTCAGTTTGAATATTAGCCTTATTGTCTGTATTTTCCTTTTCTTGCTCTGTTTTAGTGTTCTTTTCTTCTCTGTATTCTTCTTGTTGCAGTAGAGTAGTTTTCAATTGATCAAGAGGTACTGTGAGTAGTCTATTTTTTCTGAACTGTAAGAATTCTTCCATGCCACTTGCTCCAAACTTGAAATTTGCTAAATGTTTAACTTGTGAAAATCCTTCGGCTGAGGCAAATAGATCATCAAAATTAGCATCTTCATGTTCAAATTTGGCAACCTGTACCATGGATGTAAAGTTAAAGGCAATTTTTTTTGGATCATAATGTCTTTTGGGGATGGTTGCCAAACTCGGGTCTTTAATTTTTTGGGCTTATTTCTCTGCATGTTTAAAATCATGTAGAGAAAAAGATCCACATCGGAGGGAAAATGTATGCCACATAAACTTCTTATAATTTTTTAGGCTTCTAGACATCCCTTTCTCCATTATTTGATAAGCTATTTCTCGAGCCAATAATTTGTCAGGAATGTACAAGGGTAGGACATGAGGATTAGTGATACTTCTAAATATTCAGATATAGGTGAAATTTTCTTCTCCAAACCAGCTTTCGATTGAGGTTAGGTCAACGCTAGCCTCATCGGATAACCTTGGAGCGGGTTTATTGAATATAAATTGATGAACTGGAAAATGAATCCATGAAAAAATTGTACATGTGTTCTTTATAATAGGACTTCCATAGATATTTGTGATAAATGTGGATAGGAATTGGGCTTTGAGGAGTCCAATTCCAACCTAAGATAGGGAACTCAGAATTGAAACATATGGTATCAATGATATAAGCACTCATGTAAAATGGGGGTATTATTCGAGTAGTTACAAACCGATTTTTCCTATAATCGAGGATTTTTCTTGCCATTTTATCAGATAAAATGGTTGCCCAATCCATAATGTAGGAATTAACAATAACTTCATCTCAATAGAAAAATTTTCAGAGTTGACAGTTCCAAATAATCTACACATCATAGCTGCAGCATAGTAATAAGGAGATGCCAAGGATTCTAAGGAGTACATACCCGAAGATTTGTGCTTATGTTTTTCAAGAAAATGCCTCCAATCTCTAATGGGATCTGACTCCACTTCATTTTCTTTGGCGATGTCTTCCAAACATGCTTTATTGTAAATTTGTTGAGGGTCTGGTAAGTGATACATCTTCTTAATGTCTTTTGCTTTGAAAGACGCAAACATCCTTCCATCTAACGTAAAGAATGCTCTGTCTGTTATATTGATGCTTTCTATAACCTATCTTACTAAGTCATTATATGGGAGAACATTTGCGTGAGCTACTACTTTATGAAGATAAGAGCTTGCCAATTCCTTAAGAGTGCTTTCTAATTTTCTATCTGAATCTGTCTCCGGCTCTTCTTCTAATATTATAGTTGGATCTTCTTCTTCTAGTATATTATAAAATCCTTCCCATGAATTTTTGCCAAGACCCAGACAAGTTGTATCAGTTACTAACACCAATTTAGCTGGTTGCTCTTTTCGAATGACAGGGACCTTCGCTCTCTTGGATTTCTTAGAAATTTTCATGACTCGTATATTTTTCTCAGGTCTGCACAAGAGAACATATTAGCAGAATGACGTAAAAATTATTTTAAGAATGAATACCAAATAGAGAGGAGCTAATGGCATTTAATCATAATAAATATGATGGATTAAAGAAATATTATTCCATTGAATATGAAATCCACGATAGACTTCAACCATGATTATCTATTAATGATTTCCTCGTATAATGTGAGATTTTTAATGCCATTGTAGGTTGTCTCATCGTACATTCATAACGGTCCTTTTAAAGCATTCATACCATAACTTTTTAAGATTTTATGATCAATGATAATCGTATAACGGAGATCAGAAGTTTCAAATATCAGGTTTAAGTATTACCACTTTACACTTGTGATTTGCGATAATTGCTGAGATGGCATGGATGGCACGATGCCTTTTAAATCATATCAAATTATTGGCATTTCTTATACAAATGATTTATTTTGTGTTTTTTATTGAGGAGCACTTTTATGAAATAATGATATCGCACCGCGGATTTTTAGTGGAGTATCTTTGGATATAAGTTATGAATTTTTAGTGATAAGAGATTTGTGATTTTAACTTATCACATCGGGAAAAGGGTGCATGAAGATGTGATATGATTTCACCAATTCGCGATTGTGATCGGGCTTATCGCATCAGAGATTTTAAAAAATATGTATAAGAATGTGATTTCCCCGATTTGCGATTGCGATAAGGTTCATCGCATCAAAACTTTTCAAAGTGGAGGACTTAAACTCATGTTTGATGCAATATGCGCTTTCGTGATTTCTTAATCGCATCGGGGTTGAATGATAACACATTTGATTGTAAAATTTGAATATGCGAAATGCGATAAAGGCCTTTATGTGTTTTCTTTATTTTTCGTTAAATAAATCCTTTTTCATTGGGGTTTGATTCTATTTCAAGACAGATTAGATTTCCTCAAAACATTTATTGATTCTATACCTACCTAAAGAAAAAGGGACCCATTTCTTATCAAAAATTAATATAAAAATTTGAAATGGCGAGGGTTTTTGTACAACACAACACCTCCAAACAACTAAATCAATATAATGCATCTGTCATCAAAGTATTTTGACCTTTGCTTAGCTACTATACATGTCTTCAGGAACCACTGCGTTGTTGAACTCTGCACCCATGCACTCTGTACTTGTTGTCAACTCTGATCCACGCTCCAGTATCCGACACTGTCACTTTGATCTGACTACATCAATCCAACTGATCCTTCTGCTACTGCTCTGGGGACTCCTCGTAGCCAGGTTCAATTCATGAAATCCATACCATCTCAATGAATCCTGCCCAAAAATTTCTTCTTAGGATTATCCATGCATGTTACCCCAACTCTCACCTAGTGGTATAGCTTCATGCACTCCCTATGCCCATCTGACACGAAATTTCTCTGCATGAGTGGTTGCTCCCACTCCATGATCCTCTCTTGTGGATGCTCCACATCCTGAGGTTCACTCTTACCTGCATGCAAATCGAGCTCTCTCTCAAGCTTCAATTCCATGGCTTTCTTGCACTTCCAAATAGTAGGAAGCTCAGTAGAAATCCCATATACATCAAGTCTATAGAGATTCTTAACTTGAATCCCTACCTCCTTGGCTTTCCCTGTTGTTTTGTGTCGCAGGAAAACGTTTCCTTCACTAAATAAAACATCATAGCCTCTATCCTCTAACATTGCGACTATGATTAAATTCTTCTTTAAACCTGGAACATGCAAAACATCTCTTAGATGAAAAATTTTACCTAACGCACTCTGAAAGGTAATCGTACCAGTGCTAGTCACACTGTATCTTCCATCGTCCCCCAACTTAACATACATCTGGAGATCTTTCTCCACCAAGTCACTGAAATTTTTCTCATCTCCCGTCATGTGAAAGGAAGCACCACTATCAAAGTACCACCCCGATCCCAATGCACTAGACACCATGCATGCGATCAATGAGAATTAAAGCTCAAATTTCAAGGCAAGAGCCTCACTAGTTGCAGCTCCATCAACCATCTTGTTCTGAATCTTCTTATGTGGACAATTTGTGGCAATATGTCCAAACTCATGACAGTGAAAACAATTAACTTTGGACATGTTGGGCTCCTTGCCATCTTCACCGGCCTCAAATCTAGAATGTAATTTTTTCCCCTTCTTCTTCTTCACCTTGGAAGCCAAAGCACAATCCTCTTCATTTTCATGCTTTGATGAAGATCCATCACTGGTGTTCTGCCTTATCTCCTCCTGCACTAGATCAGACCAAAGTCGCTCCCAATCCGACAGTTTTTCTTGTCCATTGACAGAGTCTTCATAACTGTGCCAACTCTTTGGAAGTCCAAGGAGAGCCAAGCTCACGAAATCATCATCAGCAACACTGACTCCTACACTCCCAAGCTCATCCCTACATTAGACAAACTTTTTCAAGTATACCGGAATAGTGTTGTTCTTCTCCATATTGATTTTTCTGAGTATATCCTTCAGCGCCAACTTCCTATGGTCGCTGCTACTTTGGAAAACATCTGTCAAAGCCTTCCACATTTGAAATGGAGTGGCTTTCCCATGAAGGATTGACACAATATGGTCTTTCACACCTTCCAATAGAATCCTCCTCGCCCATGCTACATTCTTTTGCCATGCATCAAGTACTGCAGCATCTGCCGAAGCGGGCTTAGGAACATCTCTCTCGATGAATACCTTCAAGCCATTATCTTCAAGCATCGCCTCCATCCTGTCCTTCCAGGCTATGTAGTTCGATCTGACCTAGAGTTCATACTCCAACCGCAACCCATTGAAATCCATTTCAATTTATACTCAACTGTCGCACCAATAAATTCTTGCAGCAATTTCGAATTGTTTCCACCAGTACAAAAACCAGCACCGCTTCAATATTGCAATCTTTAGTGATTAAATTTCTCTGATACCATGTAGAAATTATACAATATGCATGTATATTATCGGATTCTACTGATCTAACAATTTAATCCTTATTTTAAATAAAGAGTCCTTCTACTTAATTCTTTGCGGAAAATAAATCGCTAATTGAAAACACATGAAGAAAAATCAATCACACATAACAAGATATTTTACCGGGAAAGCTTAAAGCTAAAACCCCCAACTATCATATATTATGTATATCAATGGATCATGAAACAATCTCATATATCTCATACAAATCTCATCTCATAGATCTCTCAGTACAATATATAATCGCCTCACACTGTCTTGTAGAAATTTGCACCTCCATGCACCAATTTCTTGCCTCCTGATAGCCTGCCTCCACTGCACAATCCCTGCTGAAGAAGAACCCTGAATGAATTCGAAATTACCTTGCCTTTACTGCACAATACTCATAGGCATCTCCAATGTGTGTTTAGAAGCATTGAATGCTCCACTATAGTCACAACAGATAGTCCATCTCACCCTTTCACCTATCTCTCCACTGGGTCTCCACTGGATCTGACATGCAAGTAGTTAACTGTTGTATTTGTTTAGTTGCAAGTAAGACACTACTTGTGAGTTAATTAACTAATTAATTCACTCATCTTTCACTAGTTTATGTTCAGTTACAACTAGTAAAAATGAGTTTAACTCACTGAACTGAGTTAAACTAAATAACAACTCCCATAACTACTCTTCCAACTCTGTTACAACTCTACCACAATCAGTTATAAGGAAGTCCACCATGCATGAGTCAGCAAACAACCTTGGAATTCGAAATTCCTTCAATCCAATGATGTTCCACATATGTTCACTGAAATAAAGTTCTGTAAGATTATAATTTACTATTTATTGTCTGATTATTATTAAGGGCTAATAATAATCGACATGCATTCTAATTTTAGATAGGCAATCTATAAATAGACTTCACCCATACATATAAAAATAGATTTTTCTCAATCATCTAGAATCAACCTCCTGCTAATTTTAGATTCTTCTCAACATTTCTAAAAAAAGACATATACCTAAAAATAGCCTGTGTGGGCCCCACCTAGTTTAGGTGTTGATTTTTCACTAGGATCAAGGATGATGTTTCCAGATGCCACTTTCACTGTTTCTTGTTGCAATCTTCAACAATTTTTGTGTGTATTTTTAATTTTTACATGTGTTTCCATATCTCATCTTCTTCAGTGTGGTTTGTAATTCCAGATGATATTGTATATTTTTATCAGTCTCTTGATATGTTTATGTGTTTTATCAACTTTGATTAGTCTCACACAGTGAGATTTCTTGATGAAATATACATAATGACAGTGTAAAGAGCATCACTTATGAAATTCACATTCCATGATATTTTAGTAAGAATATTGTAAGTATAGACATAGCCTTCTCTTGTTGAAATATTGTCAAATTTCTCCTTATGTTATTTTCTACCAAAATTAATGGATTTCTACCTTGTAGACCCACTGTTGCTTCTTCTATTTCACACACTCTTCTCTCCATAAGCTACAAACTTACTTTTATGATACCACATCAAGACTCAATACCCTCATTAGTGTGACATTGAACTTGACTGAAATCCCTTTCCAGTGATTGAGGGTATAAACCACCTATAAATCTTATAATCCGAATCACTTAATTTCCTTAGAGCTTAGGATGTGACTAGTCAAGAAATTGAAGTAGTCCAAGTGTTGATTCCAATGCTAACACAACTGAATTCGTGGACATAACAAAGAGACATCATCATGCATAAATTAAGATGATGTGGAAACTCAATAGGCACTAGATCACCTATACTATTTATATGAGGTGGAAACATCCACCTCAATAGGCACTAGATCACCTAGATGGTTTAGAGGAGTTGGTTCCTTGCCATGAATGATGACGACCTCAATCCTAGTCAATAGGAAATAAGTAATAGATCACCAAGATAGTTTAGAGTAGTTGGTCCCTTGCCATGAATGATGACAACCTCAATCCTAGCGAATTGTTTGTCCATAGATTTTAACTCCAACCAAATTATTTCATATTTTTCATCGTTTCTATAAAAGAAAATCTACCCTAAAAATCCAACATATGTATCCATTGATTCCCATAACCATTGAATTTAATTGTCAGTATTAAACACCCAATGAACCATTGCTCCAATAACTTTAGAATTGGAGTGACAATGACACTTATTAATGATTTCTTCCTCACATTGAAATGATTATTAGTGAATTTCAAGTCAAATTTGCATGCAAAAGGGTCAAGTATAGCATTAATTCTTGGCCTCTTTCATGCAAGCTTCCGTGAGTGTCACACCCACTAGCACCTCTTTGCAGTTTGTCTTTCTAATGATGCATGAAAATTGACCAATTTATATAGACTAGGACAAACATGGACTTAAACTACGAACATAAGGGAAAATACAAACTAAAATACCCACAATACCCTACACACTACATCTACTCGATGTTTGAAATTGTTCCAAGACACCAAAACATGCAACGTGGGTGGCTGTGTGCTTTGAAATTGTTCCGGAAGACCCATGACACCTTCGCACACTATAGCCAACCACCATTTGAAAGTGTGCCAAGACACCAGGGTTTACATTGTTGGTCGTTGTGTGCATTGAAATTATTCTAGGAGACCTATGATACCTCCACACAATAGCCAATGCCCTCATGAAAACTGTTCCATGACAATAGAATTTACACTTTTGGCTAGTGCACACTCTAAAACATACCTCTGTACCAGAGGAAGAAATGGAAAGAACCCGAGTTTAAATAGGCATACGGACATATAGACCAAGAGTCCCTAGACCATCAATAACCAAAGCACCCCAATAAAATCATGTTGCACCAAAAAGACCCACCCATAGATGAAAGAAGAACAACCAAAACAATAACAGAGAAATGCAAAGTAGACCCACTCATAGATGAAAAGCATAAAAACACAAACAATAACAGATAAATGCAGAATAGACCCATCCATATATAAAAAAACATAACAACAATACAATAACAAAGAAATATATAGTATACATGGTACCCAACGTTATAATTATAGTGAAAAGGACCATGTCGCTGATGTGAAACTGAGAAATTTGGTGGCAAATTGCTAGCACATCAAAACTGAACCAAGGAACTCAAGGACCAAATAGATGGTGGATAGTGGTCAACCTTATTTGGTCCTTTAATGTGGTCAACCTTATGAGAAATTTGGGGGAAATTTCGAACACATCAAAGCCAAACTAGGGAACTCGTTGTATCCAATACCGCCTTTACCATTCATGGAGTTTTCGAAAGCGTTGAATCTATTTATGCATTCAAAATCACATTTTGAATAGTAAGAATCCATAATCTCACAAAAAATTCATCACTTGATTCTAGCTTTAAAAAATCTCATGGTTAGACTACTTTAAAATGAATTGTTTCAAAGTATTAGTGTTCCAATACATTAGAGAGTGTTGTTTTCCAATAAGTGTGAATTGTACTCGAGTAGGTGTCATTATCATCCCAATGTGTAATAATTTTTTTTTTAATATGCTATTAGGGTTAGTGGAAAAAATGTATTATTTCAAACTATTAGTGTTCAAATGAATTTTTTGAAAGAGTTTTATTTAAACTATAATGGAAACTAAGTATTGATATGAATGAAATACATGTTATTGAAATTACGAGAAAGTCATAATGTGTTGCCATAACGTTGAAGGTTAATAATTGTCTAATGTTTCCTAGTCTAACACTAAAAAAATGAAATGAAGGTTTTTTATTATTATCATTTTTCACTCCCTTTTGATTAATAGGATGGATTCATAATTTCATGTTAATTTAGAGTCTACAATTATATATTAAGTTGTAGTTTAATTTATAGGAGAAATGACCTTGTTAACGACATTTTTTCTAGTTAATTTTAATTAAAATTTGGCAAATATTTTTAAAAACTTGAGTTTAAGTTGCTTAATTTATATAATTCTAGTGCCCCGATTGTCGCACACCCCTGAGTTAGAGTTGCGTGCGACTGAGTGATGGAGGGTGCACTTTGGTGCGATGGCCGCCCAACTCGGGTATGTGTTGGACAGATAAGTCATTCTTGTGGACAAGACAAACCTCACAAGTGTCCTACGGACAACTAGCAACAAACAGACAAATAAAAACTATTTTCTCTAGATATTGTTTGACATGGAATTAATTATAGCAGGGTTTTAGAAACCTACTTGTAGTCCAGCGCTGAGCTTCTTTCCAGTGGCTTGAAGAAAGTCGTCGTCAAGGATCTGCAGTCACAAACACAAGAAAAGATCAAAAGCACCTGTATAATAAATCAATTTATGAATCAAACATCTATCAAGATGATCAAGGAATTCAAGAAATGAGATAATTAATCAAATAACCCATTGAGACAAAAATATTCATTAGTATTAAATTAAATAAAGAAGAGCCTTACAACCATGTCCGCCTTGATGTCGTACAAGCCTTCCTGGGGTCCAGAATAGGCGTTTCCTTTACTCTAACAAGCCTTGTACTCTCTCAGCTAAAAGGACATGGGTGTGTAATCATTCCCATATAATTATGGCTATGAGAGTATGAGTTTCCACAACATTTGTCCTCAAAAATTCTCCAAGTCTAACTCATAAATTGTAACCCTTGAAGCTGCACTATGGCTTCAATTTATAGGAAAAGAGAGGAGGTTATGGTTCCACATAGGAAGGGATCGAATTCTCCTTTGAAGGGACTGGGTTCCATAAACCAAGGGGTAGGCTCCCATAATGGAGGAATGAACATACATGATAGGAGCGAATCTTCGACTGGATTACTGTTTCTAGAAGCTTCCAGATTTGACTGTTGGGCTTCTAGATGTTACTTTCCACCTTTTTTTTACCTTTTACAGGGGTCCGCACCTTTAATAAATAAAGAGTGTGTTTAACTCTACGTGATTTATAGCAAGAAAGTGCAGCACCGCAAGAAATGTTAAGAGAAAGTGCTATACAAGTGTTTTTGAGACTTTTATGAGCTTTTCTCCCAATTTCAAGGCTTGAATTTAGGAACTTTGATGTTGTAGATTTCTAAGGGAGTACTAAAATTTCATGGTGACAAATTTCAGTATAACAGTATGCCTGACGATGATGTGTGCATGTCGAGCGAGTCATGGGGAGCGCAGGCACGTCGTGTGTTTTGGTGAATGCGACAAGTGGCATCGGGCAGGCATGCACCCATAGCAGGTGGACATGTTGAGGGCGTTAGGCAGATTATTTTTGGAGAGCACGTGCGGATGAGCAGGTCTATAGACTTGGTGATGGGCAAGTCAGGAAAAACAAGCGTTGGTGGCCAAGCTGACCTAGGCGATCCGAGTGACTTGAGCATCCCACGGGTCAGACACTTACGCGGTGGATAAGCATGTGTAGACGATTTTATGCTAAGGTTGACGTGTTGTGAGTGACCATGTCGACCTTCACTCGGGAAAAGGGTTACAACCTTTGGTTGAACGGGGCCACAGCCTTAACATATATATTGGCAGTGTGGAGAGTTCACAAAGGCATCATTGGATCATTTACAAGTTCGGATTTCAAGTTTAGACGTCACAGTTCGATGATGAATGGAGAAAAGGATGAGTGAGCTTATGATCCTGTAGGGCAGGCGTATGGACAACCAAATAGAACACTAGGCATAGGTGCATGCAGATAGTGACCTTGCTGCACAAGCGCATTTAGAATAGTGCAAAGGTAGGTTGAGAAGAGAACGTGCAAGAGACTGTAGGCAGAGTTGGGTGACCCATTGGGTAGAGCGTAGTGTTTGTAGGAATTAAGGGCATAAAGGTCAAGTTGGGAGCAACACGTGTAGAGCATGACCCAGTTGACTAGAGCTGCACGACAACAGGGCATGTTGGGTAAAATGCATGAGCCTGGTGACCCAAGTTGCACAACTTTTTGGTAGAAGTTCAGTTTTGGATTTCGGAGGTAAATTTGGGGTTTTCAGCATATTGGAGTGTTGTTGGGAGGCATTGTTTCCTGGCTCAAAACACAAGTGTTGGATTATATCAAAAAGGTGTGTAGATGGTTTCACGGACTTGGGAAAACTTGTGTAATTATTGTAAAATTGTACATTGTTGAAATTTTATATATTATTGGGTAGAATTTTTGGGATTTTCCCCTCCCAAGTATATATGGGCATATTTGTGTGATGTTGTAGATTTTTTAACTGTTGAAATATTAAATATTGAATATTAATGTTATTCCACTACATTAATAGAGAACACTTGATTAAAAAATTGCCTAGGTGTTGGAGTTGGGAGTAGTCTATGCACTTGAGTATTTCTAAAAAGAAAAAGTGTAGTAGTGTCGCACCCGCTATACATGGTTGAAAGAGTACCATAAGTATAGGGTCGTGAGAGATGGTGTCAAAGCTTGATCCAGGGTGAGAGGAGATGTGTTGATTATTCATGAAGAAGGAATACATTTGTAGGGTTGCAGTTGGTATTGAAGCTTGGACATTGGATTATTTGGTCTCAATGAGACATTGGCAAGGGAAATACATTGGTCAAGGCCGAATTTGCAGAACAAGACATGGAAAGTTGGGAAGAATGCCAAGGGAGTCTCTTTGAGACCTTACACAAGTTGAGGCAAATGAAATAAGAGAACCCACATATTCTTGTTGAACTTGAATTCTCGGAGGAGAATGTTGAGGTGGAAATTCTTCAACTTAGTTGGGAAATGGAGCAAGATAGAGCTACAGATTACGATGAAGAAGAAGAAACTGAGACATGTGAAGAGGAGGATGTTGTAGGTGCGTCAATGATCAAGGAGGAACTTGATGAATAGGTTGAACCATGATCTTACACATTGCAGAAACTGATGATGGAGGATACTAACTTGGATGGACCATATGCAGGGATGAGTAAAGGGATAACTTGTTTCCCGATGCCAGGGATGATATCTCCTTCAATGAATATGATGAAATCTTATGCATTGGTGAATTGAGGAGCATTATTTGTTGCAGAACTTGTTAGGGCAATTTGTGACCTGATGTTAGAAGGTTCAAATTCCCGTGACAAGGGTGGAACTTGATGAGCTTTTAGATGTATGGGTCATGCTTATCCATATGGAGAACTGGCTAAGTGCCCTACATGAATCATGGACTGATTGGAGAAAGGGCACATTAGAGTGTATATATGATGATATTTGGGTAGAATTCTTCATGGCTGGAAGAAATAGACAATATTGGTGGACCTTTAGTGGGGGAGGAAATAGTGAAGGGAGGACCCATGATGACTTATGAAGAAATAAATGACTTTGGGCACTTGCCTAGATGACTAGAGTTGTGTTGAGTCTACTTTTATATACACATGGACAACCAAAGTCATGGACATCGACATGGGAGCATGGGAGTAATTATGCAAGGACATTATGCCGGTGAAACTATGGAGATGCCACTTATGAGCATCACAGAGGAGTGTCAAAGAGGGATGTTGAGCATCATGGATTTTCTATTGCTACATGGAAACATTTATTAGATGGATTGATCAGGATGTTTTACACATTTGGACAACAAGACCATGGTGGGGTGATCAACCTATGAGGAAATTCATATGATTTTCATGGCAGGAATAACTTGTGATTGCAATCATGGCCAAGTCAAGTATGCTTGCAAAATTATTGGATGGAGTAGATGCATAGGATTTCATGATGATTTGGAGATAGTTGCAGCCCTTGGAGGCTCCATATTATAGTGGTCTTGGAGTATCTAGTTCATTGATGAGATGAGGTTAGGATATGTCTTGAATTTTATGCATTATGGGGTGTGTTCGTGAGGAGTGAATTGATCGATAGGATCAAGACAACACACGTTGGAGTTGATGGAGTTATAGCGATGGAAATGCATTATTGGGGTACACTTGGGCATGGGTTGAGTATTTTTTACTTAGCCACACTTTTGATAGACATGGTGGTTGATTGATCTAGGATCATGGGCAACACATGGATGGATGATGAGGCAAGGTTTAACTTTACCATTTGATAGATTTGATAAATGGCATATTTCAGATGAGATGGAGATTTCTTCATGGACCTGGATATGGCACATTGAACATTGGAGTGATCGGATGATGATGCTTGGATTTATGTGACATATTTTGCAACACATGGATATTAGTATCATGGAAAACATATTACAGATGGATGAGGACTACTTCATGGACATGGATATGGCTTGTCTGATATTTGATGGACAACATGTTGCAGATGAGATGGAGGTTACTTCATGGACCTAGACATGGCTTACTTTACACTTGGATGGGATGGATTATTGATCAAATTTATTATGTGATAGAGTGTTGGAGAAATAATTGAAGATGGAATGATGAAGTACATTCTCATGGTTTGGATGTGATGCTTGGATTAGCTACCTGACTAGCTTGAGTCATGGGAGTACCCAGTGTGCAAAGGTGTTTGAATTATATTTGAGTATCTGGGCAGTAGATTAACATGATGATTGACGATACATTATGGGTTGACATGATATATGTTGCAGCGGTAGCATGTGTTGAAATTCAACATGAAAAAGAACCACATACTAGTGTGGGTTCCCAGGTCACACATGAGTGAGGGTTTCTAGTGACACATTAGTGAGAATGTGGGCAACCAATTTTTAAATAAACTAGAAAATAAATTGTAATATTATCTCATAAAAACTTGTAATAGTTAACTAAGTGTGGTATATTTAGTTACCTCAATAATTTTGAGTTGAGCGTCAAAGGATAGGCATGTAGAGTGATTCTATTATTTACAGGGTCCAGTTGCAATTGTAGCACTAGTGTGGTGTGGGTGTGAATAGCTAACTCACATTAACTGATTTAAAATCATTTTAACTAGTTCTAACTCATTGATGAGCTAGTGGAAGATCAAGTGAATTAAAATATATTTAATTCACAAGTAGTGATTTACCAAGTAACTCATGATTCACTATTAATAGTTGCATGCATGTCAATTCTGATGGAGACCCAATTGAGACAAAGGTTAAAGGCAAGTAAACTATCAGTTGTATTTTTAACAAACTCCCCAGGTGCGATTATAAAACCATAGGAAGTCCATTATGGATTGCGCAGTCAAGGAAGGTTGGAATTCCTATTTAATATGAATTATTTTGCATAGGGATTGTGTGAGCAAGGCAGGCTGAAAGTGGGCAGGAAATTGTCTATGTATTGGTCCAATTTTTCCTAGATCAGTGTGAGACAATTGGTAGAGTGTATGAGGTTCTTCTGAGCACACATGGATTGCAATTGTTTAGTCAATTTAAATTCTTAAATTTCTATCATAAACTATCGACCAGAGCTAGTAATCTTGTGGAGTGCAGGTGCACTATATATGTTAGAAGCCTATATTTCTTACTTCGTTGTGTAGATTTTATATGTTGTTTTGGGGGGTTTTATGTTTTATCTCAAATGTTTGAATGAAATAGGAAAAAATAAGAACTGATCTAAGAAATGAAATCTTCACTTAATTATCAACACCTATAATGAGAATTCTATTTGGAAAAGATGAACAATTGATTTTAAAAGAACTAGAAAATAAACTTCAATATTTTTGTATTTTTGGGATATTTTATATGAATGAAAACTAAAAGCAATAAAGTAACTGAATCTAGAAGAATTTTAATGCTTGAAAGATAAACTTAAGAAGGAAGAAAATGAAATGTTTAATATTAATCTAAAAAGAAAATTAATCTATGAATTACTCTAATAAAATATTCTAATAACTGGAAAATGAAATTTACAAGAAGGAAGAAAAGGAAATCTAAGATTAAGATAGAAAATTGATCTAAAACAAGTCTAGATTGCATAAAAAGAAAGCATGTTTAACTGTATGTTAGATGATCCTCTGTTGGAAATTATCTTAATTAAAGGAGGAGGCTATCTACTTAAATTTCTTCTAAATCTAAACAAAGCATCAATACAAACTATGATCAAATCCTATCATGTAATTGAAAACTTTCTCCACTTATCACATTAATCCTATGGAAAACATAGTATTAAACTAATCTCTAATTCTATTCACTACTGAATGAAATATTCTATGAGATGAAAAGTATTAAACCTCTAAATATCCTATCTTAAATGATTGTGTTGTGGAAATTAAAAAGGCTAATTAAACTAAGAATGAAAATAGAGTATTCTGCCTACTGCGCAAAGGTAAAAATGCTTGTTTGTTGTGAGATGTATGTATGCCGACTGTGTAAATGTAAAACATAGATTCATTCTTTATGTTAACACGATTTTCACATCAATACAATTTATTAATTTAAAGCATTAAACTCTTGTGAAAAACACAACATTAATTTTATAAGGATTTAACATTTTATAATGAAGAACTCGGGAATTAATTTATGCGGTAATGGAAAACTGAACTAGAAAGCAACACGAACTATGCTACGAAACCTTTTTCTGTGCAGGGTCTCATTGCAACATAATGGCTTGAAGAATTATGTAATAATAATCATGCATTAATGGTCTTAAACTTCGCCTTCTCCTAGCATTAATAAAGTAGAGTTTCGTTGTGTAACAAAATTACAGAAAGTGAACTTGTTTCCTGTACAAAACAACCCAGTATTTATAATAAATTAAAATCAATTGTTTTGAGATGATCTCACCTAAAATATTAAAGAAAATGAGAATTATAATTATAAACTGGACTGTGGTTTTCATAGATTTCACGATTTGCTACATGGAGAGAAAATCGTGAAGCTTCCAACTTCTCGTCCGTTGTCTCGACCTTCCATTTGACTAATCCTTTGACCGTGTTCTTAGGCATTATTTCTCTCGATTTTGGATAGGTGAGTACAAAAAAATCCATGTATGCATCATTTCAAAACTACCCATATACATCTCTCATATACTTCATCTTCGAAACATATCAAACAAATTCGGTAGCTGTAGAAACGAAGATTAGCTACAGAATTGCAAGAATTATGTAGCTAAATAAAAAATTCATTCAAATAATAAGAAACATTAGAATATAAAAGATATATCATTTAAATGCCTTTTCAGAGTCAAAATATATCAATTAACACTGATTGGGTCTGTGAATTATGTCAAAAGGAAAGGACAAGTGGTGAAATAGATGTCAAAATAAAGAGAGCCTTGAGGCTCAACATACCCCCACTAAGAGACCATTGCATATCCTCATGCAATTTAAAAATTATGATTCTTCACCTCATTCTTGCATATGTTCCAATACCTCTACTTGGACATCCAACTTCGGCTTCTTTCCCCTCTTTGAAGTCACTGCTACTCTTGGTTTCTTCATCAGAAGTTTGTACTTCAAATTTATAATCTGTCCATTCGAATATCCGTTCCTTTTTTTCAATTTCTTATTCTTTTTTAACGATAACCCTAGATGAAAAAGAGTATTTTCATTAATGTTTTTTCCAATTTGGTTAGAATCTTCAGAGCTTCATTTTATTGCTTTATATGCCTATTTAGTTTCTCTAGCTCAAAAATCTATTGCTTTAGAGTATTCACTAGTGGTTCTTGTGGACTAGAAGGCTGATCATCATGAACTGATGTTTTCTTTGTATTTCTTCTTTCCAAAAATTCAATATAATCATATATCTCTTGCTGCACAGGATCAATATCTGGAGTTCTTCTACTTGGATCCTGTATGGGAGAGGAAATGATAGGTGATGGTACCTCAAGACTTCCTCTAGATCAATAGGTTCTGTAACTTCATGGAGTGCCTTTTTGGCTACTTTGCAAAGTCTTGAGCTTCTTCTTAATGTTTGTGGAATGTTCTAAGTTTCTTATTTTTCTACATGTATGACTTTGCCTTTTTCTTTTATGTTAACCCTTCTTTTTTTACTGATTTGTTCCCTAGCCTTTCCAAATAATTGTTCAATAGGAATTTCATCTTTTGATTGTGGTTGAGTTGGTTGTTCATCTTCTGTGGGATTTTCAGATTTTCTCTTTCTGCCTATTTTCCCTTTGTTATCACTAGGATGCTTTTCTTATTTTTATTGAAAATAATTTCTGGTTAGGAAATCATCCCAAGTATCTCCTATGCTCTTTAAATGAAATTAAATGAGGATTTTATTAATTCATGGTGGTGCATTGTGTTATCTATAAACTAAACCCTCTTTTGAATCATCCCTGCCATCTTCTATAAACTATTCAACAGAAAATAAGGAAGTTTTATTTCTTCATCCTCTAGAAAAATCATCACTACTCTAGCATAATAGAAAAACATGCCGCCAAATCTACCTTCACATGTAATAAATTTATGAATTATTAAAAGCATGTTCCTCCATTTACTCTTAAGGGTTGTGCTAGGAATTCCTTTATTAAAAATACTTGCATCCAAACCTGGGTTTTTCAAGAAGACTTTCCATTCCTCTGTTTTTGAACCACCTTTCACCTATTTTTGGAAGTTTGGTTTCCTTTGCCACTAAAAATTCTATGAATACAAATTTTATATCACCAATTTTGACCTCAACTCCGTCGAAGGCTCTAGAAGAATATTATTTAACTTCTTTGTGGAACCCATCAAATTTCTCTATGAAATTAAGCCATTATTCCTTCTCAAGAATCTTGTTTAGCTATAGATATCCCTCCATGAACTTCTTTCTTACGGGCTCTGTTATTACTATCAAAATCATGTCTTCGCTGAGAGTTTGTGCCTTCAAGGCTGTCTCTACATGACTGGATAAATTGAGGGTTCTAATCTGAGCTTGGAAATGTGGAGGATCTATCTCATAAAATGGTGGAGACGTGCAAGTAACAAGTGAAGTAAATGAGCGAGGGTTTAGGAACGTGAGCGAGGTTTCGGTATGAAACATGACTATTGAATCATTTAATAAATGAGATCAAATTGATCGTTAATGAGATTATGATATATCCTAGGTGGGAAATAATGAGATTTAGATTTAGATTCGGCTCAATCAGTTTTAATGATGATATTGTTGAGTTGGAAAATATACGATCATCTAATTTATATATCAATGTTTTGAACCTTATTATTTAAACAAATTTGTATCATACCTTCGATATAGCTAGCCTTATTTTTTTATTCTTTGTTCTTCATGCCTTAGGTGTCCTTGAGTACATTTTTCAGTGTGATCTTCAATATTGAATTCATTTGCTTCTGTTAATAAATTCTGTTCATATGTGTGGAAAAGATGTGTAAGAGATATAGAATGTAATAATAGATGTAGAAATGCAACAATTCTGTAGCTTATCTTTATTTTTCTGAAAATAAAGGGAAATGCAAAGAATTTGGGATCTTTAGAATAGAAGAAAAGAAAATATAAGATGTCAGAAACAAAATCTAATTTTCACCTTGTATTTTCTGCATAAGGATGCCAATCATTGATTGGTTTTCATATTTATATAATTATATATATATATATATATATATAGATTCTTTTTTAGATATGAAAAGTAAAAATAAGACTAGGTTGGAGAAGAAGAAGGATTCTTCTTCATAAACTTCATATCAGCACTATCTTGAAAAAATTTAATAAATTCCTCCTTTGTTAGTGTTTTATGATATACCTTTAGTCGATGTCCATTCACAAGAAGATAACCTTTTCTTCATAAATTGTCCTTATCTTGACTGCTCCATTGTCAAAGACTCTTTCAATCTCATAAGGTCCAAGCTAATGAGTTTGAAATTTTCCTTGGAAGTCTTTGAACTTTGAGTCAAATAAAAGTGCCCAATCTCGTGTCTAAAATTTTATTTCTTTTATGTACTTATCATGCCATCAGGATCTTTGTTGCTGAACTAGGCTGGTCTTTTGAAATGCATCTTTATTTATTTCATCAAGCTCATTGAGTTGCTCCATTATATGATTTTTGGCTTCTGATAAGTCAAGTCCCATTTTGATTATTGTTTTTAAGGTTATTATTTGGAACTCTATTAGAAACAAGAATTTCTTCTCATAAAAAAGTTCATAGAGAGTATGTCCTGTTGTGTTCCTCCATGTAGTCTGGTAGGCCCATAAAGATTTAGGAAACCTTTCATCGTAATCCTTCCTATGTAGATGTACAGTCTTTGTGAGTATTTCTTCAATCACTTTATTGGTGGACTCCATTTGTCTATTTTGCTCTGGATGGTATGGAGTAGATTTCATGTGCTTGATTTTATATTCTTCCACGATATTTTACACCATTCGGGATGAAAAATGAGTTCCCTGTTTTTTCAAAATTTCCCCTGGGACACCAAAACGAGTAAAAATATCCTCAAAGAGAAATGAAACTACATCATTTTCGTAAGTAAAAGAAAGTTCTTTAGCCTCTACCCATTTAGTGACATAATCAGTGCATAAAATAATGTACCTCTTTTGTCTTGATGGTGGATTGATTGGTCCAACAAAGTACAGGACCCATTTTTCAAAGGGTTCAATGAGTACCTGTGGTTGTAAGGGAATTTCATCTGTAGAAACATGTTTCCCCATTCTATGACAATTGGCACACCTTTTAACATACTCCTTGGAATCCTTGTAAAGGGAAGGCCAATAATATCCTAAAAGAAGGATTTTATAAGCAGTCCTTTTATCACCAAAGTGTCCTCCACATGGCTCATCATGGCATGCTTTCATTATTTCAGGTATCTCATCTTCTTGAAAAAATATTCTAATGATGAGATCTAGACCTGTCTTGTATAATTAATCATTAACCCATGAATATAATGCACTTGTCTGAATTATTATTTTCTTTTCTATAGGAAACAAATATGATGGTAGTTTTCCTATGGCCAAGTAATTGGCAATGTCTATAAACCACAGATATTTAGTAGATATTTCAAAAGGATATTCATCAAGAAAATTATCCTCTACTGGTGTATAATTGTTATCATTTTTAATTCTATATAAAAAGTCAGCAACTGTGTTTTGTTTTCTAGATCAATCTAGAATGGTGATATTAAATTCCTACAAGAGTAGTAACCATCTTGTGATTCTTCCATTAGTGATAGATTTATTCATTAGGTATATAATTTCATAATGATCTGTATAAAAGAAGGTTTCATTTCCAGTGATGTAATGTCTAAACTTGTTAATAGCATGGACAACACCTAGAAACTCTTTTTCAGTAACAGTGTAATTTAACTCGTCAGGAGTCAAATTATTACTTGTATAGTATTTGGCATAAGGGGTCATATATTTTTTTCCTAATACAACTCCCAGGGCTATGTCTGAGGCATCAGTTGAGATGTGAAAACATAATTTCCAATTTGGTCCTCTTGAGATGGGTGCTTCATATATCTTTTCTTTCAAAGTTTCAAATGCCATTTGGCACTCAGGATTCCAGCTAAATTAACAATATTTAGTGAGTAATTTGAACAGTGGAGATACAATCCTTGTGAAATTTTCTATAAATATTCTATAGTATCATGTAAAACCAAGAAAAATCCTAACATATTTTTGACAATTTGGGATTGCTAGTTTGGAAATAACTTCAACTTTAGATGAGTCTACTTGTTTTCCATTTCATGAAATATGGCGTCCTAAAACAATTCCCTCAGTAAACATCATAAATATTTTTTCATGACTTAATGAGATATTTTCTTCTTTACATCTTTTGAGAACTTTTTCCAAAATTTAAAGAGCCTCTTCAAAAAAATTTCCATAAACTGTGAAGTTATCCATATACACTTCCATACAATCATGTATAAAATCAGAGAAAATTCCTAATATTGATCTTTGGAATGTTGCAGGTGCATTTCACAATCCAAAAGGAAGTACTCGGTAAGCATAAGTTGTTGGAAATATGATGCAGTGTTGTCCTTGATGTGACCAGATGAAGATGAAGACATGCGGCTGATGACATGTGTTGTCCTTGATGGCAAACCACACGATGAAGTTATGGTTGACTTGATGGACTTAGTAAATGAAGTGTAAATCCTGATGTGATTTGATGTTTGTTGACAATATGATGCTAAGTGTTGTCCTTGAAAGGCAACCCACTTGATGAAGATGTTGACAACTTACTTGATGAAGTTGTGCTTGATGTCATATGGTTTGATGCGATGTATACGGTGTGAGCAGAGAGGCAATGAAGAAAGGAATTGAGAAAGTGCTCAAAGTATGATGAAAAGAGTATGTCTCTTTGTATACGCGGATTTTCCTAGGGAAAGTCGCGTATGCACGCGGAAATGAACGTTCCAAGTCGCGTATGGGCAAAAGCGCTCAAAAAGTGCAAAACCAAGGGTAACCACCATGGTATTGACCCATTGTATTGGGTAATGATCCGCCTAATTGACCCCGTCCAGGTAGTTTTGGGCTCGTGGTATTGGTTTGGCTCATGGTATTGAAAAAGGGGCCCGTGGTATTGAAAAAGGATAAACCTATATAAGGAGAAGAAATTCATTGTGCAAATCATGAGTGTGGGTGCAAGATGTCTGAGCTTGAATGAATACTTCTCTCTGAAGTAGATCTGAATGGAAAGGGTTACACTTGAAGATAAATTTGAATGTATGATGCACCTATGATGAAGAAGGGGATCTAGATCTGAAATGCACTTGTATCTACTAGATCTTCTTATGGAAGACTTAGATCTGAATTGAGGCGAACATCTGTCTGAAGTAAAAGGGTTGAATCTGTTGAATGTACGATATGAAGAAGTATGCATGTCGTCTGAAATGCACTTGTATCACACTAGATGCTTATGGAAGACCTAGATACGTGATGAGGCGAACATCTAGGCGAACATGCAATACTGATAAAGGTTGAATACGAAATTTGAATGTACGATCCCCGATGAAGTATCTTTGCTCTATGTGATTGAAGATCCTCCTTCTTCGCCCCGTGGAGGAAACGCGTATATGCGCGGCTTAAATTTGAGAAACTCAAACGCGTATGCGCAATAAATATACAGCATTATACGGCTTTTGTGTGGACGAAAACGCGTATATACGCGACATCTTGTAGAGGAAAGAGCGTATGCGTTTAGAAACTGAGGAAAAGTGAAATTTTTGAATATCTGGTAAATGCGATTTCACCCCCCTCTCAGTATTTTTCCCAACAATTGGTATCAAAGCCAAGTTCTTCTGCAGAAGCTTAATCGCTTGAAGGAGATCCATCGCAATGGGAAGTATACAAACAAAAGTTTTGCTGAATTTTGGTGCAAAAGTATGGGCACTCATGAAGGAATGTGAAAAAGAGAAGGGTACTTATGAGGATTCTGTAGAAGACAATGATCTTCTTGAAGAAAACATTCAACTCAAAGTAAGCCTAGAAGAAAAGAACATAATCATAGAGACTCTTAAAAATTAGCATGAAGCAAGAGAAAAACGCATGGAGGAATTAGAATGTGAAGTAGTAAGTCTAAGGAAGGATAATGAGAAAGTGAATTCTCTCAATCTCAGATTTGCTAAAAGTTCAGAAACCTTAGATGAGATTATCAAGGTACAACGGTCTCCTCTTATAAAAATAGGTCTTGGATACACTGGGGAATCTTCCCAGACATCAGCATCAAATTCTCTAAAAGCAGCCACAACTGGTTCTCTACATTCAGCCACTCAGCAGGGGAACAAAGGATCTTTACAAATAAAGCATGATCGCCTCAATTCAAGAAACACTAACAGGGAGATCTTTCAAAATGGCTACAACCAACAGGTAAATTCAAATAGAAGATTTCATGATCACAGAAATTTCTACTTCAATGGACAATGTTTCTCATGTCACAATTTTGGTCATAAAGCTGTTCAATGTGTTTCTCATAAAACCATCATGACAAGAGAAGCAAGAAAGATAAGGATGAATGTCGAACCAAAGAAGGACACCTATAACAACTTCTCTCCTCTTCAAAATGAAGTTGAATGTACTTATTGCAATAACTTTGGTCATGGAGAATCTGAATGCAGGAGCAAGGTCCAGCCAAAAGAACATGTTCCCTCAAGCTCTAAAGTATGGAAAGAGAAAGAAATACCGGTTGAAAATTGTGGGATAGCGTTATTTGCGGAAGGTGAATAAAATCAATGGTACATTGATAGTGGGTGCTCAAGACACATGACAGGTGACAAAAACAAACTTCATACTTATAATGCTCTGGAAAAGGAAAAGAAAGTTACATTTGGAAATGATACTCCTGCTGTAATTAAAGGAAAAGGGTCAGTATTTCTAAAAGAAAAGGTGAAGGCTAAAGATGTCATGTATGTGGATGGATTAAGGCATAACCTGTTAAGTGTTAGTCAAATGTGTGATCAAGGAGCAGAAGTGGTCTTCAGTTCCAAAGAATGTGTAGTTCGTGATCTTGACACAGGTAAAATCATTATAAAAGGAAAAAGAAATCCAAGCAACCTGTATGTTCTAAACGGCATAGATCAATGTTACTTGAGCAAGTCTTCAGAAAATTGGCTATGGCATAGAAGGATGGGGCATCTGAGTTTCTCTCAAATCAACAAAGCAAGCAAACTTCAAGCTGTTCGTGATCTTCCCAAGATCAATCTTCCAGAAAGTACCATATGCAAATCTTGTCAATTTGGTAAGCAGACCAGAGTTCGATTTAATGCCAAAGAAGGATCATCAAGTAAGCCTCTTGAACTCATTCATACTGACATCTGTGGACCTATGAGGAAAATGTCATTACGTGGGGAAGAATACTATATCCTATTTATCGATGACTACTCCAGAATGTGTGAGATCGCATTTATTAAACACAAAGATGAAGCTTTTGAAAAATTTCAGAAGTTCAATGCTCTGGTAGAAAATGAATTGGATTCAAAAATCAAGTGTCTTAGATCTGATCGAGGTGGAGAATATTCATCAAATGAATTCTTTGAATTTTGTGAACAACATGGCATTAAAAGACAATTCTCTGTAGCAGGCACTCCACAACAAAATGGTGTAGCGGAAAGAATGAATAGAACAATTGTTCAAATGGCTAGAGCTATGATGGCTGACTCTAATGTTCCTGACATGTTCTGGAGTGAAGCAGCACGTACAGCAGTTAACATTCTCAACAAAGCTCATGTTCGGGTAAATAGTGACAAAACTCCATATGAACTCTGGTATGGTAAGTCTCCCATTGTAAAGCATTTTAAAGTTTTTGGAAGTAGATGCTTTATCAAGAATAATGATGAAAAGCTTGGCAAGTTTGAACCTAGATCAGATGAAGGGATACTTCTTGGTTACTCATCTTCAAGCAAAGCATTCACATGTTACAATAAGAGGCTTCAAAAGGTTGTTGAATGTATTGATGTTGTTATTGATGAGTCTCCTGCAGCTTCTAAAGAAGAAAAACAAACAACAGAAGAAGATGATAGCGACATATGGCCTTCTACATTAGATGGAAATGATATAGGCAGTGAATCCAATGAAGAACCTGAAAATGATCTATCTGAAAAGGCTCCATCCAGATATGTTCAAAAGAATCATCCTGAATCTCAAATTTTGGGAGACAAGGAATCGGGTGTACGAACAAGGAGAACTCTTGCGGGATCTTCTAGTAATTTGGCACTTCTATCCACAATTGAACGACACAATGTCAATGAAGCTAGCAAATATGAATGTTGGAATAATGCCATGGATGAAGAAATTGAGAAAATTGAAAAGAATGACACTTGGGATTTGGTACCAAGACCTCATGATAAAAATGTCATTGGAACTAAATGGATCTTCAAGAACAAGTTAAATGAGAATGGGGATGTTGTAAGAAACAAAGCTAGGCTGGTTTGCAAAGGGTATACTCAACAAGAAGTTATAGACTTTGAAGAAACGTTTGCTCCTGTAGCTAGACTTGAAGCCATAAGAATGTTTCTTGCTTTCTCAAGCTATCAACGAATCAAAGTTTATCAAATGGATGTTAAGTCTGCTTTTCTTAATGGTGATCTAGAAGAAGAAGTTTATATAGAACAACAGGAAGGATACATTTTGGGAAATGATGCAAATCTTGTTTGTAGACTTAAAAAGGCTCTGTATGGACTCAAACAAGCTCCAAGGGCTTGGTATTATCGTCTTGACAAATATCTTCATCAACGAGGATTTTCAAAGGGGTCTGCTGATAGCAACTTATACACAAAAGTTGAAAATGATAAACTATTGATTGTAGTTGTATATGTTGATGATATCATTTTTGGGAGTAGCGAAGAATCTATGAGTCAAAAATTTGCTTCTGTCATGCAGCAAGAATTTGAAATGTCTTTACTTGGGGAACTAACATTTTTTCTTCGCTTGCAAGTGCATCAATCTACAGATGGTATATTTCTATCACAAGAAAAATATCTTAAGCAAATTCTGAAGAAGTATGGCATGGAAGAATGCAAACCTGTAAGTACACCAATGATACCCGGATGCAGTCTCAGTTCTAATGATGATTCTCCCACTGTGAATCAACCAGAATACAGATCGATGATTGGAAGTCTACTTTATCTCACTGGGACCAGACCAGACATTATGCATGCTGTTGGGATTGTTGGATGATTCCAAGCTAATCCAAAAGAGTCTCACCTTCAGGCCATCAAAAGGATATTCAAATATCTACAAGGAACTCAAGACTTTGGTCTATGGTATCCAAAGGATGTTGATCTTACTCTTCATGCTTACACTGATGCAGATTGGGCCGGAAGTGTTGATGATCGGAAAAGCACTAGTGGTGGTGCATTTTACATGGGACCCCGGTTAGTATCTTGGTTCAGCAAGAAGCAAAATTCTATTGCCTTATCAATAGCTGAAGCAGAGTATGTAGCTGCCGCATCTTGTTGCACTCAACTCCTATGGATGATGCAAACCTTGCAAGATTTTCAAATCAAATGTACAACTCCTATCTCCATTCTGTGTGATAATACAAGTGCCATCAGTATTTCAAAGAATCCTGTTATGCATTCGAAAACCAAGCACATTCCCATCAAATATCATTTCCTACGTGAACAAGTGCTTGAGAAAAAAGTGAAGTTGGAGTATGTTACCTCCAAAGAACAAGCTGCTGATATCTTTACCAAACCTCTGCCCAGGGACGCGTTCGAGTATCTAAGACAGAAGCTGGGAGTGTTCTCTGCCAGTCAAAAGAAAAAATCTGCATAAATTTTAGAAGATGGCTTGGGATACGCGGGTTTCATGAAACACAGTCGCGTATGTACGCGAGTTCCTGCACATAAAACCACGTATGTTTGGTTGCTGACAATTTTTTGGTTGGTTCAGCATTCTTCAGCACAGCTGCAGTGCTGTCTGGTATCTCTGATACTGTTTGGTATCTCTGGTGGTGTTCCAGTTCTCATAATTCTGTTTCTAATGTTTTGATGAAGATGTCTTGATGATTTGTTGGTGGAAGTTTTCAGGATGCACAAACTAAGGGGGAGCCTTAGTCTTTGGAAAGATTGCTTGGTTGCACAGATTCAGGGGGAGCATTAGCTTTGATGAGTATAATGCAGTGTTGGCATTATGATGGTTCTGAAATATGTTCTCTTTCTTGAGGACTTTTTGGTATTGGTTATGAAAAGTCATATTTGTATTTGTATGAAAAGGTCATGTGGAGACCCATGATGTAAATTGTAATTTTCAGTCATGTAAAGACTTGTCAAATTTGTAAACCCACTTGGTTGGGTAGCTGAGTCAAATTTGTAAACCCACTTGGTTGGGTAGTTGAGTCTCATATGAAAATCCACTTGGTTGGATCTGTGATGTAAATGTGAGTCATTGGTGATAGGAACTTCATAGAGTCATGTACTTCATTGGAAAATATGTTTGAAAATTCAGTATGAACTCAGGGGGAGTTTGGTCACTTCAGTACATATCAGATCTGCAGGAACGCTTCTTCCACATGAGGAGAAAAGGGGGAGAGTATGTTGGTTTTTGATCCGCCCTTTGCCCTTGATGTCAAAGGGGGAGAATGACATGGTGTTTGAATGCAGATAATGGTGTCAAAGAATTGGGAGAGTGACATGGTGTCAATGTACTTATCTGTTGTGGTAACCAAACACCATCGTGGTTGCCATCAAGTCCAAAGGGGGAGATTGTTGGAAATATGATGCAGAGTGTTGTCCTTGATGGCAACCCACTGAATGAAGATGAAGACATATGACTGTTGACATGTGTTGTCCTTGATGGCAATCCACCTGATGAAGTTATTCTTGACTTGATGGACTTGGTAAATGATGTAAATCTGATGTGATATGATGTTTGTTGACAATATGATGCTGAGTGTTGTCCTTGAAAGGCAACCCACTTGATGAAGATGTTGACAACTTACTTGATGAAGTTGTGTTTGATAGAATATGTCCTTGATGAAGGAAATCTGATGTATCTACAGTATTTACAGAAGGCAATGAAGAAAGGATTTCAGAATGTACTCAGAGAATGATGAAAAAGAGCATGTCTCTTGGTATACGCGGATTGGCCTAGGGGAAGTCGCGTATGCACGCGGAAAGGAACGTTACAAGTCTCGTATGGGCTAAAGCGCTCCAAAAGTGCAAATCCAAGGGTAACCACCATGGTATTGACCCATAGTATTGGGTAATGATCCGCCTAATTGACCCCGTCCAGGTAGTTTTGGGCTTATGGTATTGTTTTGGTCCATGGTATTGAAAAAGGGGCTCATGGTATTGAAAAGGATAAACCTATATAAGGAGAAGAAATTCATTGTGCAAATCATGAGTGTGGGTGCAAGATGTCTGAGCTTGAATGAATACTTCTCTCTGAAGTAGATCTGAATGGAAGGGTTACACTTGAAGACCAATCTGAAGGTATGATGCACCTACACATATCTTGCGAAAGGGATCTGATCTGAGAAACCACTTGTATCTCTAGATGTATTGAAGGGCACCAGATGATGAGAGACGAAACATATCTCACGAAGTAAAGGGTTGAATACGGGCAGATATACGATGCGAAGAAGTATGCATATCGTCTGAAATGCACTTGTATTTGCTAGATCTGATTATGGAAGGCTTAGATCTGTGATGAGGCGAGCATCTAGGCGAACATCTGTCTGAAGCAAAAGGGTAGATCTGAACTGAATATCTGATCTGATGAAGTATGCTGCTCTGTAATGATTGAAGATCTATACACTACTTCGCCGTGGAGGAAGCGCATATATACGCAGCCTCAGCGAAGAGAAAGCGCGTATGCGCAATAAAATATACACTGAGGTATACGCTGGTTTGTGTGGACGGAAGCGCGTATATACGCGACATCAGTGAAGTAAAGACGTATGCGTTTAGAAGCAGGAAAAAGTGAAAATTTTGAATATGCGGTAAATATGGATTCACCCCCCCACTCTAGGTATTTTCCCAACATAAGTTCCCCAAGGACAGATGAATGTGGTTTTGTCTTGGTCTTCAAGTGCTAGTTGAATTTGATTGTACCAACTGAAACCATCCAAAAATGAAAAATATTTCTTCCTTGCTAATGTATCCAAAACTTTATCTATGAAAGGCAATGGAAAACGATCTTTTAGAGTATCTTTATTCAAATCCCTATAGTCAATACACACCCTCCATTTACAATTATTCTTAGTGACAATTACCAAAGGTGAAACCCACTAACTATCAAATATTGGATAAATAAAGTTTACATTCAATATTTTTTGTAGTTATTCCTTTACAATATCCATAAGATTTGGATTCATTCTTCTTTGAGGTTTTCTGATTGGCATAGAATTTTCCTCAATGTAGATATGATGTATGCAAGTCTCGGTATTAATTCCTTTCATGTCATTGTAAACACATGCATATGCAGAAGAATGTTTTTGCAATGTTTTGATCAACTCCTCTTTTTGAAATTCTTGGAGGTTTTTGTTTATGTTTAAAGTTTTCCCTAGAAATATTTCAATTGAAGAATTACCAAATTACTCCATAGAATATAAAGACATTTTTTTGGATGATAAGTATTCAATATTACATTTTTCCTAAAAAATTTGACTGTTCTCACATTGTGAAGATGATTCATAATTTTCTATTGAATTTAGAATTTGATTTTCTTCACTAATGTGGGAAATAGTAAAATAGGTTGTATACTATTATCATCATCCATCCATTCTTCATCTTCTACATCTATCATCGTTTTTTCTGGAGGATATAGAGTGAGTTTATTTGTTGAATTTCCATCAGAAATAAACATATCACCAGATCTACAACTGATGAAAGTATCAACTATAGCTCACCAAGGTCTTCCTAATATAAATGGATGTCCTCCTAAGTTATTCTTGGGATTCAAGATCATGAAGTAAACTGGATATTCCCAAGAGTCTAAGGATACATAAATGTGTTCTAATACACCATCTGGCTTGATGATTGGCCTGTCTTCCAATTGCAGTAATGTTGGTGTATATTGAAGATTTGGAAGCATTAGTTATTCCATGGTTTGTTTACTCATGATGTTTATTGCCGCTCCTAAGTAAATTAATGTATTTGGAATCTCAATACCATTGATGTGATTTTTCACAATGGGACTTCCTGGATCCAAATATTTGTGTATGGTTGTTTTTCCCATCATGATATCTGCAAATTTTCCCACTAACTGGGTTCTTTTTAGTTGTTTTGTTTTTCTTCTTGGTTTCTTTATACTCAAATCTCTTATTATTTTTTCAAGGATTGGGATTTACTTAATGGCTTGTAACAAATTAATTTTTATACAAAAAATTTCGGCTCATCTAATATATCATAGTTAGGCAACAAAATTTGTTTTTCTACCCCTTTATCAATTTGTAATATTTCAGGAAAAGGGGGTTTAGATATAGATATTGATGGTTGCTCTATGATAGGGGTTGAGTTTATTGGATTTTTTTGTGTTTTATTTTGAAAATTTAGATTCTGAGGAAGAGATGTCCCTTCTTCAGAATGATTATTTTTGTTTTGAAGATTTTCATTTTGAAGAGAAACTTCATCATCAAAATGCTCAATTTTCTCTTGAATAACAACAGAGGGATTTTTCTTCTCTAGTATTATACCAGATATAAGTTTAACATTGCTAATATCTAGTGGATTTATCATATAATTTTGAAAATTCGTTCCCTCTATGTTATATATAGGTTGTTCATTTTTATTATTTGGATTTGGGAGTGGCTAAGCAGGTAGGTGGTTTGTCCTTTATGGAAATGGTAATGAAAGTTTTGGATTATGATTTGGAAATTGAGGCTGTTGGCTAGGTTGAGGAAAATGTTGTGGAGGATAGTTCAGATAAGATTGTGGATATTAGTGATATTGAGAATATATTCCATAAGGTTTTTTCATTCCTTGTGCCCAAGGTTGAGGTTGAGACCAAGGTTGCTGCCATGGCATTGATGAATTCCAATTATTTTGTGGGGGCTAAGTATACATCTGAGTATTAAAACCTTGATTTTATGGCCCTTTCCATGGTATTATGGAGACAAAAAAGAGAGGATATACTAGATGTGGAGCTATTTCTTCTTGAAAGACAACTTTAAGACTTGTTATAGAAGTACATTTCTTTGTTTCATGATTTTCTGTACATATGACACAAGTCTCAATGAATTTCAAATCAAGAGGACATTCTCTTAAGGAATTTTTCTTTCTCCATTTATGACAGAAGATAAATAAGGCATCACTTTCATATTTTTTCTTGTTTTGTAATTTTAAGGTGTCTATTTTTTAACTAAGACTCCCTAAAATATCTGTTTTGAATTCATCAAGAAAATTTCCTATTTCTACCCTACGTATTGTTCCAGCTGCAGATTTATTCACTTTAGAGAGAACAGGATCTCTTGAATTCTTTCCAATTCTTGATTTTCCTCTTGAGAGATGTATGCATAATTCAAAGATATCAGGTAATGGTAATTGAGAAATTTATCCTTTTCCCATCATATTAAGAATATATATCCATTTATCTCTATTGGCTTTCAACAAGAGAGCTTTGAAAGTATCTTGATATAATTTTTCCATTTTAGCTCTTTTTAAGTTGTAACTGAATCTCTCAATTAGGTCTTCTAAGTTTTCATCCTCTCTTTGCATCATCTTAAAAAATTCATCCTTTTTACTATGAGGTATGCAATAATCTTGATATTTTTGCAAAAATTTACTTTTCATCTCCTCTCATGTCCTAATAGAATGTGTTATCAAATCCATGAAGCATTTTAATGCTGCACCCTTAAGTGTGGTACGAAACAATTTCAATTTTTAGAATCCTATAAATAATAATAAGATCTACATAAAAACTCAAATTCAAATAGAAATGTTTCAGGATCTTCATTTCTTAGTCCATGAAAATTGGGAAGGATGGAAGGTGAGATATTCTTCATTGTAGCAGTGGTATCCTCATCATAGATTTGAAATCTAATATGATCTTCTCTATTGCCATCTCTATTATATTCCCCTCTTCCTCTTCCTCCATATTGTCCGCCTCTTCTACCACCTCCAATCCTAGGTATACCTCCTCCTAGTCTTAATTTATCTCCATTAATATTGTGTACTTCTCCTTCTCCAACCATTGTAGATTCCTCAAAGCTGATATAAGGTTCTACTCTTGGATTTATTTGTTCCTCTTCTATTTTTTCTATCAATGGTATGTTGAAGAAGATTTATTCCTCCTCCCCACTAGGAATTTCTAGCTCTTGAGCTAAGATTTTTTCTCCTGTAGATGTTAAAAAGACTACTACTATTGTTGGAGATCTAAGATCTTATTCTTCTATGACTGCTTCAGTTGATGAAGTTGGAGAGTCTCTAGGCTGAATTTTTGACCTTAAGGCTTCAAGAATTCTATGTTTTAAGAGAGGAATTTGATTTTGAGATGGTGGTGTGGCACTATGAGGTCTAGGTGGGGTGAGTGGTGTTGTTGGGATCAAACTTCTACATCTAGCTATAAATATACCCCTAGAATCTCTTTCTATATGCATATCATGTTTTTTTGTGTTTTTTTTTTTATATTTAATAAATAAGGCTCCTAATTACACTTCCCCGGCAACGCTGGCAAAATACTTACTCAATTTAATGTCTTAAATTGCTATCATAAATTATCGATCGGAGTTGGTAATCTTATGAAGTGCAAGTGCACTATATATGCTGAAATCCTATCTTTCTTACTTCATTGTGTAGATTTTATATGTTATTTTGGGGGGGTTTTATGTTTTATCTCAAATATTTGAGTAAAATATGAAAAACTAAGAACCGATCTAAGAAATGAATTCTTCACTTAATTATCAACACCTACAATGAGAATTCTATTTGGAAAAGATAGAAAAATGATTTAAAAAGAAATAGAAAAGAAACTTCAATCTTTTTGTATTTTTGGGATATTTTATATGAATGAAATCTAAAAGCAAGAAAGTAACTGAATCTAGAAGAATTTTAATGCTTGAAATATAAAATTAAGAATGAATAAAATAAGTATTTAATATTAATCTAAAAAGAAAATTAATCTATGAATTACTCTAAATAAAATATTCTAATAACTGGAAAATGAAAGCTAGAAGAAGGAAGAAAAGGAAATGTAAGGTTAAGAGACAAAAGTGATATAAAACAAGTCTAAATTGCATAAAAAGAAACCATGTTTAACTATATTTTAGATTATCCTATGCCGGTCATTATCTTAATTAAAGAAGGGGATTATCTACTTAAATTTCTACTAAATCTAAAAAAAGCATCAATACAAACTATGATCAAGTCCTATCATGTAATTGAAAAAATTTCTCCACTTATCAAATAAAAACTTATCATATTAATCCTATGGAAAGTGGAGTATTAAACTAATATCTAATTCTATTCACTACTGAAACAAAAAATTCTATGAGATGAAAAGTATTACACCTCTAAATATCTTATCTTAAATTACTGCGTTGTAGAAATTGAAAAGGATAATTGAACTAAGAATGAAAACAGAGTATTCTCCGTACTACGCAAAGGTAAAAATGCTTGTTTGTTTTTGGAGATGTATGTATGCTAACTTTGTAAATGTAAAAAAAAGATTCATTTCGTATGTTAACATGATTATGGCATCAATAAAATTCAAGAATTTAAAGCATTTAACTCATGTGAAAAACAAAACATTCATTTTATAAAGATTTAACATTTAACTAATGAAGAACTCGGGAATTAATCTAAATGGTAAAAGCAACATGAACTATGCTATGAAACATTTTTCTGTGCAAGGGCCCACTGCAACTAAACAGCTTGAAGAATTACGTAAGACTAATAATGCATTAATGATCTTGAACTTTTCCTTCTCCTTGCATTAATAAAACAAATTTTTGATGTGTAAAAATATTACAAAAATCAAACTTTTTTCCAGTACAAAACAACTCGGTATTTATAATAAATTAAAATCAATTGTTTTGAGATGATCTCACCTAAAGATATTAACAAAACTGAGAAGTAGAATTCTAAGCAAGACTCTGGTTTTCATATTTTTCATGATTTTCTATGCGGAGAGAAAATTTTGAATCTTCCAACTTCTTATCCGTTGTCTCAGCCTTTCATTTGACTAATCCTTTGACCATGATCTTAGGTGTGATTTCTCTCGATTTTGGACAAGTGTGTAGGACAAAATCCATGTATGTATCATTTCAAAACTACCCATACACTTCGCTCCTCTCCTTCATCTTCGGAACCTGTCAAACAATGTTGATAGCTACTGAAACAAATATTAGCTACATAATTGCAAGATTTTTGTAGCTAAATAAAAAAGTCATTCAAATAATAAGAATCATTATAATATAAAAGGGAGATAATTTAAATGCCTTTTCAGAGTGAAAATATATCAATTAACAATAATTGGGTTTTTGAATTATGTCAAAAGGAAAGGAGAAGCCATGAAATATATGTCAAAATAAAGACAGTCTTGAGGCTTAATAGTATTGTTTCATGATTCCTTGGTTGATTATACAATAGATATTGAGGGTTTTGAGCAGTTTCTTTCCCCACGTAATATGTTGTGTTGTGCGATTGATTTACTTATTTCTCTTACTTTCATGTGAATGAGTGATCATATTTTATATTTCACAAATACTATAGAAGGATTTAGTATCTTTTTTTAGTACATTGCATGATCGGATTGAATCCATTGGTGTAATTTCTACATGGTATCAAAGTTATGTTAAATATTTTCTACAACATGTAGATTGAGTTGAGGAGATTGACTTCCACTACGTAGGCCGCATGTGGAGATTGCGACAGATGTTTTTGATAATCATGGTGTGAGGAGATTTTCCCATGGAAAATTTTATGGAGTCATGAGCCATTAAGGAGTTTTATGCGATGTTGGAGTAGAGATGGGAAGCATGGACATTTTGGAGATGTTGGAGCTAGCTAAATTTTGTGATGATGATGATGGAGTTATCTAAGAAAACAACCTTTTTTGGATTGGGGGAGTATGTCATGCCCTTGAGTTAGATTCATGTGCAACCGAGTGGTGGTGGGTGTGCCTTGGTGCGAAAGGCACCCAACTCAGGTATGTGTGATGGGTGTACCCATAGCGGTCGAGAAAGTCATGTGGAGCACAGGTGCATCATGTATTTAGGTGAACCTTACAAGAAGCATAGAGTGGTTGTACACCCATAGGGGACGAGTGTGTTGAGCGTGGTGGGCAGAGTCACGTTGGGGAGCGTGTGCGGATGAGCACGTTCGTGGACTTAGAGATGGGAAAGTTGGATACAATGGGCATGGGTGGCTGAGCTGACCCAGGTGACCCAAGTGACCCAAGCGCCCCACGAGTTAGATACTTATGCGATGGAAAATAATGTGCAGACGATTTTATACCATGGCGTTGGTTGAGTTTTATTATTGTAGGTCGACGTGTTGTGAGTGACTGAGCTGACCTTCACTTGGGTGAGGGTCACGAGCTTTGGCTAAACGGGACCACAACCTTAACATATATATTGGTGGTGTGGAGAGTTCATAAAGGCATCATCGAATCATTTACAAGTTCGAAGTTCAAGTTCAAACGTTGGAGTGTGAGCGTGAATGAAGAAGTAGTTGAGTGAGCTTATGAGCTCGTAGGGTGAGCGGATGGACATCCAAATGGAGAGCTTGGAAGAGGTGCATGTAGACAATGACCCTGCTGCATGAGCTCATTTATAACAGTGCGAAGGTGGGCTGGGCGGAGAATGTGCAGGAGACTGTGGGTGCAGTCGAGTGACTCGTCAGGCAGAGCACAACATGTTCAGGAATTAAGGGCAGACATGTCAAGTGGGCGCATCACGTGCAGCGCATGACTTGGTTGACCCAATCTGCATGGAAGCAGGTCAGGTCAGGCAGATGTGTGCAAAGAGTGACCCTTGTGACCCAAGCTACATGATTTTTTGGCAAAAGTTCAGTTTTGTATTTCGGAGGTAAATTTGGGGTTTCCAATATATTGGAGTATTGTTGGGAGGCATTGTTGCCCACATCAAAGCACAAGTGTTGGACTGAATATGGAAGGTGTGAAGGTGGTTGCACGGACTTGGGAAGACTTTTGTAATTATTGTAAAATTTTACATTGTTGAACTGTTATATATTATTGGGCATAATTTTCGGGAGTTTCCCCTCCCAAGTATATATGGGTGTAATTGTGTGATTTTGTATAATGTTTAATTGCTAAAATATTAAATATTGAAGCTTAATGTTATTCTTTTGCATGATTAAAGAACACTTGATTGGAAAATTGGCTAAGTGTTGGAGTTAGGCATAGTCTATGCACTTGATCTAGATCTTGATTGAATTAGACATCTTACTGCAACTTTGTTGATAACTTCTGCTATAGGTGATAAAATTCCATCAAAGGCCCATTTGAGGTATTGAATAGATATTTCCAGTGATATAAGACACTTGAAATTTCATGACTTGTGGGGTGGAAAAATGATTCCACAAACTCATAGGACGCGCGGCAGAACAATGTTCCAGATATGTGTAACTTCAATTTATCATATCTCTCAAACCGGGAAAAGGAATCAAAATCCATAAAATCCCATTTGAGATAATAAAAAATAATTTCAAATTAGATATTTTTCACTCTCTAATATGATCTTTGGATATCGTGGCACTTGCGTGAAGTTTACTGAAGATTACTGCAAAACATTGAAACTGAAATATGTTTCAAACCCTCAAGGAGTCGTAACCTGAATATGAATTTGTTGGCAATATGATGCAATGTGTTGTCCTTGATGGCAACCCACTTGATGAAGATGATGGCAACACTTGAAGAAGATAATGGCAACCTACTTGATGAAGTTGTACTTGATGGAAACTAACTTGATATACTAATTAATGATGTAAATCTGATGTTCTACAAGTAGTACAGAAGTTGCAGAAGTAAGAAATATCAGTATGTGCAAGAGTAATGATGAAAAGTATATGTCACAAGGCATACGCGGGTTTTTTTAATAGAAGTAGCGTATGCACGCGGGAAATAACGTGCCAAGTCGCGTATGGTCAAATGCGCTCTAAATATGTAAAACCAGGGGTTACTACCATGGTATTGACCCATTGTATTGAGCGTTGGGTTGTCTATTTGACCCCGTCCAGGAATACCATCGGAAGAGGTGTGGTTTTGGCTCATGGTATTGATAAAGGGTAAACCTATATAAGGAGAAGAAAATCATTGTGCAAAGGGTGTGCAAGTGTCTGGGTCTGAATGAATACTTCACTCTGAAGTATGTCTGAATGGAAAGGGTAATAGTTTGATGATAGATCTGAATCTGTGATGCACCTATGAAGAAAATGATGAAGAAGGTTATCTAGATCTGAAATATATTTGTATCTTCTAGATCTGTTTATGGAATGTTTAGATCTGAGATGAGGTGAACATCTGTCTGAAGTGAAGGGTTAAATCTAAACTAAATATCTGATTTGAAGAAGTATGCTGCTCTGTAATGATTGAAGATCTATACGCCAGTTTATTATAGTGGAAGCGCATATATATGCAGGTTTTATAAAGCGAAAGCGCGTATGAGTAGTGAAATCAATTCTGGAGTATGTGCAGGGGTATACACGGGTTTATATGCACGAAGGTGCGTATATACGCTGGATTAGTGAAAGGAAAGCGCGTATGAAAACTAGGGTTTGCTGAAGGATGAAGTATGAAATGTATGATCTGTTATGTTGTGTTATTGCTATCTAATCTGGGTTTTTTGAATTGATAAGTATCTGTTTTGATGTATGATTGAGCTTAAATGTATGGAGTGGGTCCAGTCTGAAAATATGATGAAAAGTGGCCTGCGAGTTGTGCTATAAAGAAAGCTTTTGGATCCAGTGTGAAAATTGATGAAACGTGGTCCATGGTGGTGCTGAGGGTTGTAGCCTTCAGTCACGGGGTTGTAGCTCCCTTCCAGGTGAGGCTGGTAAACGTGAGCAGGGGGTCGTAGCTCCCTTCCAGGAGAGGCTGGTAAACGAGAGCAGGGGGTCGTAGCTCCCTTCCAGGAGAGGCTGGTAAACGAGCGCAGGTGGGTGCCTACATACTGGTATGAGTCTGCACCAGTACATAGTTGTAATATGTTTTCTTTATAATAAAATATTGAAGGCTGAGACAACGGAAGCGGTGGTTTTCTCCCGACTTGGGTTTCCACCTAAAATCCTGGTGTTCATGTGTGAATGCTTATGTGTGATGATTTACTCTGTTATTACTGCACATGTCTGTTGCTATATAAACATCTGATGAATGAATAAATGCAAGGATCTAAGTAATGAATTAATTGCATATTAAGATCTCTGCATATACGCGAGTTTTGTGAAGGGTATCCACGTATATACGCGAGTCTGATCAAGTAAAGTAGCGTATGGGTTTTAGAGCATGAAAAAGTAAAAAGATTTGAGTATGCCCTAAATACTGATTCACCCCCCCCCCCCCCTCTCAGTATTTTTCCCAACAATTGGTATCAAAGCAGGTCCTTTTGCAGAATCTTGATCACTTGAAGGAGATCCATCGCAATGGGAAGTCATGAAGGAGTATTGTCTTTAAAGCCACCTCTATTCAATGGAAGTAATCTGTTATTCTGGAAGATACGAACAAAAGCATATCTGCAAAGTCTTGGTGCAGAAGTATGGGCAATCGTGGAAGAAGGTTATCAGTATCCGGCAAGTATTCCTACTAATGCAGCAGAAAGGAAGAAATATGAAGTCAATGCCAAAGCAGTCAATGTTTTGTTAGGAAGCATGTTTGAACCAGAATTTGCTAAAGTGATGCAGCTAAATTCAGCAAAAGAAATATGGGACAAAATCATTCTGAGCTATGAAGGAGATACAAAGGTAAAAAGTGCAAAACTCCAAACTCTCAAAATTGAATATGAAAATTTAAGGATGCATAGTGATGAGAGTATTTCCAGTTTCTTTTTACGTCTGGATGATATTGTAAATCGTATGAGAATTTTGGGTGAAACCATAACCGATACTACTCTGGTGGAAAAAGTCTTAAGATATTTGACTTCAAAATTTGAGTCAAAAGTATCAGCTATTGAAGAAAGGCAAGATCTGCAAACTCTTACTATTGTTCAACTACATGGTATTCTTACTGCTTATGAAATGAGACAAGGAGGTCCCTCTCAAATCAAAGAAGCCGGCAAGTATTCCTACTGATGTAGCAGAAAGGAAGAAGTATGAAATCAATGCCAAAGCAGTAAATGTCTTATTAGGAAGCATGTCTGAACCAGAATTTGCTAAAGTGATGCAGCTAAATTCAGCAAAAGAAATATGGGACAAAATCATTTTGAGCTATGAAGGAGATACAAAGGTAAAAAGTGCAAAACTCCAAACTCTCATAATTGAATATGAAAATTTAAGGATGCATAGTGATGAGAGTATTGCCAGTTTCTTTTTACGTCTAGATGATATTGTAAATCGTATGAGAAGTTTGGGTGAAACTATAACCGATACTACTCTGGTGGAAAAAGCCTTAAGATCTTTAACTTCAAAATTTGAGTCAAAAGTGTCAGATATTGAAGAAAGGCAAGATCTGCAAACTCTTACTATTGTTCAACTACATGGTATTCTGACTGCTTATGAAATGAGACAAGGAGGTCCCTCTCAAATCAAAGAAGCTGCTTTCAAGGCGTGTGAAAAAGGAAAAGAAAAGGAAGATGTCAAGGAATCAAATTATATATCAGAAGAAGAAGAAGCAAATTTTGTGAGAAAACTCCAACTAGGAACTGGAAGATTCAAAGGTAAGCTTCCCTTCAAGTGTTTTTCTTGTGGAAAAGTTGGTCATTATGCTGCTAAATTTCCTTATGAAGATAATCATGGTAAAGGGAAACAATTTGAAAAGAGAAAGAGTTATTATGCAAATGAAGTGTCAAGTGAAGATGAAGAAGATTTTGACCAAGATCTGCTAGTGCTCATGGCAAAGAAGCAAAAGAAGAAGGCTACTCAAGAAAAGAAGATATCTCATAAAACATGTGCAGCAGAAAATGAAGAAGAGGAAACAGGTATTGATTGTTGTTCTTGTAATCCACTCACTTGTGCATGCAATGATGAAGATAGTGAAAGTAACAATATAAGTCTAGAAGCAAATCTCAAGATCAATGATGAAAGTAATTTTTGGGATCAATTTAAAAGGAGGGAATCTATCCTCAAGGATGTGATCTCTAGATTGAATGAACAGATAGAAACAATGAAGGGACAGATAGAAATGTATCAAAGACTGCAGGAAAAAGTAACCAATCACAGTGAAGGACTTGAAGCAGAAATCATCTCTCTGAAAGCAGACCTTGAAGCATCAAATAAGAAGAATGAAGAATTTCTGCAATCATTTGAAAAGGACGGACGTGAAGCAGAAATCATCTCGCTCAAAACAGATCTGGAAAAATCAAATAATAAGAATTAAGAACTTTTACAAATCTTTGAAGAGCAAGAAAATGGGTTGAAAGAAGAGATCTTAAATTTGAATGATCAAGTAGAAGAAGGAAAAAGGGTTGAAGAAAGCATGATGAAGCAATGCAAAAAATTGGAGGTTGAAGTAAACATTCTCAAAGGTAAATTAGAAGAAAAGGATAAACTCTTGAGGTTTCAAGATAGTACTAAGATTCTAGACAATATTCTTAGTAGTCAAAGGTCTCCATCTATCAAACTTGGTCTGGGTTTTCATGGAACGGTTAAAGGAGAATCTAGTTCGCAAGGAAGTGCTAAATATTCAAAGGATGTCAAAGCAAAACCTGATGTGTTGAAAGAAACTAAAGGTCAACCTACAATCATGAATTCTCAAAGGAAATCATTCAAAAATGTTGAATGCTTCAAATGTCATAATTATGGGCATGTTGCAGCCAATTGCAGAAACAGATTGTTTCAGTCACAAACAAACAGATTCTACACAGAAAGGTACTCTGGTTTCTTCAAGGGATATTGTTTTTCATGCAGCAAGTATGGTCATAAAGCAGTTGATTGCAATATAAGGAAGAATAGAACAACCCATTATGATCCTTATTCTTACTTTTCTGGTCACATAAGATGCTATACTTGTAACAAGTATGGACATGTAGAAAAAGAATGCAGGATGAATAGATCTGAAAAATTGGAGAACTTCCAGCACACAATAAGAAAGTTCAAGCAAAGTTGGAAAAATAAGGAGGACTGGTCAGAAACGTAGGGAATATTGACCCTACTGCAGTCATCCGCTTCTAAAGCTTACTTCTCTTAATGATTGCAGGAGTAATGTGAGATACATTATAGGGATTAGTAATGTATCGTCACAGGGGGAGCAATGTATTGTGATTCCCATGATTGTTTTGGTTATTCTGGTTATGTTTATTTCTGACAGAGCATCTGATGTGAAGAAGACAGGTACAGGAGGTACAACTTCAGGGGGAGATGAAGGAATGTGAAATTTTCAATGTGTCACTTTCCATATCAGTGAACTAAATCTGCGTATACACGCGAGTTACAGTAGAGACAGTCGCGTATGCACTAATGATAAGAAAATTTGTATGACAGCTGAAGATCAGGAGCACAGGTTCAGGGGGAGCATCAATCTGACTACTAATGATTGTATTATTGGCACTGTATCTGCTTATTTATCAGTTCTAAATGATGATGACATGATTCATGGTTTCTTATGATGAGATTATGGATGATCCCTGTTTGCTTTTTGCTGAAGAGTATTCTTTGTTTTCACTCATGGATGAGATGGAAGTCTTATGATTCAGAGATAAGGACAGATCATGCAGAGATTGTTGCTGATAACTTACTGTTGAAAGAGTTTCATGTTGCAAAAACTAAGGAGGAGCCTTGGTCATATGGAAAGGATGCTTGATGCACATTTTCAGGGGGAGCATTAGCCTTGCTGAGTATAATGCATTGTTGGCATTATGATGATTCTGAAATAAGATCTCTCTCTTGAGGTCTTTATGGTACTGGTCATAAAAAGTCATATGTGTAATTTGATGAAAAGGTCATGTTGAGACCTATGATGTAAATTTGTAATATTCAGTCATGTAAGGACTTGATCAAATATGTAAACCCACTTGGTTGGGTACTTGAGTCAAAATGTGTAAACCCTCTTGGTTGGGTAGTTGAGTCAAATTGTGTAAACCCACTTGGTTGGGTATTTGAGTCTCATATGTAAATCCACTTGGTTGGATCTTTGATGTAAGTATGAGTCCTTGGTGATAGGAAGGTTATAGAGTCATGTACTTCATTGAAAAATATGTTTGAAGATTCAGCATGAACTCAGGGGGAGCATGGAAACTTCAGTGCACATCAGATCTACATGGAGCATGGAGTCTACATGAGGAGAAAAACCTTGTGTTGGTATTGATCCGCCCTTTTCCCTTGATGTCAAAGGGGGAGAGTGACATGGTGTTTGAATAAGGGGAGAATAATGGTTATGCTTAATGTATCTATCTGTTGTGATCAAACACCATCGTGGTTACCATCAAGTCCAAAGGGGGAGATTGTTGGCAATATGATGCAATGTGTTGTCCTTGATGGCAACCCACTTGATGAAGATGATGGCAACCTACTTGATGAAGTTGTCCTTGATGGAATGTGTCTTGATGAACTTGTTAAATGATGTAAATCTGATATCTACAGCGTCTGAAAGGTAATGATGGAAGGAATGTCGATGTATGTGGAGACATGATGAAAAGGTATGTCTCGAGGCATACGCGGATTTGTCTGAGACGAAGTAGTGTATGCATACGAAATAACGTGTAAAGTCACGTATGGGGAAAATCGCTCTAAATTTGTAAATCAGGGTAACTACCATGGTCTTGACCCATTGTATTGAGCGTTGGGTTGTCTATTTGACCCCGTCCAGGAATACCATCGGAAGAGGTGTCGTTTTGGCTCATGGTATTGATAAAGGGTAAACCTATATAAGGAGAAGGAAATTATTGTGCAAAGGGAGATCATGAGTCTGGGTTTGAATGAATACTTCACTCTGAAGTATGTCTGAATGGAAAGGGTAACAGTTTGATGATAGATCTGAATCTATGATGCACCTATGAAGAAAATGATGAAGAAGGTTATCTAGATCTGAAATGTATTTGTATCTTCTAGATCTGTTTATGGAATGTTTAGATCTGAGATGAGGCGAATATCTGTCTGAAGTGAAGGGTTAAATCTGAACTGAATATCTGATTTGAAGAAGTATGTTGCTCTGTAATGATTGAAGATCTATACGCTAGTTTATTACAGCGGAAGCGCGTATATACGCGGGTTTTATAAAGCGAAAGAGCGTATGGGTAGTGAAATCAGTTCTGAAGTATGTGAAGAGGTATACGCGGGTTTATATGCATGAAGGCACGTATATACGTCGGATCAGTAAGAGGAAAGCGCGTATGAAAACCAGGGTTTGCTGAAGGATGAAGTATGAAATGTCTGATCTGTTCTGTTGTGTTACTGCTATCTGATATGGGTTGTCTGAATTGATAAGTATCCGTTTTGATGTATGATTGAGCTTAAATGTGTGGAGTGGGTCCAGTCTGAAAATATGATGAAAAGTGGCCTGCAAGTTTTTCTCTAAAGAAAGCTTTTGGATCCAGTGTGAAAATTGATGAAACGTGGTCCATGGTGGTGCTGAGGGTTGTAGCCTTCAGTCAGGGGGTCGTAGCTCCCTTCCAGGTGAGGCTGGTAAACGAGAGCAGGGGGTCGTAGCTCCCTTCCAGGTGAGGCTGGTAAACGAGAGCAGGGGGTTGTAGCTCCCTTCCAGGAGAGACTCGTAAATGAGTGCAGGTGGGTGCCTGTGTGCTGGTATGAGTCTGCACCAACACATTGTTGTAAGATGTTTTCTCTATAATAAAATATTGAAGGCTGAGACAACGGCAGCGGTGGTTTTCTCCTGACTTGGGTTTCCACCTAAAATCCTGGTGTTCATGTGTGATGCTTATGTGTGATGGTTTATTCTGTTATTACTGATCATGTCTACTGTTAACTAAACATCAGAAGAATGAATGTTGCATAAATCTAAGTAAAGATTTAATGGCATAATAAGATCTCTATGTATACACGAGTTTTATGAAGGGTATCCGCGTATATACACGAGTTTGGTTCAGCAAAGTAGCGTATGGGCTTTAGAGCATGAAAAAGTAAAAAGATTTGAGTATGCCCTAAATACTGATTCACCCCCCGCCCCCCCCTCTCAGTATTTTTCCCAATAGAAATACTGAGTTGAGCGCATTCTAAACTCATTGGAGGTTGAGTGTTTTTTTAGGAGAATACCACCGGTATTGCTTAGGATTTGGGCTAGGAGTGGTTTCCAAAAAAAAAATGCGATCCAATAGTTTGTCAACACATCATCTACCAAATACCGCCTATTTTGCATTTTTTTTAGTGTTAAAGTTCTGTGAGAAAAAAAATGTGATTTCCGTTGGATTCATTTTGTGGAAGATCCAAAGGCAATCGCAAGTAAAGTTTCACGAAGTTTAAATCAAGGAATGGACCAACGTCTTGTGCGTTGGAAACTCCTCTAGTGTTTAATATATGTGGGACCAATGGTGTTTTAATGTTATTTAAAAAACAACTTGCATTATCACAATTTTAATTGTTGTATAAAGGTTCCGAAGTTTGGATATCGATTCCAAGGATTTGAACTGTTTGGAATGTGCATTTATGCTATCATAATTGGAAGCTGTAAACTTTGACCGAAAGGTATGGCCACAATCTCAAGGGTGATTGCATAGCTAAAGGGACTTTGCAATATTTTTGCAAGGATTAACATTTTATTTAAGAGCTTTTAATCTATCATTTATTTCATTAATCAAATTCCATGAATTTGATAAATAAAATGGAAACAAGACATTGAAGTAGACTCCCTTGGTGAAATAATTTATTGAGATAAGAGTGAACAACTCTCCTTGACGCCTTCACCTATACTTGCTATTATAACTACCCCTCATCTCATGTTTACCCCTCTTTGTCAGTTAATTGGGTAGATGTGAGGGGAGGTGTACATTACAACTGTTATTTTCTAATAGATGCTCTTTAAGCACAATTGACCCATAGTCTTTGTCTCCATACTTAGGCTTCAAAAAATATTTGTAATGGGTGATATCAAGGGGCATTCCCTCGAACCATTTTTCCCCTTAGAGGGGAATCTCTGTTGCAGCTTCTAAAGTCACCTTTGTGACTGGAATGATAAGTGTACCAATATTAGCCTTCAATCCATCAAAACTCTTTGCAAAATCCTTAGTGAATTATAGATTGTACCCTTGAATATTTTCAAAAAATCTCATACGCGTCACCTGCTCAAAATCCATTCTAATGGTTGGGTCTGCGTTCATAAATGTGATATCCTATGGTTCAAACTAGACAATATCACCTCTCTTGTGCTTTCTTTTCTCTGAAGTTGACGTGATTTTTTTTTACAACAATGAATAGTCTAGGGTTTAAGGAAAACTTGTTTTGTGCAACCAGTGTAAATGTAATGACAAGAAGGACTCTCCAAATTAAACTTTTGATGATGATTAAAAATGGAACTCTACAAAAGAGAGTATTCAACACAAACTTCCTTCATAAAACCCTATAAAAACTTGCAAATGTTTGATACTCATGGCAGAAAATTTAAAGGGACAGTGCAATGCCAGAAGCACAACGCAACTCCAATGGTTATGGAAAATATCTTTTAAAAGTTCCACACTCAACTCCAATGGTTACTGAACTTAACCAATGCGCTTATAATATCATCTATGTCCCTATCATGGCTGTCATCACTCTGCAAACAGATCTAGGCTTCCTTAAACTTGATTCCTTCTGTCGGTGCTCTTGAGCTACACTAAGCTTCTCTATGGCACAAACTCCCTCAGAATTCTTCTTCTATCCCTGAAACCTCACCTACTATCTCCAGCACATATCATACCTCCAAAATGGACTGATCATTTTCTCAAAATGAGCACTACATCCCTAATCTAGGCCTCCCTCCACGGTTGGTCCCGAGCTGCCCAAAAATTCCCTATGGCTCTTCAACCTTTAGAAGTCTTCAAATAGCTCTTAAAATCTCTTCACTGGATTCATAATGCCAAAAATATTCAGAATATACTATTGATTCACTGAAATTGGCCTCTGGCTGCTCTGGTTTCACCTCCAACACCTAGTGGCACCCCTTGGCTCTCGGGTCAAAGAAAAATTCTATGTGGTTTATCGACCTCTATAAGTCATAAAAATCTTCTTAAAACTCCTCCAATGGATTTATAAGTATCAAAATAGTTATAAATGACTATTTGTTTGTTGCATAAGGCCTCTAGTTGCCCTGGCTAGGCCCCGAACTGTTGTTGGCACTTGCTGGCCCTAGTGGCCCCTTGAAATTCACTGAAGCATCTCAGCCTTCAAAAGTACTCTAAAATCTCTACAAACCCCACCATTAGTTCCATAACATCTGAAACATCCAAAATTGACTACTGTATTTCTGAATAAGGCCTCTAGCTCCCCTGGCTAGGCCTCAAACTGCTACTGGCCCATGGTGGCCCTAGTGGCCCCTAGAACTTCTCTAAAGAAAAAAAATGCTAAAAATTCCTATGATGGCTATGCAACCCTCACCAATGAGTCTGAAATTTCTGGGATAGTCAAAATTTACTATTGGTACTCCAAAATTGGTCGAATCTAGCTCAAGATAGAGCCTGAATTCAGTTTTCCCAATGACACCCTAAAAATCCTCCACTAAACCTGGATGAACTAGACTTAACTCTAGTCAAATTTGGCACAAATCCAAAATTTTGGTGGGTTCTCCAAACTAACCAATGGTTTATCTGTAGCATTAAACTTCAAACTATCGTTGGACACATGGCCCGAATTGCACGCGGTCTTCCTAGGCGGTTATTGTAACTGTCGGCCTTCTAACCCACAGAGTTAGCTGATTCATGTGGCATGTGAACACGTCTTACCAAAAATGTGGATTAGTGTTGACATTTAAGGGTTTAGGCCCCTAGAGTTGGGGTCGAGGCCATATGGGAGGGGTTGGCCCCTCCGAATTCCCATATTGGAAAACCATACACGTTAAATAATTTTGCAAGCCATATGTTGTTAAGAACCATGGTATAGCCCGACGGTAAGACGTGGGCATGTACACGCAGAGGTCACAGGGTCGAATCCGGTTGGCTCCCAAAAATTTTAATCACCCCATTCATGGGCAATGTGGCAGCCTCTGAGCCTTCCACATGGCAGCTCCTAATTGGCCCAAAATTTCCAACGTACAGTCCATGCAACAATAGGATCCTGACACTTGCCGCAGTATTACTAGTCCAAGAGGAATATTCTGGGGCATATTCCAAGGAATATTCTAGGAATATTCAAAGAATATTCCTTGGAATATTCTTTTTTTTAATTTCCCAAATTCCAATAAAATTTGGTCAAAGTCCAGAAATTGCAGTTTACTGGACTTTTCAAACCGAGATAACTTCTTCATATGGTGTCCATTTTTTGAACCATTTGTAGTGCCAGAATCAGGAAGATGAGACCTATTTTGTTGCTTAGGTTTGTCACACTTCCAAACACTTTGAAACACTTAGTTCCATGATCCAGTTCTAATCACTTATGGAGGGGATCAAAGCTCCTTGTTTTCCATGAATTGTATCATATTTTTTTTCCATGTCCTTGGCCACTTCCTTCTCATTTTTTGTGTCAACGAGAGGTTCTATATTCTCAGTAGCAATAGGAAACCATGTAATTCTAGATATGAGGCGTGAATCAATTTCTATGGGCTCATCCAGCCACAAAAATCTATCATGCACACAACTTGTAATATTCCTAATTTAGCTTCAGCTAATAGGAATATTAATTTTGCTTCTAAAATTTAGATAGATGAATAAATGGGCAAGGAGGCTCATAATTTTCTCAAGTATGAATAAAAATCCCTCCTAATGTGAAAGGGGATCATGAAACAACTAGTTCGAGCATCCACTGTTACAGGACAAAAAACCTCCTCATCAACTCAGAGGAGAAGACAAATATGGAAGGAATGCAAAGACCTAAACTAAACCTATTTCTGCCAAGATAACACACCACTATAACATCAAGAGAGCGTTATAACGCATTTGATAAATGAAAATATCGCGTTAGTGGCTAGGGAAATGCTTTTTTTACACTAGAGGGCAGTGTTACCCGTGTTTTGAGTTTGAAATAGGAAAAACCCGCTGAGAATGATATGAATTTCCAGCTTTTTCTCACAAGAGAGTCATTACAAAATGGAAACTACAAAGCACTAGTCTCTTATTGGGCCTTGCCATAAACAAATGAACTCTCAAAGAAGGAAAAAGCATGGCAAGTTGAGGAAACATCTTGGTTTCTTCTATTTAGAAATGGTGGAAGGAGAAAGGCAATGATTACTCTCTCCATCTCCTATAAAATGGAGTTGAAGGCTCTTAGTTCAAGGTCGAAGGATTGTCAAATTTTTGAATACTTTTGAGGCAGAGAATTATTGTTGTAGTGTGAGGGTCAAAGGTCAAAGAGGTTCATTGAGAACTTGTCGATCAAGACATCACCACATTGAGAGATAGAGAGATTGGAAGGCTGAGCAGGGCTTGGTACAACCGACGGTTGTAATCCTCCTTTTTTATAAATCAATAGAGCTGTATCTGTTTTGTCCATTCTATGCGTTAATATTGTTATTGTTTTTCAATTACTTATATAGCATGAGATGAATGGCTTAGATGTGCGTTGTTTAATGTTTGTCATATATTAAATTAATTGATAGGAATGTATATTGTGATAGATATTACATGGGTGCTTTGATTGATCATAGGGTCAAGATTTGGAGCTGGTGAAGGAGGATCCCTGCTTCGCTGCTTTGCGTTCTCCAAGAGACTTCGAGATCATTAAAGAGGTAATCTTCCATCTTATTCCATCAATTTTCTTTAAGTTGATATGAACATGTATGCATCTTCTTTGTGAACTGTACAGCTAATCTTACTGTCTTCCTCGGGCACCGGAAAGCCCTGAGAGGGATATTCGATACCCAAGCATTTTACCCTATAGAAGAATTGGCGACTCTGCTGGGAATTTCCCCATAGTTTCCAAACTATCTCTTTCCCCCTTTCTTCTTTCCTCTGTTCACAAACCCTTCTGACCAGTATTTATGCCCAGTAGACATTTCAAAAGCTCACAGAGTTCAATCCTATTTCTGTTTGACCATCTGAAGAACTTTACCCTGGCTAACGCTTCTTTTTTTGGTGTTTCAGTGCATTATAAAGCGGGCTCTACTTAAATACAATGCATTAGTCTCTCGATTAATGTTGTTTTTACTCAGAGACAATGTGTTACTCAGCCAAAATTTGCTCTTCACCCCTGTGATTGTGTTTTTTGGTTGCAGATTTTTTTTGCCATCAATATCTCTCCTTGACAAAATCCCTGTGCTTGTTTACTAAGCTGGAATTTATGTTTATTTGCTCTTGTTTGAAAATTTAGTGTCAAAAACATTTACTTTTTAGAGAATAATTTTTTTTTAAGTTTTTCTACATCTAGCTGAATTAATTCTGAAGATTTCAGTTAAAAGAATGTTAAGATGAGGTAAATAGATGTCTGAATCTTTAAGGTTGAACTTTTCTATCTGAATGTTAATGCATGGATGTTGAAAAGAAACCTCTCCTTTTAGAAATACTCTTCATCGAATTGAATATTTAGAGCATATTTTTGCATGGTTTCTTGAGTTAGAGTCTCATTACATTTCATACGTCAACTCCCCCTCCGCAAGACTAATAACCAAGTACAGTAAGAATCAAGCGATAATAAAATCAATCACATTACTTTTTTTTGAGCTCACACAAACAGTAGTTCAGGCTAGGATATTGGGTTAGGAAAAGTGAGAAAATCACCCAATATCTCAAAACTTGAGACTAGAGTCATTAACGAGCGAAATCCTACTGCACTCATATTATCGGGACCGTTCCTTTACCAGAGCTCAGCGCGAGACAACACTTGGGTGCACAAGAAGGTATCCCGCCTTCGACTGCATCCGGTGGGTATGCTATATATTGGGGTTCCCTTCGGGGATGTCGAAAATAGATTGGGGATCTAGGTGTTCTACCCATATAGCATCTTGTCCTAGACCGTGGACACCCCCGATGATCTCTGTGATTTGAGGTAACTTTAGTGGCCACAATTTTTAGGGACTTACACAAGGTGACTGGGACGGGTCGTCCTGGTACCTGAAACAGATGGACCCACTCTGTCTTTGGTCTTTAGGAGGGCACTCGTCTTCACGAGAGTGCTTACTCCTATCGTCTAAGGTTCAGGCGAAGCTCTAGAGTGACCATAACTATACTTTCGACCAACCCTATCTATATACTATTCTGATACTGAATTTAATCACCAGAAAACGGTAGTACTCAGATAGGGCACCCTATTCTGGCTGCTTGCTGATTTATTTTAGAGAGTCCTTTTTTCTTTTTTCTTTTTTAGGTGTGTGGTTACTGTCATTGAGACTTTATAATACATCACAATTTATTAAAATTTGTTAAAAATAAACAAGTCACCATGGCTTCATCCAACCCACGTTGTCTGTCTCGACGACAACAAGGTCTACCTCCTCTGACTCTTGAGGAAAAACTGAACCTTGGTGAACCCGTGCCTTCTACGGAAGAGCAATCTCCATTGACAAACCCTGATTTTCACATCGCCTCATATCATATGGAATTTCTGGAGGACCCTTTCACGAAAGGTGTCGTACCTCATTACAATCCTCCACTCACTGATCTGTTGGGGCCTGTGATAGTTCAGATTCCACCATGCCAAGACATGTCTTCGGTCGCACAAACATCCATTTCACAACCGGCATCCACAGGGTCGATGCCAATGGCAACCATCCCCGGTTCGCCACCATCCTCTCCACCAGTTGTCAGTTCTATGCCTTTAATTGGTAACCCCAGTAGTCAACATATACCTAGTCCCAACCCTACAGTCATCACAACTATGAGTAACTCGCTGAGTCCTTTGGGATCTACTCCTACCGTGACCACATCGGGACCTACAGTTCCTCCTCCCATGAGTGGGACTACTTCGGTTCCTTTTAGCAACCCTTTCGGTTGGAACCCTTTGTTGAGTTCAAACCCCTTGGCCACTATACCAGGGGGCATTGTCACCAGCATGTAGGTAACAGGGAACATTTCGCTACCCCTGCAATCCTTGGGACAAACTAGACAACCTATTGTTAACACTATTCCCTTAAGTGGTTTAAATATCGGTGTAGGGTATATGTCGTTGCTGAAATATGCAAGTAGTAGTATGCCTCTAGGAAACTCTATTGCATCCATATGGACTAACCCACCCCAACCTCCATCTAGAATGGGAGGGCACTTTTATACTGGGGGAAACCAACCATTCGCCCCGCAATACAATCTGCCCTATGGACAGCAACCATATATCCCTACCCCTCCACCTATAGGAAATTTTTATCAAAGTCCTACTTATCCTCATGTTAACACATTGATGGGAGGACCCTATGGTCCAAATAGTCAGCCAATACTTCCTTGGTTAGATTCGGGGGCAAACCCGCAATTTCCATTTTTGGTAGCTCTAGACATTCCCGACATCCATAAACTGACTAATGACCCCATCAATTACAACCCGCTCTGGCCTCCAGTACCACACAAAATTTCCTCTGACATCCCAAAGTTCGATGGGAAACAAGGGGACGACCCAACCACACACATCACTACCTTTCATTTATGGTCTATATCTAATTCCATGGTGGATGATAGTGTCCGGTTTCAACTATTTCCCCGCACCCTTATAGGCAATGCTGCCAAGTGGTATATTGAATTGCCACACGCCGCGATAAACACTTTTGGTGATTTAGCGATGCAGTTTCTAAAGAACTTCCAATTACCAATCAGATTTGAAACCGGGACGAAACTGTTAACCTTGTTGCACCAAGACACCACCACCCACATCTCCGATCATATTCATGAATGGAGATGTAGGATGAGGCTGGTCAAAGCGCCAATCCCGGATCATCTGCTGCCTAATTGGTTTTGTAAGTCTCTCTTACCCCACATCTCTAAATACATTAGCCTATCTGGTGCGGTCACAGAAGATCAATGCATTCGTCGTGCCCAACATTTGGATTTAATCTATTCACAATCTAGCACGCTATATGATTTGCTCCCCAATTCCCCTGGTAACCCAAATCCTCCCGCTACTCAGAAAACTGGAGCCCACGCCGACGGTCTCGTTGGCACAATCTCTAGCGTGGCCACAAAATAGTCTCAGGGGAAAACCTCCCAGCCATCCTCGGCTACCACCGCCCCTAACCAAACGACTACTCTTCCTACCGCTGAAGTAAACTCTGTGCAAACTTCACAAAAACCTAGTGGTAAGAATAAGAAGAACAAGAAAAAGACATCTTTTTCGGAAGAGCATTCGAACAATCAGAATAATCCTAATCAGAAAAACGCTGCCAAAAATGACAAAGGGAAGGATAAACCCATGAAATTTCCTTGTAATATCTGTGCAGAGGACCACTTGACATACAAATCTCCTCGACTGTAGGAATGCACCAATTTTATCATAAACAAGGATTCTGGGCAAACACCTGCCGTTATTCATAATCCTTTCCCTAATCAACAGCAGCAACACATGGTTGACAACCCACCATAACCCCATCAACGGGGAAATGGTTTTTCACATCCTTCCGGTGAAGGATCATCCGCCATTTATGGCATTAAAAGTGTTGAACTTCAAACCCGAGCCAAGATTTATGGAAATCCTACCATAGACGCTCAAGAACCTGATACTAGTTCAAATCCACCGTTGCCTAACGATTTTCATATTGAACGGCCTACTGCTGACCTCGTGATTCGTCCCCCCAAAGGGACACTTCGAGGCACGACTCATAACACCTCTGCACGTGCAGGCCAAAACTACAACATTGTATAAGATTTGGCGCAGGCACCGTCAGCTATGTCTGCTCTCAAAGTATTGCAAACCTATCCAACACAAAGGAAAGCCTTGATTTCAGCCATTGGTGGAATAGACCCCCAGGATTCCATGCTAGCTATCTTTGATATGGAAAAATCTCAGACTTTCCTCTCACACCAACTCGCATTCCAGATGCAGGTTGTGTCGAAAGGGAAACCAATCCATTGCACTGTCATAGACGAAGGTGCTTTGACCTGCGTTATGTCACAAGATTGTTGGCTCGCTAGGTTCTCCTACCTTGTCACCGCCGTCGAATTTCCTCAAATATTTCGATGGCCACACGTTCCTCCCAAAAGGTTACCTTACTAGATTTCCCATCACTCTGAGTGGGAAAATAATAACCATGGAGGTTGAAGTCATAGATCGTCATCTCGACTATAATATATTGCTCGGTCGCAGTTGGTCTTATGCCATGACCGCCATTGTTTCTTCAGTAATAGTCACAATGGATTAGTTATCCTTCTGCACCCCTGATTATTCCACATTACCAAGTATAAATATACCCCTAATAGGAGGCTTTCCTGACTCTTACATCAGTATCGGTACCGATCTTCTAAAGGCATCTTCCCTACTGGGTTATTTTCCTCTCCCGCCGCCAGAGATCCCAAATACAGTTGCAATGATATCCACTACTTTGGTTGGCTCTATCGACCCATCGATCCTCCTGGAACCTTCAGACATTGATTCCTACAGAGATCAGATGCCGCTCTCACCAGCCAAGTTGGCCTACCAAGCCATCCAAATTACATCTGAACCCTCCACTGCTATGGTTTCAACCAAAGGTACAAACCTCCCGCCCATCACAGTTATCTCAAAGGATCTCCACAATAAAGTCTTGCCTACAGACGAAGCTATTCGAGAGATCATGTCTCTATAAGAACGACCTTGGGGAGAGTTTCACCATCGCGCTTTGATGATCTATTCGGACGTGATAAATACTGAAATCCCATCCTTTGACCCACCTAAGATGGTTCCCTCTGCTTACACGACTGTTCAAACTATCGATTCAGAAGGGAACATGGGTAATATTTCTAAGAAAATTCTCATTGATATCTCAGTCAAAATGGGTATCATGGAAAATATTCAGATTGGAGCAGATTGCAATACTGAGGAAATTTCATGCTTCACATCCCTTTTCAAGGAATTCCGTGATGTGTTTGCTTGGTCTTATGACGAAATGCTCGGCATAGATCCATCTATAGTTGAGTGCAAAATCAGGATCTATGACAATGCCAAACCAATTCGACAATGACTCAGGCCTATCCACCCGCGCAAAGTGGCCACCATCAAAATAGAGGTAGAAAAAATTTTAAACGTTGGTTTCATCTATCCCGTTCCTTTGATAGAATGGGTTTCCAACCCGGTTCCCGTAGATAAAAAATAAGGCACCATCCGAGTTTGTGTTGACTATCGTGATCTGAACGCTGCTTGTCCAAAAGACAATTATCCTACACTGTTCATAGATCATATTCTCGATGATTGTGCTAGATGTGAATCTTTGTCCTTCATGGATGGATTCTCAGGCTATAACCAGATTGCATTTAAAAAAGGAGACCAGCATAAAACTTCCTTCATCTGTCCTTGGGGCACATTTGCGTATCGTAAACTCCCATTCAGTCTGAAGAATGCTAGAGAAAATTTTCAGAAAGCTATGGAATACGCTTTCCACAACATTTGACATATTGTACAGGTGTACTTGGATGACCTTCCAGCCCATTCCAAGAAATGACCTGATCACCTTACTCATCTGAAAGAAATTTTTGCGAGGTGTAGATTCTACAATATACGTCTGAATCCTCACAAGTGCGTATTCATGGTCAAGTTCGGGCATCTGTTAGGTTTCATTGTCTCCAAGCATGGGATTAGAGTTGATCCCGATAAGGTTAAAGCAATTATTGAATTTTTGACACCACAATCCATCCTCCAACTCCAACGTTTGCAAGGGAAGGCAAACATTTTACGTTGATTCATTATTAACTATGTCGAGATGATGAAAGGATTCGTGCAATTATTGAAGAAGGGAACACTATATTTGTGGGATTACCAATCTCAACAGTCATTTGATGCTTTAAAACAAGCACTTGTTTCATCCCCACTCCTTAGTGCCCCCGACTACTCACGCGACTTTCTCCTCTACCTGGCAGCCTCGCCATCCTCACTTGGAATGGTTCTGGTTCAAGTTCACAACGACGACATTGAACATGTGATATACTACTTTTCAAAAGGTCTGATCGGACCCAAACTACATTATTCACATGTGGAGAAACTCTCTCTGGCAGTAGTCTTTGCTATCACCCGACTCCAACACTATATATTGCTGCAACAGACTACTATCATTGCTTTGGAGAACCCCATGCGACACATTTTGTCTCGACAAATTATTGGAGGAAAATATTCCAAATGGATCATAATCCTCCAACAATTTGATTTGGTCTTCACAGCTGCCAAAGCAAAGAAATCTCTAGTCTTCGCCGAATTACTATCGGACCTTCCCAAAATCGACCCAGGAGAAGTAGCTCATGATCCATTTCCTGATGAATCTGTATACTTGGTTGATTCTTAGGACCCATGGTATGGAGACATTCTGGTCTACCTACAAGCACAATGCTTCCACCCAACTCTCACATCCAACGACCCTCGTTGTATCCGCCACCATGCAAAGCACTACCTCATGTTGAATGATATGCTATATCGCCATGGTGTCGATACTATTCTCCAGCGCTGTCTCACTTTCGATGAAGTAGAATGTGTTTTGAATGACTGCCACGCAAGGGTGTGCGGCGGTCATCTTTCGGGCATAGCTACTACCCAAAAAATCCTGTGCACTGGTTATTATTGGCCCACTTTGTTTAAAGATTGCATTGCAGTGGTCCAGAAGTGCCATCCATGTCAAATTTTCATGAAGAAAATGCGTGCTCATCCCACCCCCCTTCATCTGGTTATCTCCATTGGTCCTTTTGCCAAATGGGGAATTGCCTTCATCACCTACAATCCCATTTCGGAAAATGGACACAACTACATTGTGGTTGCGGTCGACTATTTTATGAAATGGGCAGAAGCCATTCCCACTTTTAAGGTTGATGGTGAAACCGCCGCTCTCTTCCTATTCAATTAGGTAATCTATCGGTTCAGCATACCCCTATCTATTGTCACAGATCATGGATCCCACTTTTAGAATCATATGATGACCGAATTAAAATCCATGCTAGGTTTTCGTCAAGATCAATCTTCGTCTTATTATCCTCAAGCTAATGGTCAAGTCGAAGCCGTAAATGGCGTCCTCAAAACCATGATTTTTTGATTAGTCGGAAATCATAAAACCACATGGCATCGGAAGTTTTATTCCATGTTATGGGCATACCGAACATCAGTCAAAACTGCCACAGGCTTCATGCCATTTCAACTTGCATTCGGCCTAGAGGCAGTGCTTCCAATCAAGTGTCAAATTCCATCACTCAAACTAGCGGTTGAACTCCTACCCGGCACTACTGCCACAGAAGAGTGCTTGCTCTCACTCGTTCATTTGGACGAAACTCGTCAAGATGCTACACTAGCACTCGAAGCTCTCCAGCGCCGAGTCAAAGCTCAATACGACAAATCTGTCAAGCCTCGTTCTTTCCAAGAGGGTGATATTGTTCTACTCTATGAGCAGAAACATGACCTCTTGGGGGCAGGAACACTCCAACCATTATGGCTTGGTCCTTACATAATTACTAAAATCCTCTCAAAAGGGGCATATGAACTTCAGGACTGTAATGGAATTCCGCTTGCGGAGCCTCGCAACGGGCTCTATCTAAAGAAGTATTTTGCCTAGTTTCTCTCTAGGCATATGCTTTGTAATTTTATGTATATAAGTTTTGCCTATTGTTTTGATGTCTCTGGATATTTTTTGGTTTTTGAGGTGTTTTTTCTCATCTACAATATTTTTTTCACATAGATGTCGTCATCCTCCTTATCATACGTTGGATACACGGATGGTGCTAGTCGTCACACTAGACACATTGCTTCAGTTTCTTCGTTTCTCTACACTCCTGAGTCGGAACTTCTTGGTTCTGGGGGAATCTTCCTAGGAAGCACCACCAATAACATTGCCAAGTACATGTCAGTGATCCAACTCCTCACGAAGGTGGCATCTTGCGACATCTCTAGTTTAGTGGTCAGGTTAGATTCCCAACTCGTTATTACGCAGTTAAAAAATCATTACTGTGTCTGTCATCCAATCTTGTTACGTTACTTTTTAAGGGTGATACTTTTAGAACGTCAATTTCAAACAATCACATTTGAGCATGTTCCTAGAGAATTTAATGCATTAACCGATTCATTGGAAAACTATGTGTTAGATTGGCATTTGTCACATTTGTTATAAAATATTTACACATGAGTACATATATTTTTTATTTCATAGAAAATACACAAAAATTCAAAAACAAAAAATCACCAAAAAGTATGTATATATATATATGTCGTGTCCAATACAATAGTTACATCAAAAAAATTTCCAAAACTTGGGTGTTTTACAAAAATTTGGCTATACTAAGCCACACTCTGACACTTATACATCCGCTCTTCTAGCTAGGCCTGATGCTCAAAATAACATACAACTTCCCTGGCTATCCTCCTCAGAGGCACCAGGTATCTCTCCGGCACACCTACAGTATGTCGTTGCAGACGAACTAGGACCTCCCACATAGGAAGAGGTGGTATACCCATACTCAAACCCTCCAAGTTCTAGAGATTTCATGTAGTATCTGGGCATCATCATCTCCGGTGGCTTCCGCATCCTCAGCTAGTGCGCCAGCCCCAGGTAGTTGCAGTCCTTGCCGTGCATAGTGAGGGACCCCAACTGGGCGAACAGGTGCCACATCTGTGTCAAGCAAACAAGCTTCATGTAAAAACATATTTTTCACCCTTTCAAACAAAAAAATTGCATAAACATTCAAAATACAAAAACAAAGTACTTACTAAAGCACACTGATCATTTCTTTCTTACCATCAAGTCCACACTGGGTTCCAGGGGGCAACACTAACTCCGGATCGTCGGTGAAGTTCATCCCTGCATAGGTATAATCCTCAATCATAATGATCTGTGAGTCTAGCCACTCAAAAAACCCATCATCAAAGCAGTGACAGACTGGACCCTCTCCAATCCGCGAAATTAGAGCTGCCCACCGAGCCTGTCTTGGCTCGCGTGGGCCCAATGGCACTGTAATGATCCAGGGCCTCATCAATGGCACCTGCTCTAGTAGGAAGGAAACAATCAATGTGTCGTACCCAAACTCTCTTTGGGTATGGGTCTTACATGCTGTGAGCTTTGCTCGGACCCGACGGACCTCTCCATCACACCAGTCAAACACCTAAGGCTGTATACAATCCAAGGCTAGTAGCATCTGGGCCTTGGTGGCCACATGCTGACTCTTGGACCCTGCCAAGCGAACAATCATCCATAGTATAGACCTCAGTGGTCTCAAAGCCACCCATGCAATAGGTACCCAGTTGCTCACAGCCTCTATGTTGCGTATGCAATGAGCAAGAATGAGATCAGTAGTGGAACGCGGATCCGCTCTGGACCCCATCAAGTTAGGCCTCGGTCCACGACATGACAAGCCGGTCAAAAATTAAACATCATTTTTCTTAATTGAGAGCTCATTGCCCCCAATCTGAAAGACATGGTGCCGCTCGTCCCATTGCTGAATCAGCCACCTCAGGAGGTCATGTTGGCCCCTCATCAGTTCTAAACGTGCATATTTTAGCAAACCGCATCTGTGGAGAGCCATTAAACTTGCAGCATCAGTAACCATATCTCTTTCTTCCCATTCATGTTCTCTCTCTCGCTAGATACTCATGATTAACAGCTGAATACCTATAAATGCAACATTTTCAACCAATTAGAAATTGTCTGGACCACTTCAAAATGCTTATAAACGAGTTCCTAAAAAATGCATTGCGCCTAACACTGGCTATGGTGCAAAACAAAGGGCACTAACGCGCTCTTACTTCACGGGAAGTGTGCTTAATGTGGCTCTAACACTGCTGGCCCGCGTTACCCGCTAATATTTTTTAGGGCCTTCCAAATTTCCCATTTTGAACCAGTAAAACTTCACAAAAATACAATTAAATAATAACAGGAGGTTCTAGCTCTTACCTAGATCTCGCGGGAAGGAAAATTGTTGCCCGGATTGACCGCAATCGTCAGCTGAAGTTTTCACCCTTTTTCACCCCAGAGCTCCTTCACAGCACTCAAAACAGTGAAAATGAAAGTCTTTTGACCTTCTTATAGCCATTTCTGGGGCATGAATCTCTTAGCTAGTCCACAAAAAGTCGTGATTTCTTCTTGCACATGTGTCACAATTATTGAGTTTAGTTACTGATGTCCTGATGGGTGATCAAGATTTATATGTAGACATAAACATGTTTTGACCCGTTTATCGAGCATTCTTTTTATGGTATTTTTCTTGCTCGTTAATCCGAAAAACCTCGAGTTCTCTTCTTCAGACTCGTTAAACTTATACGAAGTTGATTTCAAGGGTTCTTTTTATGGTCTTATTCTTGCTCGTTAATCCGAAAAACCTAGATTTCTCTTCTTCAGACTCGTTAAAACTGACATGAAGAAGCACTGAGCTTTCTTTTTAGGGACTTTTTCTAGCTCATAAAACTGAAAAAACCCCAAGTTTCCTTCGTCAGGCTCATTAAACTAGCACAATAGAGAGTAAGAAGCCATTCTTTTCCTCTTTTTCAAAGCTCTTTAAACAGAAAAAGTGACCAAGTTTTCTCCACTTGACTCGTTAAAAATTTCACAGAGGGCACCGAGTTTTTCTTTGTTGGAATTGTTAAAATTTCACAAAGAGTACTGAGCTTACTTCGTCTCCTTGTACTCATAACAACATGAGGTAGATTTCCATCGAACATAGATTTCTCACTTTTCCGGCTTCGATGGACTAACTCACAGAAAATGAACTGTTTCAGGCTTACTATTCTCCCTTTGTCGTGCCCGGTTATCAAGACATGACAAAGATACCCCACGGAGTTGTCTTTTATGACATTTTTCAGACTCTCTAAACATGAAAAATTCACCGAGTTTACTCGTCTGGACTTGTTAAACCTAATCAGATGGGGCACAGAGTTGTCTTTTATGAAATTTTTCAGACTCTCTAAATATGAAAAATTCACTGAATTTACTCGTCTTGACTCATTAAAATTAATCAGACAGGGAAACATTTGGACAAAATGGATACTACCTCTGTTACATTTTCAAAAAGTTCGATTTGGCAGCAAAAATCTTGAACATGGCACTTCCCAGAAAACTCTCTCACACTTATCCGAACCCTACCATCTATGAGTATTAGCCTTCATTTCCCAGTGTTCCTACATCGGTCAAATCCTAACACACTCTTTGGTGTTCATTAAAGCCTTAGCTGCCTAATACCCTATTACAGTGCCTTCTATTTTTCAATCAGATCTCGCTATCTATTGCTCCTCTTATCAACCAAACTGCTTATTATGCAAGAAATTATTTGTCGTCCGACATCCCCATTTTTCCCTTCATTATCTCCATCAAAAAAAAAATCATTTGGTTTCCGTTTCGTGTTGACTGATGTAGGACACCTCATTTCCTACCTTTCAATATATCTCTTCCTATCGACTGCAACATCTTATCTAGGAAGTTGATCCAGAATCCCATCAGTACCCAGATACTTGCAGACATCAATGGCAGGTAGTCTTGTGTTTGATTAGAAGTCCTCATCATTAGCTCCTGATCGAATGATTCTACGAGTGTTCGACTTCAACTCTTTTTATTCACACTCGCTAGATTGTACTATGCATCTTAGGGACCATCATCATTATCAGTGGCTGCCTTCGTGTTTGTTAACAGTTTTCATTATCGATTGGTAATCAGATGATTTCTCACATGTTCGACAACAGCTCTTTCATTCACATGTTGAGAAATATGCAGTTTAAGTGAAGCGACAGTCAAGACCTTGGGGAAAAGGTTACATCATTAAAGCTATGTTCCCTTCCCCAAATTTTGATATTGTTTGTGGAGATAGCTTCCTCAACCTGATCCTATTATGACAGACACTTCCACATTATGCTTATTGGTGGACATATTCTTCATATCTCTATTCTAGAGAAATCATGTTGATTACGCTACTAAGCATGGGAATGCCTGACTCAAGGAAGATACTATATTTTCTGACATATGTTGTTGTTTCAGGTTTTCCTCAGTCTTTCAATCTCTTTATCTCTACTACACACATTATAAAGTATTTCATCCATCGTCTTCGTCTCTGACCTCACAGTTTAGGGGGCATCTACTACAAGAAAAAAAACCTCCTCATCAACTCAGAGGAGAAGACAAATATGGAAGGAATGCAAAGACCTAAACTAAACCTATTTATGCCAAGGTAACGCACCACTATAACATCAAGAGAGAATTATAACGCATTTTATCAATGAAAAGATCATGTTAGTGGCTAGGCAAACGCTCTGTTTACACTAGAGGGCAGCGTTACCCGTGTTTTGAGTTTGAAACAGGAAAAACCAGTGGAGAATGATTTGAATTTCCAGCTTTTTCTCACAAGAGAGTCAGTACAAAATGGAAACTGCAAAGCATTAGTCTTTTATTGGGCCTTGCCATAAAAAACTGAACTCTCAAAGAAGGCAAAAGCATGGAAAGTTGAGGAAACATCTTGTTTTTTTCTATTTAGAACTGGTGGAAGGAGAAAGGCAATGATTGCTCTCTCCATCTCCTATAAAATGGAGTTGAAGGCTCTTGGTTCAAGGTCGAAGGATTTTCAAAGTTTTGAATACTTGTGAAGTAGAGAATTATTTTTTTAGTGTGAGGGTCAAAGGTCAAAGAGGTTCATTGAGAACTTGTTCATCAAGACATCACCACATTGAGAGATAGAGAGATTGGAAGGCTGAGGAGGGCTTGGTACAACCGATGGTTGTAATCCTCCTTTTTTATAAATCAATAGAGCTGTATCTGTTTTGTCCATTCTATGCATTGATATTTTTATTGTTTTTAAATTACTTATATAGCATGAGATGAATGGCTTAGATGTGCATTGTTTAATGTTTGTCATATATTAACTTAATTGATAGGAATGTATATTGTGAGAGAGATTACATGGGTGCTTTGATTGATCACAGGGTCAAGATTTGGAGCTGGTGAAGGAGGATCCTTGCTTCGCTGCTTTGCGTTCTTCAAGAGACTTCGGGATCATTAAAGAGGTAATATTCCATATTATTCCATCAAGTTTCTTTAAGTTGATATGAACATGTATGCATCTTCTTTGTGAACTATACAACTAATCTTACTGTCTGCCTCGGGCACCAGAAAGCCCTAAGAGGGATATTCGATACCCAAGAATTTTACCCTATAGCATCCACATGTGTGAAAAAGTTCTAAAATATGTGGACAAGGTCAAGTTTGACCAAGTCAACATGATTTATTCTCAAAGAAGTGGATCTTAAATAAAAACAACTCAATGTGAATAGAGATCAATCTAGCTAGACAAAATGAAGGCACCTTGAGTATGAAAAGGGACAGGGCATGAAGATCCATTCAAGGTTGACTAAGTCAAAAAAAAAAATTCTAGATACATTGAACCATCTTGATGGACAGCGCAGTTTTTGTGGAGGAGCCTCTGCATGGAAGCAACCTCATAGTGGGTGGGGCCCTTGGTGAGAGAGCTCATAAATTATATAATGAAGGAGATGGCAAGCATATGGACAGATTGGAGATTATATTTTTAGGTGGTCTTCTTATACTTCATGCATACTTTGTTTTTTAGCTAATTTGTTGCACTTCTTAGTGAAAAGGTTTTGCATTCTAATAGCATAAGAGCTCCGGCATTTTGCAGTCTTGGGGTTTTGCCAATTTTTAGCTGTTGTGAGCATGGGAGGCCTGTTTAACTAGGCTAAATGAATTTGTTTCTGAAAATATTTTGCATGCATGTCCTATATTGTCTATTCTAATGGAAACAATCATTATTTTCCACTGTTATAACTCCATCTTCAGAAAATAACGTTTTTGAGGCCAAATTAGCTTATTTTCCCCACTTGGTGACTTGTATAAAGCATAGTTTGTTTTTGTAATTTTTCTATGATGGTTACGTGTTTAAAAAGACTACATGAGTTGATTACTTTCTGCTCTCCAACTTTGGAATGCCTTAAGGTATTCTTATTGTTGTAGAAAATTCCTGATTTGGAATATTACAGTGGTATCAGAGCAACAATATTGGCTCAACCCGTGAGCTCAAGCATTATGGAGTCTTCTCATGGGGAGGAGGAGATTTGTAGAATAAATCAGAGCAAACCCTTGTTTTCTGGAGAAAAGAGGTTCTCAAAACTTCTCTTTTCAAATCTGCAGGGAAAAATCAAGGGCATCAAAGAAATGAGGAGGGAAACACATGAAGATCCCTCAACAAGATCTATACAGGAGGAAGATTCTAAGTCCTCATATTTTGGATATGAGCACTCAACCATATTATCAAATCTACCATGTTCTATTAGCAATTTCTTCAAGAAGAGGAAGAAAGGAGATGTGACAAAGAAAGATACTCTTGGTGATTATTTGCAGGAATATGAAGCTCAATCTAGGGAGTTCAAAGATCACTTTAATTTCCAAGGGTTTTGCGAAATGAAGGAGGAAAAGAGCACAAGGAACAAGAAGTAGGGTGAGGGTAGACACCTTTGTGTAGCAACATCAAGTTTCAGAATTTGAAGCCATCAAAGTAGCAGCGCTGCATTTTGAGGGTAAGGCCTATGCTTGATGGTTGTTTGAATCATTTTCTTATAGAATGAAAATACATCTGCTTATGCAATGTTCATTAAAATATTAGTAGAGAGGTTTGATAATGTTTCATGTGAAACATCTTCTATTGGAACTATCAAACCACATCAAACAAAACTTTTGCATGAGTTGGGAGGGTCTATATATCCAACTCCATTTCTAAGAACCACTGAAGAGGAGGTGAGCTTGTTTGATACTTTGCCAAGGGAAAGATCTCCTTTGGATGGAGGGCTTTCTTCTCAAAATCAAGCCATGAAGATTCCTTCTTCAAAAGAAGACCAAGATCTAGGGTCTCTTGTTGAAGGTAAGGCAACTTCAACTAGTAAAGAGGAGAAATGGGAGACAAGAGAGGATAACGAAGTCATGACAAAGGCACCTCAAGCACCTCATGAAGAAGAAGATGGAGCACTTGCTCCAAGAAAAGAAACTCTTGCACTCTTGCAAGGAGTTCCAAAAGGTCTCAAACATAGAGCTCTTGGCATAACACATGAGCAGCATGTACCTTCATTTCCAAGTGATGAGATCTTGAGGATAGGAGGAGGAAAAGGGGAGGAATGGCATCACAAGATGAAGAGCATGTACCCTTCTATATTTTAGAGTTTGAAAGAACAAGGAAGGCAAGAGGATATATGCAGTAAAGGCAGGGGAAAATCTATCCACCTACATTCACATCCTACTCTATGCCTTGATGCCTCTTTGCAAGGAGGCATTTCAGCAGGAAGACCTCCTGATTAGAGGGAAACTAAAGTGTTCTCTCAACTATATGTAGTAGAAACATATTTTTTTAGAGAGGGAACCTTGGAAGGAGCCACTACAGCACTGAGAATCATTGATGGAAGGCTTAGAAAATTTCTGAAATTGACATTGCTATCTTCCATTCATCTATTTGCGTTGGAGGAGATAGATTCAAAAATCTATGTTGATATGAGCATAGTATCAAAATGATACTCCATATCTTTGGGGCAGCAAAGGGTACTCCAATATATAATGAAAATTTCTGAACATAACATAAATATTTTTTCATTTTTGTATGTAGGAGCAAAATTGTGGAAGTTTTTGAGAAAGAGAACCTTTCAAAAGGAGGGTGACTCTCCTAGACTTCAATCTTGTCTTGAGCTACATCAGCTATAAGAGGGCAGCAAAAGAAAGTTGGGAATACTCCAACATGTGACTTTGACATCAAGCATGTCAAGGAGGAGAGCCATCATATGACAAATGCATCATTTCATACTTCTACAGCGCTGTCAATGTTGGGAAGCCTAGAACCTTATTAGGAGTCCCAACTCTTGATGGAATATTCTAAGGACCTATTCATATGTAAGGTTCTTGATGGGCAAGAAATGGATGGGAAGTATAAGGTAGTTTATGGGATCATTTATGTTCATGATCATATCTACTTAACTAAAGATTCCAAACTCAAGAATAAACTACTTAACACAACCTATGAGGTCTTGCTTTCAAACCCCACTGGTTTCATTAGAACATATCATCCCATCTTAGATGGATTCATGTTGGAAAATTTTGAAGAGGAGATGCACTCTCATATGAGTAAGTGCATGGATCATTTCCTGGTTGAGGAGGAACATAGCTCTTGGGAATAGTTATCATTATCACCTCCTTATTCACTGAGTGTGAGAGGGAGCTCATCCATGAGCTACCTTGCTGATTTTAAACAAGTGTATGATAAACATTTTATTGCTGAACCTCATGATGTATTTATTATATACTTGCATTTTCTTAACACTCATGTGCAGGTCTTGGCTCCAAGAGGGGGCACTTTTTCTGATGGGCTTCATGAGCCACTTTGGGCCATGAACAATGGTGATGCTAGCCATTCCTAGGGAGACCTTGGAGAAGTAATGTACTCTTCATGGTGTGATTTCTTAACACCAACCATCATACACCTTCTCCAAACATGCAAGAAGGATGGGGCAGCAAACAAATGTTGGGGAGAACGCTTTTCATATCATATCCTATGGCAGTTAGGGGGGAATCTGCGTTGGTTGCACATGAGGGACCATTTTCCTTCTCCCTTATTGTATATGGTAGCTAGCATGATCTTAATTATGATCCCACATGTTGAATATGTTCTTATATTTGTGGGAGACATAGTTGGAGGTGAGGCACACTTGTTTGATGTGTCTTTGGGGGAAGAAAGTCCCTACTATTTCTGCACTACATGTTCCAAGGGGAGCATGAGAAACTATATGACCACCATTGCATACCAATTGTTTCTTTATGATGTGCACCATATGTTTGGATGGAGCACTTGGGGCATGCCTCTCATAAGCAATTGGGAGGAGCTTTTCTATAAATTACCAAGCTGGAAGGTGATTCATTTTATTTGGATAATAGCATGGAGGAAGGAGGCCTCCATTGATGATGAAATTCCCCATGATTATCATCACTTCTACCTTGAAAAGGCCATGCATCAGCAAGAAGGTTTCCATAACAAACTTCCATTCTTTCATGATCAGAGCCATTGGGTTTACTCACCAAAGGCCAACTTGCACTTTAAGGAAGGACCATTAGAAGACAAGACTATTGCAGAAAATTCAGAGAAATGGTGGAGATTATTGGATGAGGAGGCCACAAGAGAATAAGGGGAGATTTTGCAGCACCCTTGCAGTGGCTTTAGGACAAGCAACATTTGGGAGGGGGAGACTGTAATATTCCTAATTTAGCTTCAACTAATAGGAATATTAATTTTTCTTCTAAAATTTAGATAGATGAATAAATGGGCAAGGAGGCTCATAATTTGCTCAAGTATGAATAAATCCCTCTAATGTGAAAGGGGATCATGAAATAACCAGTTCAAGCATCCACATGTGTGAAGAAGGTCTAAAATATATGGAAAAGGCCAAGTTTGACCAATTCAACATGATTTATTCTCAAAGAATTGGATCTTAAATAAAGCCAGCTCAATGTGAATAGAGATCAATCCAGCTAGAAAAAATGAAGGCACCTTGAGTATGAAAAGGGACAGGGCATGAAGATTCAGTCAAGGTTGACTAAGTCAAAAAATCTATCTAGATACATTGAACCATCTTGATGGACATCGCAGTTTTTTGTGGAGGAGCCTTTGCATGGAAGCAACCTCATAGTGGGTGGGACCCTTGGTGAGAGAGCTCATCAATTATATAATGAATAAGATGGAAAGCATATGGACAGATTGGAGAGTATATTTTTATGTGGTCTTCTTATACTTCCTGCATACTTGGCTATTTAGCTAAGTTGTTGCACTACTTAATGCAAGGGTTTTCCCGGGTGGGGATTACCTACTCTTTCTTGGAGATCTTGTTTGAAAAATCTAAGAGGATACTTCTGATCTGAATTTTCCACTACCTAGTGTTGGGCCAAGCACTTACCTTCATCAAAAATTTGGTCCCTTCTGAAAAATACGTTATTTCTTAAGGTGTGCAGTGGGAGGAGTGAAAACCCCATTCTAAGGAGCTAGTTTCCCAAGAGGAGGATCAGCCTTTATTTGGGGAAGCTAGGGGAAGCATCTATAGAAATTTATTTGCATTTTCAGCCATTTTTATGTAGATATTCAGCCATACAATGTGATTCAGCCACATATCTTCAACAACTTCCTCTTGTATATCTTTTCTGTCAAGAAACCCTTATCGGGTCTTCTTGGATATGTATAAAAGAGATTAGATCTCTGATTTTTTGCCTCATTGAGAAATATAATAATAATATCAGATATATTTCTATATTTTCTAATTTTAACCTCTATTAGACTGCGCAATCTCTTATGCAGCAGCTCCGGGATTTTGCAGTCTTGAGGTTTTGTCAATTTTTAGCTATTGTGAGCATGGGAGGCCTGTTTAACTAGGCTAAATGAATTTGTTTCTGAAAATATTTTGCATGCATGTCCTATATTGTCTATTATAAGGGAAAAAACCTTTATTTTCCACTGTTATAACTCCATCTTCATAAAATAACATTTTTGAGGCCAAATTAGCTACTTTTCCCCACTTGGTGACTTGTATAAAGCATAGTTTGTTGTCGTAATTGTTCTATGATGGTTATGTGTTTAAAAACACTACATGAGTTGATTAATTTCTGCTCTCCAACTTTGGAATACCTTAAGGTATTCTTATTGTTGTAGAAAATTCCTGATTTGGAATATTACACAACTCAATAAGAGTTTGATGCATATGTTCACTTCAGGACTATGGTCAAAATGGGGGATATCCAGTAAATTCAAACTACCTAATTTTTCCAACCTTGTAGTCCACTTTTATGTCTCACAACCTTGTGGATGCCTTGGTTACACTGGAATTGACAAGTTCTTTTCCTAGATAAACTAACAAAATTTTGCGCACTCTGCAACATCATGGTCATTGTATTTTAGCTTGTCCACCATGTCAAGCATGTGCCATTTCTTCATGATTCCTGGTGGAATTAAATTTTTTAGTATCTTGTACTTTGACTCTTTTAACAACTGAGTCGTAGTCCTGGAAATGGGTGCAAAGGGTGGTACATCACCTATTCCCTTTCTCCTAGCTTTCTTCGGTGCTAATGAATAGGATATGATTTTTTTGTGTATTAGCTTAATTTACTTCTGCAATTCCTACTATTTATTGAATTTTAGACAAGATTTATAGTAGAATAAAATTTTCTGATGTAATAATTACTATCTAATTATCTTCAAATAATTTATCTGATGCCACTGATACCATTGAATAATTATACAAAAAAAATCTCAATAGTAAATGGATCATAAACAATAAATATCATATATAGAAATAACACTATGCATGCTAGAGACAATAATTTTACCCTGGAAAAACCCAGCCTTTGGAGAAAACCCAACAACTTTAATTTTAGGAGAAATTATTCTTCATCAAAGTTTACAAATCCAAATTGTCTAGAAATTTATGCCAATGTCCAAGTCAAAATAATACCAGTCAAACCTAGTCAAAATCATCAACAATATAACATTGGTCAAAAACCTATCAAGCCAAACAACATTGGCCAAATTTGTCCTTACGACTCTTGTGGTAAATTCTAGTCAATCAATGGTTGACTTCCATCAAAATAGGCAACCTCCAGCCTGTGGATCATGTGGTCACCTGCAATCAACATATGGTTGACTGTAGTCAATTTGGTCAAAACTCATTATGTGGATTTGATGACTGATTATAATCAAAATGGTCAAACTTTGGCCTACAACTTCCATGGTTGACTTTGGTAAAAATTGACCCTCCTACAACTCATTCAACCCTAGTCAAACTCGGTCAAAAAGAGAGAGAAACAACTTGGTCAAAACAATCAATTCATCCTCCTTTTCTCCTCACCCGTGGTTGTCCAAAAAACTTCAGAAATGAAGAAGAAACTTGGTTTATTGATGATAAAATGAAATTTCACATCATGTATTTATACTTGTAAAATGGGATAAAATAATCCAAGGGACACACCCCTTCACTTGGCTTGGCTAGTTGGATTTCCTGGGCTAACTTGCACTCCAAAAATAAAAATAAAAATTTTGAATTTTCTTATGTTGACTTGGAGACTTCTTTCTCATGCAATAATACCTCTTGATGCTACAAAAAGATCAACTCTCCCTCTTAGTGAGTGTGGGTATTCTCCTTAGCTGCAAACAAAATTCTCCTTAGTTGAAATTTCTCCTTCCTTAAGAAAAATTCATGAGATTTTTATGTTTATGTATGCACATCTATATATCACCCCATCCGGTAGTAGGTAATGTTAGTATCCTATGCCATTTACCCTTGTCCAAAACACCATGTCCTATACAAATTCCTTCATTGCTCCTTAAGAAAATATATCAATCTCCTCTAGTCAAAATCAACATGGCCTAGCCAAGTCTTTATGGCTTCTTAGGAGAGAATCTATACTTGCGCCATTCACCCCTGGCCAAATAAGCATGCCTTATCCAAAGTCCTTTATGGCCTCTCAAGTGAATTATAATCTATCTCCTCTGGTTAAATTAGCATGACCTGGAAAATTCTTTCTCGCTTGTCATGAGAAGATCTGTCTAATTCTGCAATTTCCTAACGCCATTCATTACTACTCAAATGACTTAGCGAAGTCCTTTTGGCTTCTCAAGAGATTGTATACCCTATCCTATAAACACATCAACACTCCCTCTCAAGAAGAGAGACATGTTGCATCACACAAAACTTGTCTTTGAAGTATACAAATTTGCTCTAGATAGAGGCTTGGTGAGAATTTCCATAATTTTCTCATTTGTGGATATGTATTGGAGCTAATTTTCTCCTTTCTACACCATGTCTCGAATGAAGTGATATTCGATCTCAATGTACTTCAAACTTATCAAATAGGCCTGCAAGTAGCTTCTGAAGTGACACTGCTTCCTGATTTGTGGCACTAGATGTAACATACTCTGCCTCTATTGTACTATGTGTGAAAAAAGTATACTTCCTACTAAACCAGGATATTATAGTTGATCCCAAGTTGAAGTAGCACCCTGCAGCATCACTTCACCACCCGGGACATATCTCAATCCATATATAATCGCACCATGGAAGTACCTCAACACATGCTTTGTTGCAACCCAATGTACATGCCTTGAATCAACCATAAACTTGGTTCTGGGTGCTCACTACAAAGAAAATATTTTTCTTGGTGTTAACCAAGTACATCAATGATCCAATCAACTTATTGTATATTGTTGGATCTCTTACCACTCCACTGGATCTCTCAGGCTCAGAAGAGACCAACAAAAGTAACTACATAACAAGCTCTCACCAAGTAGCTAGCCCTACTAGGCAGGAGAGGGATCTATCCAAGGGATCACAGCCAAGAGGGTTGAATCAATTAGCTTTTATCCTAGGTATATTAGCAAAGGGGTTTTTATTGGTTGATTTGGGTGCTAGATGAGTGAATTAGGTCAAAGAGGTAACTAGGTCAGGGAAAATAAGATCATAATTGTAGAAATCTAATGGGGCAAGTTAGGTAAGCACTCTAACACTTCAGGATTTTAGGGTGAGATGGATCCGACTAGTGAGGTGCTAAAAATATCATGACAGGACATGAATTCTTTTTAAACTAAAGAAACTGAAACAAATTATGGTGATTCTCCTAAAACATGGCATAGAATATGTATTATGCTTATCAAACTTGAGAATCAAACATATCATAGAACTGGAATCAACATGGAAAGTAAAAAAATTCATACATATGCAACGGAAGAAGAAAATATGCCAAAGTACAGTACCACATGAATCCCAAAAGAATAGTTGCAACTCATCCAATATATTCCTGCCAAAATCTGAATATACTAGTGTCTCTAATCAATACAACAAAATCCAACCTGTGAAATGAGTCAAGAAATGAAAAATATAGACATGAAACAACTTCTCCCAGCCTCATGGGTCAAATCCCTAAGTTGTTCCACAAAATTCTGAATTGCAAACCTAGAGTGTAGGGAGGTCAAACTAACTCATCCCTAACTTTAGTGAAACAGATTTATCAATCCTCACAAAGAGTTTTACCTAATGTATTTACCCCTAGGTAACTCAAAAACATCATTATTAAATTTACATCCATAATTTACATTGGTAAAAACATGATTTTCCCTGGTGAAACTAAGAAAACTAGAAAAAATCAGAAATAGCATAGAATGGTCAAGAGCATAGCGCCAGTGTCAAGAGCGCGGGGCCATCTTCAGCTCAAATTTTGAAGGGGTTGTTGATGTCCAAATTGATCTCAGGATAGCTCATTGGAAATCCTATCTTTTCTAGTTTTCAAAGCTTTCCTTTTTTTCCAAAAATTATAAATTTTAACCCTCCAATAATTAAATCTCCCAAGATTGTTCAGGAGCGCAGCACCTAGCCGAAAAACATGGTAGAAACATGATTTTTAGGGTGTTTTTTGACCTTTTCCCCTACTATTTTGACCAAATTTTCTTAGAAAAGTGTCTAATTTGACAAACTTTTAGCTACTGAATCCAATGGTACACTTGGGTTTTCATTTTGAGCCTTCTAGAAGAAGCGTATCACCTAGGGTGATGCGCTCCTGAAAGTCTAGCTGTGCTAAAACTGTCAAAAGTTTGCAAAAAACCAAAAATTCAAAACTTTGCTAAAAAATTCTTCAAAATTGTTTTATGGAAGCCTGATGAATTGTGCTAAGAAATGAGGGATGCCTCAGCAAGGATTTCAAGCTTTTCTCCTTCCTTTTTCTTGGCTAGGGTTTTCTTATGTTTCTTTTGCAATTGCTTGAGTTTAATGCTATAGACCTTGTTTCTTGTGATATACCTGTTAGACATGTTTATAAGAATTTTTTTGTCTTTGCTTGCATTTTGGAGGAGTTTCTCAAGTTTTATGTTGACCCTATCAAGCCATATCTCTTTGTAATTTTCAACCTCCTTGGCAATCCTCTCCTAAAAAGTGAGTTTTTCATCCTCAATCTTTTGTTGTTGTAAAGCCCTCTTAAGACCCCTTGTCTTTGGTCTTGTTATGCTGGTTTGAATTTCATCTTGATCAGGATCATCAAGTGGCGTCATGGCTTTACCTCTTCTTTTTTTTAGCATCTTTAGCTCTATAAGTACTTGTTGCTCTTTTAGCTGCTTATTCTCTTGCTCAAGAAATGAAATGACAAACTGAGCTCTATCCAAATTAGTTTGAAGCTCTCTAATTTGGGTATCCTTCTCTTTGATAATCAAGCTTGAGGCCTCATGATCATCTTGTTGATCCAATTCAACTAGGTCAAAATTAGTTTCCTCATCATGAGGGTCCTCATCTTCTTGCATGACTTCCTCATGCACAGCTACCTCTTTCTCCTTTTTCTTTCCCTTTTGTACATGCTTTTTTCATGAAGAAGGAAAGGCCCCTTCCACAATATGTGGAGAAAAAACCTGCCTAGGTCCCCTCTGATAGGTCTTGACCTATTTGTCTTTCTCAGCCTCTTTAGTATTTTTAGTCTCTTTGACCACAACTCTGCTGGATGACCCAATGTGACTTTGAAATACTGATGATGGTGATGATATGGGTCTAGTAGGCTGAGCTAATGGAGGAATAGATGCAGAGGGTTGAGATGAAGGAGGGATGTTTTCATCATGCTGAGTTTTTGGAGTAGTGAAAACATCATTGGCAATGAAGGTATCCCATGAAATGTGAAATTGATCTATATGATGGAGTACAATGATTTTGATCAAAGAGTGAATAAAGAGGTTGTTCATTTGCTGATCATATTCTCTCTTTTGTACTATGTAAGCCATTTTTTCTATCCTCCTGAGAAAATATTATGGGATATTGAGCAACTTGACTCTTTTTAAGTGTATGATTAGTCTAATATGATATGTGTAAATTCTGGAGAACCTTCCTTCACAAGAGAAGTACTTCATGATGATTTTCATCATGGGGGTATACTTATCAAGAAGGTAACTAAAAGGGAAGACTCTCTTTCTTTCATTTTTGTACCTTGGTTTAATGAATGGTTCATAATATTGGTCATCCAAGTCTTTGGCTTTAAACCACTTCTCACCCATGTTTGGTATCCCTGTGGCAACAACAATGATAGGTGTGGATATGGTGAAGGTCACACCTGCAAGGGTCACCTGATTGTCTTTGAGGTTTGAGATGAAAACTCTGCTCAAAACAAGGTGGTGTTGAACTCCTTGGATCATTTGGAAAAAATAAAGGAAACTAACATATTCAAAGAAAGAGACTTTCATAGGTGAGGCCATCAGTTCTCTGGTGTTGGTGGGCTCATGTAATATTCCTAAAATTTAGCTTTTAGCTAAATGGAATATTATAGATTGTTTTTTCACTAGGTAGGTGAATAAATGAGTAGGGAGGCCCATAAATCTTCTTAGCAGCAATAAAAACACTTCGAGTGTGAAAGGAGACCTTCTGAGCAGCTAAAAAAAGCACCTTTGAGTATGAACAGAATAGGGGTTGGTTCATGTTGAGCAGGTCAACTTTGACCAAGTCAACAATGTTGATATGGAGGAGTGGACATTATTTGAGGAATAACGTAGTTTTGGGGGGAGATGGATTTCATGGAGGAAATGACCTAATTGAGTGGGGCCAAGGGAAAGGAAGCTCATAATATATATAAGGAAGAGTATGGAAGCCATATGGGATTATGTTTTGGATTATTATTTTGTATGTGGTCTATTTAGACTTCTCGTGTTCTTCTTCTGTTTAGTTGAGATTGTTGTGATGTTTAGCACCGAGTGTTCCTGCGCAGGAATCCCACCTCTTTCCTTGAGAGGCCTCTTGGAAAAGCATTGCATTCCATTTCCACATTCAGGTTTTATACCAAGCTACAAATTTCTTCATCAGTGCAATTTCTACAGGATATTGTGCTGTGTTTCAGGGTGCAGCAATGGAGAATTAGATCGGGTGTCTTCAGAGCTAGTTTTGCAGTGGAGGAAGGTTTCCATCCATTGGAAGGCCTATAAGGAAGCCCTTTGAGCTTTATTGACACATTTAGCAGTAGGATAATGATAATTTATCCCCTAAAGCACATTTTTAGCCCAGATCTGTGTTATTTTAGGGAGGAGTTGCAAGGGTAGTTGCAGTGGTTGTTTTGGGAGGTGATTTCTTCAGTGGAGGAGATATTCTTTCATCTAGAGGATATATTGGAGAAAATTTGTAGTTTTCTACATTAGCTTCAGCCATATCTTCTCATTTTATTTGTTGCAGCATATCTTCAGCCCTAGGGTTGTAGCTTAAATTGGCACATTGTGTGCATTTTCTGGAAACCCTCCTAGGTTGTCTTGGAAAGTTGATCTAGTGCCCGGATCTATATGTTTAGTTTCTATTGGGGCCTATATCAGCATTTTTATATCATTGTATCATCTCCAGCTATATTTATACCCAATATGACTGTGTTATAGCAGTTATCTGGCATTTTTTATAGCAGCAACATCTCACTTTTGAGAGTGGTTATGTATTGGAGGCTTGTGTGATCACATTCTATGATTGGTGCCTCATTGTTTTGTACTTATTTTCTGCATATATGATCAATAATATGGCTTTATATCGGTCACATGATTTCATGTGTTAAATACTTGTTGTTTCTTTCATTTTATGAGCTATATTGTTGCATTCCCCATTTGGGAATATTACAACTCAAGCCTCAAAATTCTTCCTCCCTTGTGAGGTCTTCTTTCCTCTCTATCCTCCTCTTCCTCCATGAAATATTTTCCTTCCTCCTCCATGGTGTTTTTAGTTTTGAAACCATAGGGAATGGAAAGGGGAGTGGAAAATTGGTTTAGGGAATGGGGATGGGAGTAGGAAAATTTGGGGAAATAGGGAAGGGGATTAGAGAACTTAGGGGACTGATATGGGATTAAAATACTTAGGGAATTGAGATGGGGAAATTGATTACAAGTATAGGGAAGTCTCCTAGAAAATGTGTATTCTAGGAGCTATGGTTTTTGGAAATGTAGTTTGGGGACAAAGATTTAGTGATTTAGGGATAGGGATAGGCTTCACTGCGATATGGGAAAGGAATGCAGTTTCTAGGGAACAATTTAGGGATGTAGGAATGAAATATAGGGTTTCTTAATTTAAAAACTTTGCAAATTTGAATGAGAGATTTAACATCTTAAATTTTCAAATGTGAAATGCAAGGAGGACACATAATGGTGTTGCTTACTTTTCATGATGTGAAGAAACCCTTTGTTGGTGGTTTGGAGAAATTTCATGAAGTTTTTAAGGTTGGGAGTGAAACTAGGTAGGAGCACAGCACCAGTTGTAGGAGCGTGTAATATTCCCAAATGGGAAAAGTAGGAATATAGTGCAAAATGTTGGAACAATATTGCAAATCATCATTTATAAAGCAAGAGGCCAATATAGATACCTTTCATATGTTATTATAGCAGCAAAATATGTGTAAGAAATGGCCCATAAGATGCATAACAGGAAATACAAGCCTCCAATGACCAAAATCTCTCAATATGAGGTGTTGAAACTATATAGGAAAGTTGGAAAACTCTTATAGTGTTATTTTGTTAGCTCTGCAACAGAAATTGATTATACATCAAATCTAGGGCTGATATATGCCTCAAAATTTAGATCTATATTAGATATATGCACTATACAAGCTCCTCTATAGAACCCCTCAAGGGTTTTCAGCAAAACACCAAGTACAAGATGTAGATCTGAGATCTAAGATTGCAGATCTACTGAAAAATACAGATCTAGAAAGTGTGGCTGATCTGATATGATTAATAGAATATCCTCCTATGATATATCTTCAAAGTGAAAGGTAGATCCCAATCACTTGAAAATCAACTCTCTAAATGGTGTGCCAAACCACCCTACAACTCCTCCTATAAAGATAACGCAGATCTGGAATTAAAATGCATTGTAGGGATCAAAATAAGGTTGGCTTGATGCAAATATCTAAAAATGAGCTCAAATCTCTTCAATATTTTCCTCCCAATGAATTAGAAACCTCCTCCACTGAAAATGAGCACTGAAATGGCCTAGATCTAGAGATCTAGTCTTCACTTGCTCCAGCTTGCAAAAACAACCAAACCCTCAATAGGATCTGTGCTATAGTTGAAAGAAGAAGCTTGGCCTTAAGCTAGATGGTGGATAATGTAGTGTAAGACTCCTCCAAAAGCTCCTCAATGGAAGAGGTGGGATTCTCGATCAGGAACACCCTGTGCTAAACAACACTCTGTCTCATCTAAACAGCAAGAGAAAGATATATGTCTAAACAGACCATATATTCAAAAATATAATATACATAAACAACCTCCATATGGTTGCCATCCTCTTCCTTAAATAGATTATGATCTTGCAAACCCTAAGCCCCATCCAAAAATATCACTACATTCACACAAATCAATCTCCATCTAAAACTGCATTGTCCCTCATTGATGGCCACTCCTCCATGACAATGTTGTTGATTTGGTCAAGTTTGACCCAATCAAAGTGATCCAGCCCCTTTCACACCAAGAGTGCTTCATTTAAGCTGCCAAGATTTGTCTCTTTCACATTTGGCATTTATTTATTCATTATCAAGGAGAATTTTGGACCTCCTTTTCTCTCTTATTCTTTAAACAAAGCAATAAAAAAAATTAAATATTCCAATTAGCTCATGACTAATTGGGAATATTATAGTCCTCCCTTCCCAAATTTTGCTTGTCCTCAAGAAATTGATAAGGTGAGTGCTGCAAACCTCCATCATTGGTGACACCAACATGTGATAAGATTCCCTCATAAGCTAAGTGTTCACCAATCCACCCCTCCATGAATTGCTCCTCCAAATTTCTCATGAGATGCAAATAATCCATCCCATAAGGAGACAATAGTTCAAATGAAACAAACATGGTTTTCCCATTGTTCTCCCTGAAACATGTAGCATAGTGAACATGGATAATCTCCATCCCATAGGGCACATACATACCTTCCATCCTCCCTGCATACATCCCCATAAAAATTACAAGTACATCATCAATGTATGTGATCAAAATTAAGTACATACAAATAGAAACTTGTATACATGGAGGTATGTCATAGTCCCACATGTGCAACTAGCGCAGTAAATCTCCTGAATGCCTTAGATAATAGTGTGGTAAGTGGTTTCCCCACCATTTACTTGCTACCCAAGTTACCTCACCATGGTTGAAAGTGTGAGATATGTTTGGTGCCTTTGGAGTGCACCCATCATGATACAAAATCATCTCCCTTTGTCCTCCAAAGGAGTGGCCATGTTCAAAAATTCTTGTGGCCCAAAGTTGGCCATGAATTTTATATGGAATAGTGCTCCTCATTGGATCTATGGCCTTCATATACATAGTAAAATAATTCATATGTTCATCAAATAAAACATTAGGTACACAAGCATATCTTTCACCAAGATTTCTCCTCAAACAAATGGAGTGGTGCATAGACCTATCTCCTCTCTTAAAAGAAGAAAGAGATGGCTGAATTAATTTCTTTATAGAGTTATGTTGTTGTCCCAACTCCACATGGTTCATGAATCTTTGAAAATGTTGATATAGTTCTCCTTCAAAGCCCTTCCAAGTGTAGCTTCTCATGATGATGTTGTAGAATCTCATGGAATATGTGTGGCTAAAAAAGAACTCTTCATAAGCTCTTTGTAGTAACTTCTACTTGAGCTTGGAGGCTTTAGATAAGAAGATCCTACCTTGATAATATATGACTCCTTCTTGGACTGAATAACCCTCTTCATGTAGCTGGTTGCTATAGGGTAAACTGCTTGGGTGGTTGGTTTTCGTATATCCCTCTCAGGGCTTTCCGGTGCCCGAGGCAGACAGTAAGATTAGCTATGCTGTTCACAAAGATGGCATGAGCATGTTCATATTAGCTTGAAATGACTTGAAGGAATACAATAGAGAATTACCTCTTTGATAGCTTTAGAATCCTTTGGAGAGCGCTACGCAGCAAAGCAAGAGTCCTTCTTCACCGGCTCCAAATCTGAGTCCTGCAATCAGTCAAAGCACCCGCGTAATTTCTAATATAACAAGTATTCTATCAATTAAATCAATAATAAACATCTAGATTATACACATCTGAGCCATTCATATCATACTAAGCAAATATTGAAACAAAAATATAACCTTAAGCATCGAATGGAAAAAACGAACATAGTTCTATTGATTTTGAAAGAAGGAGGATTACAACCATCGGTTGTACCAAGACCTCCTCAGTCTCCCAATCTCTCTTCTCTATCAAGTGAAGAAGTCCAAGCCAACAAGCTCTCTAGGAGCCTCTTTGACTCTTGGCCTTCACAAAGTCACACTATTCTCTATTCCACAAGTATACAATAACTTTTGAGCAATCCTTCGACCTTCAATTAAGAGCCTTCAGCTCCTTCTTATAGGAGAGGGAGAAGGCCATTGTTGCCCTTCTCTTTCCACTAGTTTGGAATGGAAAAGGCTTAGATGTTTCCTTGATCTCCATGCTTTTGCCTCTCTTGGAGTTCAGTCTTCTATGGCAATGACCAATAATGAATTGGTGCTTCTGCAGTTTCCTTTGTGCACTGACTCCTTTGTGAGGGAAAGTCGGAGATTCAAATCTTTCTCCGCGCTCTTTTCCCAATTCAAACTTAAAACATGGGTAACGCGTCCCTCCAGTGTAAACAGAGCATTGCCCTAGCCACTAACGCGGCCAATGTATTTCTTTCCTGCGTTATAACGCTCTTGTTCTATTCTATATATGCGTTACCCTGGCAGAAATAGGTTTAATTTAGGTCTTTGTACTTCTTCCATATTTGTCTTCCCCTCTGAGCTGATGAGGAGGTATTTTGACCTGTAACAGATGCCCCCTAAAGTTTGAGGTCAGAGACGAAGACGATGGCCGAAATACTTTATAATTTGTAGAGAGAGAGAGATTGAAAAACTGAGGAAAACCTGAAACAACAACATATGTCAGAAAATATAGTATTTTCCTAGAGTTAGGCATGTCCCATGCTCAGTAGATTTAAACAACATGATTTCTCTAGAATAGAGATATGAAGAATCTATCCACCAATAGGCACAATGTGGAAGTGTCTGTCATAACAGGATCAGGCTGAAGAAGCTATCTCCATAAACAATATCGCAGCTTGGGGAAGGGAACACAACTTTAATGGTGTAGCTTTTTGCCCCAAGGTCTTGACTGCTGATTCACTTAAACTGCATATTTCTCAACATGTGAATGAGGGAGTTGTCATCGAACATGTGAGAAATCGTCTGATTACCAGTCAATAATGAAAACTGTTAACAGACGCGAAGGTGGCCACCGATAATGATGATGGTCCCTAAGATGCCTAGTACAATCTAGCGAGTGTGAATAAAAGGAGTTGAAGTCGAACACTCGTAGAATCATTCAACCAAGAGCCAATGATGAAGACCCTTGATCAAACACAAGACTACCTGCCACTGATGTCTGCAAGTATCTGGGTAC
>CM076570.1:160436748-160650831 GCA_034641835.2 Pinus albicaulis
TTGAGGTCTTTCTGGTACTGGTCATAAAAAGTCATATTTGTAATCTGATGAAAAGGTCATGTTGAGACCTATGATGTAAATTTGTAATATTCAGTCATGTAAGGACTTGATCAAATATGTAAACCCACTTGGTTGGGTACTTGAGTCAAAATGTGTAAACCCTCTTGGTTGGGTAGTTGAGTCAAATTGTGTAAACCCACGTGGTTGGGTATTTGAGTCTCATATGTAAATCCACTTGGTTGGATCTTTGATGTAAGTATGAGTCCTTGGTGATAGGAAGGTCATAGAGTCATGTACTTCATTGAAAAATATGTTTGAAGATTCAGCATGAACTCAGGGGGAGCATGAAAACTTCAGTGCACATCAGATCTACATGCAGCATGGAGTCTACATGAGGAGAAAAACCTTGTGTTGGTATTGATCCGCCCTTTGCCCTTGATGTCAAAGGGGGAGAGTGACATGGTGTTTGAATAAAGGGAGAATAATGGTTATGCTTAATGTATCTATCTGTTGTGGTGATCAAACACCATCGTGGTTGCCATCAAGTCCAAAGGGGGAGATTGTTGGCAATATGATGCAATGTGTTGTCCTTGATGGCAACCCACTTGATGAAGATGATGGAAACACTTGAAGAAGATAATGGCCACCTACTTGAAGAAGTTGTACTTGATGGAAACTAACTTGATATACTAATTAATGATGTAAATCTGATGTTCTACAAGTAGTACAGAAGTAGCAGAAGTAAGAAATATCAGTATGTGCAAGAGTAATGATGAAAAGAGTATGTCTCAAGGCATACGCGGGTTTTTTTAATAGAAGTAGCGTATGCACGCGGGAAATAACGTGCCAAGTCGCGTATGGTCAAATGCGCTCTAAATATCGGGAAATAACGTACCAAGCCGCGTATGGTCAAATTTGCTCTAAATATGTAAAACTAGGGGTTGCTACCATGGTATTGACCCATTGTATTGAGTGATGGTTCGCCTATATGATCCCGTCCAGGAATACCATTGGAAGTTATGTGGTTTTGACTCATGGTATGGATGAAGGGTAACCCTATATAAGGAGAAGAAAATCATTGTGCAAAAGGTGAGCATGAGTCTGGGTTTGAATGAATACTTCACTCTGAATTATGTCTGAATGGAAAGGGTAACAGTTTGATGATAGATCTGAATCTGTGATGCACCTATGAAGAAAATGATGAAGAAGGTTATCTAGATCTGAAATGTATTTGTATCTTCTAGCTCTGTTTATGGAATGTTTAGATCTGAGATGAGGCGAACATCTGTCTGAAGTGAAGGGTTAAATCTGAACTGAATATTTGCTTTGAAGAAGTATGCTGCTCTGTAATGATTGAAGATCTATACGCTAGCTTATTACAGCGGAAGCGCGTATATACGCGGGTTTTATAAAGCGAAAGCGCGTATGATTAGTGAAATCAGTTCTGGAGTATGTGCAGAGGTATACGTGGGTTTATATGCATGAAGGCGCGTATATACGCCGGATCAGTAAAAGGAAAGCGCGTATGAAAACTAGGGTTTGCTGAAGGATGAAGTATGAAATGTCTGATCTGTTCTGTTGTGTTACTGCTATCTGATCTGGGTTGTCTGAATTGATAAGTATCCGTTTTGATGTATGATTGAGCTTAAATGTATGGAGTGGGTCCAGTTTGAAAATATGATGAAAAGTGGCCTGCAAGTTTTGATATAAAGAAAGCTTTTGGATCCAGTTTGAAAATTGATGAAACGTAGTCTGCAGTGGTGCTGAGGGTTGTAGCCTTTAGTCAGGGGGTTGTAGCTCCCTTCCAGGTGAGGCTGGTAAATGAGAGCAGGGGGTTGTAGCTCCCTTCCAGGAGAGGCTGGTAAATGAGAGCAGGGGGTCGTAGCTCCCTTCCAGGAGAGGCTGATAAATGAGCGCAGGTGGGTGCCTGCGTACTGGTATGAGTCTGCGCCAGTACATAGTTGTAAGATGTTTTCTTTATAATAAAATATTGAAGGCTGAGACAACGGCAGCGGTGGTTTTCTCCCGACTTGGGTTTCCACCTAAAATCCTGGTGTTCATGTGTGATGATTTACTCTGTTATTACTGCACATGTCTGTTGCTATATAAACATCTGATGAATGAATAAATGCAAGGATCTAAGTAATGAATTAATTTCATATTAAGATCTCTGCATATACGCGAGTTTTGTGAAGGGTATCCGCGTATATACGCGAGTCTGATCAAGTAAAGTAGTGTATGGGTTTTAGAGCATGAAAAAGTAAAAATATTTGAGCATGCCCTAAATACTGATTCAGCCCCCCCTCTCAGTATTTTTCCCAGCTGAATTTATGCAGGAATGAAATAAAATACATAAATAAACATAAGCATAGAGATTTAGCATAAATAAAACTTCATTTCATTAATATCAAAGAACTGAAATTGGTTTACAGACAGAATGGAAATAAACTAGCTAAGGTGCTGGTAGCTTATCTCTGAGATGAGATGTGGTGGCTACAAGCCTCTGAACCATGTTACAATGAGTCTCAAGGGCATTTTATTATTGAACAAAAAGAGAAAACCCTAAACAACCAAAACCCTAACCCGAGAATATGTAACACCAAGAGTTTATGGACCCTGTTGGGGTTATTTGGGCAAACAATTTCACGGGGTCGTAACTTGGTCATATTATCTTTGTTTGGCGCATATGATACCTTGTTGGAAATATCTCTTTGAGAAATATGTCATTTAGGGCCTTAAAAAGACTCTGGAATTTCAGGACAAAAAGAACTGCTAAAAATAGAAAATAATAAAACTGATGAAATTGACTATTGGAATAGGCAGGTGGCCACCAATATCCAGCTGGATCATTCCTCCCCCCTTAGGAAGCAATGATCCCCATTGCATGCAGAGCCTCCATGAGGTAGGGAATTTTCTATTGAACCTAGTCCCTGGTGAACCAATTTCCCTAGTAAAGGAGTTGGCCTCCTTTAAAGTGGTTTAGCTTGTGATGGGGTCTAGAGAGGTGCACCTTCTACAAATGTAACAAAAATGTGTCGCCCACTTGGAAATTGTGTGGCACTTGATGTTTATCCTGGTGTTGCTTGTACTTGGCATTGGATTTCTCCATATCTCGTGGACTTGCTAGCGGACAGTAGATAGTAAACGTGTGCATTTTTTTTGTGTGGTCGCATGAGGTATGGCAACATCAGGTAGTGACACGCCTGGGGTAAAATCAATGGAGTACTTGACCTGACAGTGTAGAGGAACCTTTATGGGTGACTACAAAATTTCCTTGTATTCCTCCACAACTTTCTCCATTTTCTTCTACCATGAAGGGGAGCCCTATTTGGAGTTTTTTGGCCATAATATTCTTCTTGCCCTGTGGGAAAATTGTAATGAAAGCAAATTTCCTGGTTTGGTAAATAATCTTACTGTGTTTCTTTGCAGTAATTAAAGAGACGAAGGGATGTGTTACTACCTCCAATATCCTGTATAACTTATTTCCCAAATTAATAATAACATAATGAGGTCTATAATCATACACACCATGTCTCTTCCATAAGTATGGTTGGCCCAATAATACATCAGACACATCAAGACGAGCAACATCACACAGTACCTCATTCCTAAAGGGCTTGATGTTGTAGGGAAGGCAACACTACTGGCTAACATGAAGATCTCTTCCTTGGTGAAGCCACCTGATGGTATATAACTGCGGGTGTGATGTGGTCAGTAGGCCAAGCCCCTTCATGAACTCTGTTGAAATGAGGTTATTTTGGCTTCCACTATCAACAAGGAATTGAAGTGGAGAATTATTCACCCACATCTACAAATGGAAGAGATGCTCCCCATCCTCTGGATCCTCGGGATCCTCCCTCTATAGCTTGGTAGTGGCAACCCTGGCATTGGGATCTGCATTAATGATATTATTCCATTTTTCATTCCCTTTATCTAGTTCTAACTTAGAATCATAACATTTATCTGATTCAGATGCCTTCATTTCGGCCACCAGGGACTGTTTGGTCCGATACTCGCTTGTGTTGTGGGTGGAGTTGTTATGAAATTCACACCACTTCCCATGTCCTTTTTTGGCTTTGTGGCATTGTTCCGAGTAGCCTCGATTTGGCTTTGCCCCTTGATTTTTGGTTTAGGGGTGCCTTTTCTTAGCTTCAGATTCATAGATCCAAAGTATTTCTTATTCTGCTTAATTTTGTGCTCAATCTTGGCGGCATATCAATATGCCACACAAAGCAAGGTAATGTCAAGGAACTCCATTTCTTCCTGAATGTATATATGAAAACAGTTGTGGTACTTGAGCACCAAATGTTTCTTTGAATCTTTAATACCCAAATTTGTGCATAGGTTATGGAATAGATTCAACAGCTCGTGCACATATTGATCTCTTTGCTGCTACAACATGGTCCATTTGATGCACTTGTCCTCATAGCTTCCCACAGGGTAATATTGTTCCATGATGTCATCTTCAAACAAGTTCCAAGTGGGTGCAACCAAGAACAAAGAGGGTTCCCTCTTGTCCTTTTGGTCACAATAGGTTTCCCACCAAACTTTGACATGGGGGGAGGCTTTGAGGAGTGAAAAAGTAATATTTTCTCGGTCACAAAATTCATGGATTGAAAAATACCCTTCCAGAAAATTCAACCATCTATCTATGACATTTGCATCTATCTGGTCTTCAAATACAGGAATGTTGAAGTTAACTTGTACCTTGAAAGGAGTGCCACCTCCAGAGTGGTTTCTAGATGGAGATACACCATTATTTGGCAGTCGTTGAAGGATCTAGGCAAATTTATCCATCATCGTGCTCATTTGTTTCTCAAGGCCCCCCTCAAGTAATATTTTTATAGGATCTCTTTATTTTCTTTTGCCATGGGAGGCCGTCAGGGTTTGCGAGGCTGATCTTACAAAGGTTCAACCAGCTCGAGCCCTAACTCCTTATACCCCAACTTTGTTGGGGATGTGCAAAGAAAGATCGAGAAAGAGCAAACTGCTCTGATACCACTGATCTGGATCTTGGTTGAAATGGACCTCTTGCTGCAACTTTGTTGATAACTTCTGTTATAGGAGATGAAATAAAATTCCGTCAAAGACCCATTTGAGATAATAAAAAATTATTTCAAATGTGATATTTTCACTCTATAATATGATTTTTGGATATTGTGGAATTTGCGCGAATTTTACTAAATATTACTACAAAAAATTGAAACTAAAATATGTTGAAACCCTCACGGAGCTGTAACCTGAATCTGGATCTATGCAGGAACAAAATAAAATACAAAAATAAACATAAACACATAGATGTAGTAGAAATAAAACTTCATTTCATTAATATCAAAGAACTGAAATTGGTTTACAGATAGAATGGAAATAATTTTTAATCATAAATCTTCCGGTAAATCACATAAGAAATTTAGGAACCTAAATTTCTTATGCGATTTACCAGAAGATTTATGATTAAAAATGTTATGGATCACAGAAGCTTGCACTCTCAAGAATGGAAATAAACTAGCTAGGGCATTGGTAGCTTATCTCTGAGAAGAGATGTGGTGGCTACAGGCCTCTGAACTATGTCACAATGAGGCTCAAGAAATTTTTTATTATTGAAAAATAAGAGAAAACCATAAATAACCAAAACCCTAACCCGAGGAGAAGTAACACCAAATTTTTAGAAAATCTCTAACATAGCTCCAATACCATGTAAATATTATATATAAAATATATATATACCATTGGATTCAATCCAATCATGCAATTTTCTAAAGCAAGATACTGAATCCTTCTACAATATTTGTGGAATATAAAACATGATCGCTCAATCACATGAAAGTAAGAGGAATAAGTAAATCAATTGCACAACACAAGATATTTCCGAGGAAAGAACCTGCCCAAAACCCCTCTATCATATATTGTACATAGTCAAAGAATCATGAAACAATACAATGATTTCTCACACCAAGAAAGTCCTGCACTCTACTAATCGTCTCACTCCGATCCTCCACAAAACTAACTAGGAATTATGAGAAAAAACTAACCAAAACCTAGCATATTCTCAACCATTTCCTAGCCTAGCCTTTCTCATGCAATCCATAGGAAATTAATCTGAATTAAATACGACAATCAAACTTCCTTGACTGCGCAATCCCTATGGAGCCTTCCTCTACTTTTATAACTGCAACTAGGAAATTTGCCTAAAATACAACTAATAGTTTACTTGTCTTAAATATTTGTCTCAGTTGGGTTGTCATCAAAATTTACATGCATGCTGTTAGTCATCAGTAATTTTTGCTGATATCAAAAGATGACTAAGTTATGATCCTATATTTCTAAAAACAAAATTTGAGAAATATTGTGAGTTTTATAAATCTCACTGCCTTCATTATCCTAAGTCAAAATGCTTCACTAAATTTCTCCCTCTTTTCCTTCTTAAAGGTCTACCTCACTACTATAAAGAAGGACTTCATTATTGGGCCTATTTTTTTAGGTCCCTATATTACTAGTATAGTCCCTTATTGTTGTTAGTGTAACCCCCTTATTATTATTATTTTACCCTTGTAACCCCCATATTGTTATTATTATGCCCTTAAAACTATTATTGTTAGGTCGGTTAGGATTACATTGTGGCCCCACTAGGATTACATTATGGCCTTATGGACTCCTATATACAGAAAGGAGGTTTTTTAATTTGTATCATCCAAGAATTGTTCATTCATGTAATGTAGTGGAGGGTGCCCCCTCTAAGTGGCTTATTTATAAGACATTTATATCTCTTTTCTTCTATTTCTGGAGCTGGTTTCACAACATTTGGTATCAGAGCTTTGGATTCTAGGGTTTGGCTACTCCAAACACGTCATCGTGGCATTTTCACTATAAATTTTTTTCTACGAAGGTTCAGAAGCTGACATTTTTAGGGTGCGAATAAAAACTCCTGAGGAACATTTTCGCAAAATTTCAAAGCTTCGTTCGCTATATTTTCAGAGATATGATCTGTCGAAGGTAGGGCTTTTTGCAAGCTCCTGAATTTCACTTAAACAGGTCATCGTGGAATTTTCACTATACCTTTTTTTCTACAAAGGTTTAGAAGCTGAAATTTTTAGAGAGCAAAGCCGAAACCCTGAGGAACATCGTCGCACAATTTCAAATCTTGGTTCACAATATTTTCAGAGATATGATATATCGAAGTTAGGTCTGTTTCAGGCTCCCAAATTTAATCTCAAAGAGGTTAGCATGGGAAAACCTTCATAACTCTCTCTTTGAGCATCGGATTGCAATGATGTAAAAAGTGGCCGCAAGTACACGGACAGTAGTTTCTTTTCTATCAATTTCAAAGCCAAAGGAGGAAACAGTGACACGTGGAAATTCGTACAAGTGCGCTATACTGAACCAATCCATGATTGGGTCATTATGGGAGATTGGACATAACTTTGCCTTGAAGAATCCAAATCAGGTCAGACCTATGAAATTCAAAAGAAGATTCAGAGGGTGAATTCAGGGCCAAATTTCAGATATTGAAGATCCAAAATCAGAGAGATACTTCAATTTCAATTTCGAGTTCCTCAAAATCAAGAAAAAGGTGTGTATTTTTTTTCAAATTTCATAAGTCTTGTTTGAAAAATCAGCTCTAGTTCATTCCAAAGGCCTATTGAGCATAGATATCAGTATTGGGTTCTAAAATGCCTCCTAAAAATAACTCAACACCCATTAAGCCCTTAGAAGGCTCTACTATGACTCATGGAGATGAAGAAATGCAACATGAGATATCAAAAGTCCATGAGCAAATGCACCAAATATCGCTATCGCAAAGAGCAACAAAAATTGAAATGGATGGTTTGAAGAAAGGCGTGGAAGCTAAGATGAATGGTTTGGAAGCTAAGATGGATGGCATGGAAGTTGGCATGGAAGCTAAGATGGATGACATGGAAGCTAAAATGGAAAACATGAACAATGATCTAAAAGCAGACATGGAAGGTTTGACAAAGTTGATACAACAAATGTTTCCTAATGGTGAAAAGATAGTAGAGGAAACTAATGATGAGAACAAAATAAATGATAATCGTGATTTCATAGACTCTAATATTGGCTGGAAGAACCACCATATTCCAAAGATGGATATGAGGAAGTTTGATGGCAAGGATCCCATAACATGGATACTACAGATGGAGCAATATTTTGATCTCAATAATGTGCAAAACACACAAAAGGTACGCATTGCAACTTTACATCGAGAACAAAATGCATTTGTATGGTATCGATGGCTTTGCTCTCGTAAAAAAATTGTCACTTGGTCAATTTTTACGGAGGAGATGATAGCACATTATAAGGATACAAAGATCAACACCTTCTTTAGCCAATTGATAAATATCAAACAAAAGGGTTTAGTGGGGAAGCACATTGAGGACTTCCAAAAATTGAATATAAGGGTAACTGTTATTACAGAGGAACACAACATTGATCTCTTCATAGGTACTTTAAAGGATAAAATCCAACATGAAGTTCATGTTTTGGAACCTGATTCATTGGAGAAGGCATTCAGGTTGGCAGGAAAAATTGAATGTAAAATTATGGCGACAAGGAAGCCTACGCCTCACTTCTATAAAGAGGGAAGTGTTGCTAATCCTATATTTAAACAACCTACAAGGTTGACACCACAACAATTGGAAGAAAAAAGAGCAAAAGGGCTTTTCTACAGTTGTGATAGCAAATACACTAAAGGTCATAAGTGTGCCGAGAAGAAATTATTTACATAGATTGTGAAGAGGAAGAAGAAAATGTACAAGAAGAGGATACACACCAGGAACCAACCCTAGAAGAGGAAGAAATGAGTCCGACCATATCGTGTAATGCATTGGTAGGAATTACCACTCCTTAAACTCTTAAGATAGAAGGACATATTAAGAAGAAAAAGGTAATAGTGTTAATTGATTCAGGTAGTACCCATAATTTCATTCATTTTAAGGTAGCCAAGGAATTGAATTGTTTCCTATACCCAACACTAGAATGTCAAGTGATGGTTGCAAATGGAGGAACTATAAATTTCTCTGGAAAATGCCATAATATCAAGCTATCCATGGGGGAATATGTATTGAATAGTCCAATGCTTTCCATCACAATGGGAGGTGATGATGTTGTACTAGGAGTACAATGGTTACAATCTTTGGGGACGGTAGATTTTAATTTTCAAGAAATTTTATTGAAATTTTTTTTGGAAGGAAAGGAAATCGAATTACGGGGTATCACAGGGAAGCCAGGAAAGATAATAAACTCTAATGTCATGATAAAGCTTCTGAAGAAAGAACAACGAGGCGTAATTGCACAATTATGCTCACTAGAAGTTCCAACATCAAAATCATCTGTTTCTCCAGATCTCTAAAGAGTCTTGGATAATCATTCCAATGTTTTTGATACTGCCAAAAGGCTCCCACCTATTCGTGATCATGATCATGCTATTTATTTGATTCCAGGAAGTGTTCCTCCAAACATCTGACCTTTTAAATATCCTTATGTCCAAAAGAGTGAAATTGAACGTATGACTGCAAAAATGTTAGAGGTTGGTATATTTCAACCTAGTCAAAGTTCTTTCTTTGCTCCTGTAGTATTGGTACACAGGAAGGATGGATCATGGCGCATGTGTCCCGATTATAGGGAGCTAAATAAGCTCACAATTAAAGATAAATTTCCCATTCCTGTGATTGATGAATTATTGGATGAATTACATGGAGTAATTTACTTTACCAAGTTGGATCTTCGTTCAGGATATCATCAAATTAGAATGAAGATGGAAGATATACTGAAAACAACATTTCGAACTCATGAGGGTCATTATGAAATTTTGTTCATGCCTTTTGGCCTTACCAATGCACCTTCTACATTTTAAGGCTTGATGAGTTCCATTTTTAAACCCGTAGAAAATTTGTGCTAGTATTTTTTTACGATATACTAATCTATAGCAGGTCTTGGAAGGATCATGTTCAACATGTTGACAGGGTGCTCAAACTATTGCAGGACAAATAATTATATGAAAAAACATCCAAATTTTTATTTGGAGTACAAGAGGTGGAATATCTGGGTCATATTTTATCTCACGATGGTGTTAAGCTAGACCCTAACAAAATTAAAGCCATTAAGGAATGGAAATTCCCCACAACCATAAAGTAGTTGTGAGGATTTCTCAGGTTAAGAGGGTACTATCACAAGTTTGTTAAGAATTATGGGAGAATAGCACCACATCTAGCAACATTATTGAAGAAAGATGCATTTTCATGGACTCCTGAAGAAACTAAGGCCTTTGAACATCTTAAAGAGGCAATGTGCTTAGCACCAGTATTAGCTATGCCAGACTTCAAAAAAACCTTTATTGTGGAATATGATGCCTTAGGAAATGGAATTGGTGTTGTTTTAATGCAAGAAGGAAGACCCATTTCTTTTGAAAGTCATCTAATCAAAGGAAAGTATTTACAGAAACCTATTTATGAGAAGGAATACTACATGCACTAAAGAAATGGAGAACTTACCTGATGGGAAATTACATCGAGCATCAATAGAGTTTCAACTCTTCAATGACAACTAATTTAAGTACGCACAGAATGAAACAATATGCATCAACATCGCAAATGAGAAGTTTTGATGTAGGAGACTGGGTATTTTTACTGCTACAACCATACAAAAAAATGTCCCTCAAGCAAGCTAAGAAGGATAATAAATTATCGCCAAAGTACTATGGTCCTTACAAGGTGTTGCAAAAGATTGGTACTATGGCATACAAATTGGAGCTTCCTGCTTCTTCACGAGTGTATCCAATTTTCCATGTTTCATGCTTAAAGAAGGTTATAGGTGAAAATCTTCCAGTTCAAACAATATTTCCAGAACTTGATGAGGAAGGAAATATCATATTGGAACCTGAAGCGGTCACAGAAACAAGAATTCGACAACTATGCAATCGATCAATTTCAGAGTATCTCGTCAAGTGGAAGAACTTACCCACTGAAGATTCTACATGGGAGGATGAAAATTTTATACAGAAGTACCCAGAGCTACTCAAGCATTGATGACAACACTTTTTTGAAGGAGAGGGGCATGTTAGGTCCCTATATTACTAGTATAGTCCGTTATTGTTGTTAGTGTAACCCCCTTATTGTTATTATTGTACCCTGTAACCCCCATATTGTTATTATTGTGCCCTTAAATTATTATTGTTAGGTCGGCTAGGATTACATTGTGGCCCCATGGACTCCTATATATAGAAAGGAGGTTTGTAATTTGTATCATCCAATAATTGTTCATTCATGTACTGTAGGAGAGGTTTCTCCCTCGAAGTGGCTTATTTCTAAGGCGTTGATATCTCTTTTCTTCTATTTCTAGAGCTGGTTTCACAACATATTTTCCTCATTTCACTACCTCACCCTCACTCTCATTCATGGCCTTTTTCCTTTGAAAAACCCATTTCTTCCTTTCCTCAAAACCCTCATGAAAACCCCCTTATTCATCAATTTTCTTCTAAAAAACATTAAAAAATGTAAAAGCCTCCTTTTACATTGTTTAAAGCAAGGTTTAAACCTATCGGGTCCTTTAATTTTATTATAAAAACCTTGTTTTATATCTAAACACGCCCTTTGTATAATAATAGGCCTTAAGCCCTTTTCCTCTTAGCCCCAGCCCCCTTCACCCTCATAAGATCGTGACCCTCGCTATCCCTAAACCCCTTCCCGTATCAACTACGCTTTTGCCCTTTTATTTTATTAAAACCCCCAAACCTTATATAAAACGCACCATAAACCTTTGAAAAATCAAAAGTGGCCCCCCGCCTTTCATTACACCCGGCCCCTCCATAAACCATATAAAAATTAACGCATTTTCATTAATATTTAAAGCTCGGGCCCCATCCTCCTATTAACCCCGTCGTCCAACCACAACCTGCCACTTTTCCTCCACTTCTGTCGACCCAGCCCACTGTTTGACGTCTCCCGATGCGTGATAGCCTTCGATCTCACATCCCGAGATTGGACGGCCCATATTACATATCGTAAATAAAATTGCGATGGGCTTAGCATTTCACAACCCGCATGAACTGGGCATTTTTTTCCCGCCATGTGTCATGCCCTAAGGCATATCATGTGCCTCCCTCCAAAAACCTTTTACCATCTATCCTCTGTGCGATAAAACCACCCCAGTTTTTCAATACCGCCTCCCTCTGCGCCCTTTTTCAAAATTTCCCCGCTCCCTTTCCTCCTGGTTCCACCTTTGTAACCTTTCCCTCTGCACCCTTTCTTCCTCTGCAAACAATCCCTGATGGTTCAAAACCCCGAAAAAGCAGTTTAAGCCTCTCGTAGGCCTTTTCACTAATTGTTTATGTTTTTGCAGGCTTTTAATGGCGGACATGAATGGATATAATCCACAGGATCAAAAATTGGTCATAGAGAGCCTGAATGACGATCCAGGAGCTCATGAAGGATCAATAATAACCAGAGGGCTTGTACCAATATTTAAAATCGATGAAACATGGTCATAGGTGGATCAAATAAACCATCCAGCCAGGAAGACAGCCTTCCCCTGCACACAGAAAACAGGAACAGTCAAAGAAACAATGAAGAAAAGAAGCTAGAAGGATTAAAGGGCTAATCCTAATTATAAGCCAAAACAAAAGGGTTAGTCAGTCAAAGCAGAAGTCAAATAAATTAAAGCAAATAGTGGACAAATTAAAGGATAAAGGCAAAGGATCAAAAGGTTAATCAAAGGATTAATGAACAAAACATAGTTAAATCGGGATAAAGAGAAAAGACAACAAGATAGACAGTTAAAGGATAAAGCAAAGTTAAAGGCTTGAAACTGAGTTTAAATATAAGACAGAGGTAGATTAACCTAGAAATACATTCGAATGACTAAGCCTATGGCAGTTACTCTTCTCAAAAGATATTTTTTCCACCTAGTTCTTTGTTTCCTTCAATAAAGCATTAGGCAGATATTAAACTGAGTCAGAGATATTTATATTTGCTAGACAGTTATTGTAAAATTTATGAATAAACCTTAAAGTCAAACATTTCACCTATTTTTCCTTAGGAGTTAAGATAGAAGTTATTATTCAGAGAAATATCAACAGATATTCCTGCCTTGAGCCTTGCATGGTCTTCAAGGTTAGGAATTCATTAACTCTGTAATAAATGACACTCAAACCCTAGCTTAGCTTCACCTCCTCATTTGCAACATAAATATTGCATCTGAAATCATTATTTTTTTGGCATTTTTATGACTCATTGGAGTAATACATAGTCTCTTGGAATTTGAAAAGAAATTGATGTCTTGGAACTTGTGGATGCCCTGATTTATTTGTTGATGGAAGCTAGATCACTGGATCCCTGAGCTTGGTTGTTGGTGAAGTGCTTCTAATATTTTATTGTTATTTCCGGTTTCATTATGTTTCCATCTTTCTATGTTGCAGTAGAATAAAATATTTAGACTAAGAAATGTATTTTGAAAGCACCTTAGTTCTGTTTATTCTTTACTGCCTTAATGTTTTCTTCTGCTAGGACATTTTAGAGAATTCTTAATTTCTCTCTAGACCCCCTAAGCTTGTTTATTTCATAAATAGTTGAATACAGCTGGTATCAAGCATGATTTATGGCAAGCCTTGCTTATTTGATGCCACTAAAACACTTCTTTTGGAAGTTTCTCTCTAAAGTACCATTCTTTAAAGTCTGCCAAAGAGGTTTTGTTTCAATCATACCCTTTGTACTTGCTTAACTAATTGTTTTAGAGATCTTCATAGCTATGACAAAGGATGTTTAGGAGTTCCCTCTTCCCTGATTACAGTTATATGTGCGTCTTAAGTGTTTTTTGTCCTTGAAGGTGAAATCACTAGAAGTTAAATGAGTTTCTCGCTTTCTATATTTCATTGGAAAAGTTTGTCTTGAATAATTATCTGCTTTAGTTGAATCATAGAATTTATGGTTTGCCCTGTCTATTTATTGCCTCTTCATGCTTATGATATTTAAGTCCCTTTTGTTAAGAGTACATGATAAAGGATTCTTAATTTCCCTTTGTCCTATTATTATTCTCACCATTGATGTCCATCTCATTACCCCTAAAAACCTTGAAGATCCACTAACCAAGTTAGATTTTCCCTATGATACTCCGTGATCTATTGATGAAATTATCATGAATTTCATTAGAATCCATTGCCCAATGACTTAGAGATTTACTCATTCTAACTATGCTTCTTTGATCATCATACCCAACCAAAACAAACAAAAAAACCCCATACTTAATAACTAGCCTAAAATAAACCCTTTAAAAGCAAACAAGTTCATATCCTTTGCAAACAAATAGAGAGATCCCTCTCTGAGTCCAGGAAGGCTAGGTCCTAGGACTCCAAAGACTATTTTGATGTTAATGTGTGCATTTGGTCTACTAATCTGCTAAATCACGGGACACTAACACATGCAACTATTAATAGTGAATTATCAATTACTCAGTATATCACTACTTGTGAATTAAATATATTTTAATTCACTTGATCTTCCACTAGCTCATCATTCAGTTAGAACTAGTTAAACCGACTTTAACTCAATTAATGTGAATTAACTGATCACACACACACCACATTAGTGCTACAACTGCAACTAGACCCTGTTAATAATATAATCACTCTACATGTCTATCCTTTGACCCTCAATTCGAAATTCTTGAGCTAACTAAGTATATCACACTTAGTTAACTATTACAACTTGTTATGAGATAATATTACAATTATTTTCCAATTTATTTAAAAATAGGTTGCACACGAATGTGTCGCTAGGATCCAACACTATGTGAATTTGATCCCACACTAGTGTGTGTGCATTTTCTTGTTATTTCTGGATGCCAGTTTCACTATTTCTTGTTGCAAATTTCAACAATCCCTCTCAACAAGAAAGGAATCAATATGTCCCGATCCGGTACCTTTGGAATGTTCTTGCATGCAACACTTCTCTAGTGTTTTTCACACATGAAACTCTCCTGAAACTGAATAGCCTCTAAACAACTGAATCCGTATAATTTATTTGTCATCATAATATCTTGATTGTTACTAATTACTGCTCATGTCTATTGGACTCTCTGTGTTGTCACTGACATCTGCATCCATGCACTCTACACTGTTGCCAACTCCGATTTGTGCTCCAGTATCCGACACCTGTCACTCTAATTTATGTCTTCCTGACATCGGACTTCATCAATATAACGTATCCTTCCTACTACTTCTATATTGTGGGTGCCTCATAGCCAGGTTTGATCCATGAGACACACCATCTCAATCGACCCTGCCTAAATTTCTTATTGGGATAATATCTGCACATCGCCGCACCTCACACCTGGAGGTATAACTGCATGTACTCCCTCTTCCCTTATGGCTTGAAATTTCCCCCTCCTGGAGGTCTCTTCTTGAGTGGTCTCTTCCACTCGGTCTCCTCTTTGCTTTTCAAATTTTGGCTACTCCACAACCTTCTAAGACTGCTTCTGAGGTTGCATGTTGAGAGATAATTTCTCCCTCTCAACCACCAAGTCATTAGCCACTGCTTTTCTCCTAAAATCCTTGTATGCATCATCAACCTCGAGAGCATACAGGTTCTTGACTCTTGAACTGATCTGCTTCACTTTTCGCGTGGTTATGTGTTTAAGGAACACCTTTCCTTTTCTAAACATCACCTCATAACCATGATATTTAAATACCGCTATGGAGACAAGATTATTCCTTAGGCCTGGAACATATAAAAAAATTTCTAGTATGAGAGTGGAGACAGACTCCCTCTAAAAGGTAACTGTACCTATTTCGGTCACACTATACCTCCCGTCATCTCTAAACTCTATGTTCTACTGGAGGTCCTTCTCCTCCAAGTCACTAAAGAGAATTATATTCCTCTTCATATGGAACGAGGAACCATTGTCTAGATACCACATGCATCCCATTACATTGTTGGACATGCATGCAATGAGAGTAAAATCAAGCTTGAACTGTGAAGCCAAAGCTTCACCCGCTCCAACTGTAGGCTCCTTCTTGGTTTCTTTGTTCTATGGGAAATTTGAAGCATAGTACCCATGCTCGTGATAGTGAAAACATATTATCTTGGACAAGTCTCTCTTGCCCTCTTCACCTTCATATTTATTTCTCTTTGAATTCTTTTGTTTTCCCACTAATGCACAATCTTCTTCATTTTTGGTGTTGGAGGTATTGTCTCTAGTGCTCTACCTTATCTCTTTTATCGACCATAGTCGTTCCCAATCTAGTAACTTCTCCCTCCCATTCACAGTGTCCCGGTAACTATGCCAGCTTTTGGGAAGGCCTAGAAGTGTTAGCCTCACCAATTCATCATCGAATATGGTCACACCAAAACTTACAATATCATCTAGACATTGAGTGAACTTCACCAAGTATGTTGGTACCATCTCACCCTCCTCCTTCTTGATCTTTCTAAGCTTTTCCTTCAATGCCAACTTCCTCTGGTTGTTGTTGTTCTAAAATAGATCTATCAAGGCCTTCCACATAGCATATGGAGCTACCTTCCCATGGAGACTCAAGACGATATGCTCTCTAACTCCCTCTAACAAGATCCTTCTCTCCTTTGCTACCTTCTTCTGCCATGCATGAAGAAGTTGGGCATCTGCTGTTGCATGCTTGGGAATATAAAGATCTATGAATTCCTTCAACCTGTTGTCCTCACAATGCCTCCATCCTGTCCTTCCATGAAATATAATTCAAACTTCCCTCGAGTGGATATTCGAGTCTCAAGCCATTGAAATACATCTTGATCCACTTCTAGCTCCAAAGAAAGTATTTGCAGATTTGAATATTTTTCAACACAAACTCAATTTCTTCTCCACTATTGTGATTCTTGGCACTCTGATACCATGTAGAAAATCTATAACACAAATCCAATACCATGTAGAGATTATATATAAACTCTATATATACCAATGGATTCAATCCGATCATGGAATGTATTAAAGCAAGATACTGAATCCTTCTACAATATTTGCGGAATATAAAACACGATCGCTCAATCACATGCAAGTAAGAGGAAGAAGTAAATCAATCGCACAACAGAGGATATTTCTGGGGAAAGGACCTACTCAAAACCCCTATATCATATATTGTACATAGTCAAAGAATCATGAAACAATACAATGCTTTCTCACACCGAGAAAATCCTTCACTCTACCGATTGTCTCACTCTGATGCTCCACAAAATTGACTAGCAATTCTTAGGAAAATTTGACCAACACTTAGCCAATTCTCAGCCCCTGCTTAGCCCGGCCTTTTCTCATGAAATCCCTAGGAAATTAATCCCTATAAATACAATAATCAACCTTTCTTGACTGTGTAATCCCTATGGAGCCTTCCTCTGCTTTTATAACCGTACCTCGATAGTTTTCCAAAAATACAACTAATAGTTTACTTATCTTAAACCTTTATCTCAAATAGATCGTCATCAAAATTTACATGCATCCAAATACTAATAGTGAATCATCAGTTACTTGTTAGATCACTACTTGTGAATTAAATCTATTTTAATTCACTTTATCTTCCACTAGCTCATCATTTAGTTCAAACTAGTTAAACTGATTTTAACTCAAGTAATGTGAGTTAAATGATCACAATCACAACACACTACTACTATGACTGCAATTAGACCCTATTAATAATAGAATCACTCCACGTGCCTATACGTTGACCCTTAACTCGAAATTCTTGAGCTAACTAATTCTATCACACTTAGTTAACTATTACAAGTTGTTATGAGATAAGATTACAATTTATTTTCAATTTATTTAAAAAAAAATTGCACACTAATGTGTCGGTAGGATCCATCACTGTGTGACCTGTGATCCCACACTAGTTGTGTGCATTTTCTTGTTGCTTCAGGATGCCAATTCCATTGTTTCTTGTTGCAAATTTCAACAAGTTTATGCGCTCTCTTGGGGTTAGTTGGGCAACCAATTTCTTGAGGTCGTAACTTGGTCATATTATATTTGTTTGGCACATATGATACCTTGTTGGAAAGGTATCTCTAAGGACTATGCCATTTAGGGCCTTAAAACGACTCTCGAATTTTAGGACATAAAAAATTGCTAAAAATAGTAAATAATAAAACTAATGAAATTGACTAGTGGAATAGGCAGATAGATGGCCACCAATATCCACCTGGATCAGCAGTTGAGTATTGTTAAAAAGAAAAAATGTAGTAGTGTCGCACCCGCTATACGTGGTTGAAAGAGTACCACAAGTATAGGGTTGTGACACCAAGGATCCCATTTACGCATTCAAAAATATATTTTAAAAAACAACAAAAATCACATTTTTACTTGAAATTGGATCCCCAATTTTATGAAAATAATTATTTGATCTATAAGTAAAACTATATCTTATTTTAATCTAATGATATGTATACAAAGCTATACGATCTTAGACCTTTTAAAAATCCTCGAATGCTAATGAGACTATTAGCACTCTACACATGAGGCATACAATAGTTAGGTCCCTATATTACTATTGTAGTCCCTTATTGTTGTTAGTGTAGTCCCCTTATTGTTATTATTGTACCCTGTAACCCCCATATTGTTATTAGTGTGCCCTTACATTATTATTGTTAGGTCAGCTAGGATTATATTGTGACCCCATGGACTCCTATATATAGAAGAAGGTTTTGTGATTTGTATCATCAAAGAATTTTTCATTTATGTAATGTAAATGAGGTTTCCCCTCGAAGTGGTTGATTTCTAAGGTGTTGATCTCTCTTTTCTTCTATTTTTGGAGATGGCTTCATAACATTTGGTATTAGAGCTTTGGATTCTAAGGTTTCATTGCTCCAAATAGGTCATCGTGGAATTTTTGCTAAAATATTTTTTACGAAGGTTCAAAACTTGAAAGTTTTACCATGTGAAGCCGAAATTGTGAGGAACTTCTTGTAAAAATTTTGTATCTTAGTTCACAATATTTTCAGAGATATGATGCATGTAAGTTAGGGTTTTTGCAGGCTCCTGAATTTAATCTAAAAGAGGTGACCTTGGTAAAATCCTCATAACTATCTCTCTGAGTATCATATTGGAATTATATAAAAAGTGGCCAAAATTACACGGACTAGAGTTTCTTGTGTATAAATTTTAGAGCCTAAGGTGGAAATAGTTGGACATGGCATGTTGTACAAGTTTGCTATATTGAACCAGTCCATAATTAGGTCATTGTGGGATATTCGGAATAACTTTGCCTTGAATAATCTAAATCAGGTCAGACCTATGGTATTCGAAAGAAAATTCAGAGGGCTACTATAGGACTGAATTCCAGATATTGAATATCCGAAATTACAGAGATACATCAGTTTCAATATCAAGCTCCTCAAAAGCAAGAAAAATGTGTGTATTTTTTTTTCAAATTGCATAAGTCTTGTTTGAAAAATAAGTTTGAAGTGATTATAAAATTTCCCCTAAAAATAATTCAACACCCATTAAGCATTCTTAAGGATCTACTATGACTCATGAAGAGGAAGATTTGCAACATGACATATCAAAATGACAAGAGCAAGTGCACCAAATTTCACACTCGAAAAGAGAAACAAAAAATGAAATGGAAGTTTTGAAGAAATGTGTGGAAGCTAAGATGGATGGTTTAAAGAAGGGCATGGAAGCTAAGATGGATGGTTTGAATAATGGCAGGGAAGATATGGAAGAAAAAATAGAAGATATAAAGAATGATATAAAAGTAGACATGGAAGGTTTGACAAAGTTGATACAAGAAATGATTCCTAATAGCGAGAAGATATTAGAGGAAACTCATGATGATAACAAAATAATTGTTAATTATGATTTCATAAACTTGAATGTTGGATGGAAGACCCACCATATTCGAAATATTGATATGAGTAAGTTTGATGGAAAAGATCCCATAACATGGATACTATAGATGGAGCAATATTTTGATCTCAATAATTTGCAAAAACACAAAAGGTACGCAATGCAACTTTATATTTAGAACAAAAAACATTTGTATGGTATCGATGGATTTTCTCTCGTGAAAAAAATGTCACTTTGTCAATTTTTATGGAGGAAATTATAGCACATTATGAGGAGACAAAGCGAAACACCTTCTTTAACCAATTTATAAATCTCAAACAATAGAGTTCATTGGTTGAGGACATTGAGAACTTCCAAAAATTGAATATAAGGGTAAATAAGTCCAACCATATTGCGTAATGCATTGGCAGGAATTACCACTCCTAAAACTCTCAATATAGAAGGACATATCAAGAAGAAAAAGGTAATAGTGTTGAATGATTATGGTAGTACCCATAATTTTATTCATTGTAAGGTAGCCAAGGAATTAAATTGCTTCCTATACCCACCACCTTGAATTTAATTTATAGTTCTCTCTTTTCTTCTATTTTTCGAGTCGGTTTCATAACAACAACTTATAAGTAGAAGTTGATGAAGGGATCTACAACTTAAAAATCGGACAATAGAGCACATTGCATCATATTGGTTTTTTTCATAATTATTTTATTTATTGATTATTATGTCTACTCGTACCTGTTATAAGTGCTATATATAAGGGAGTCCTTTTAATAAGGACAAATGTTTGAGGAGTAACTCATATATATATATATATATATATATATATAATCTATGTATCAAACACTTAATTATAAAAAAATTTAGTTGAATTTAGTGTTAGAGTGAAATCAATTATCCCTTCCCTGAAAATGGCATATGGATAAATATATACTATTTGTTTAAATAATTCATAGTGTATATTTGCACACATATTGTGGGAATAGGATAAGTGTAACCTGTGATTGATATTTGGTTTTCATATTTTTTTCAAATGATTAAAGTTAATAAATAGACAAACTTTATCATTTATTAGGGAAAATGTCATATTTGAGAGATATTTCTTAAAAGTATTAGAAAAAATTATGGGTAATAAAAAGTTAGAAGGAAAAAGGAAACTAAGATATCATAAGGAAATGATCGATCTAAATTTTGAAAATAAAAAATATTTCTCCATATTGACTAGTGTAAAGAAGAAAATAAACATTGTTAAAATAAGAACAAATTCTCATGAGTTGCAGAATGGAACTACGTGTTGACCAATTCTCAAAACATCATAGGATCAAAGAGTCATTCACAATTTTCCCTCCAAGGGAAGCTCAATTATCGATAGCTCTGAAAATGAAGTATTATGTACCACAAGATTCGAGGTTGAAATCCCTCAAGTTTACCCGTGGGTTGTTTATTGGAGGGGACATGGTTCACCTAGGGGTTATAGTGGCAACGTTCCAAATTTAGCATGTGTACTTAGAGTACAGGACCAACGCAGCTGTTAATTCCTCTAGTATAAAAAAAAAAGTCACTTTTGTGAAACTAAATGATTGAAGATGAAAAAAAAATTCTCTTGAATTTATCAACATAGATTAGATATAAATTTCAAAATGTTTGTCAAATTACCAACCTTCTCAACTTTTAAACTCAACAAAACCATGGTGATTTTGTAACATTTCTCTTAACGCCTTTCAAACATAGAAATACAATTCTAAATAATCCAATGAAATATCTTACTTTCTTGAGGTATGATAAACCATATTAAATCTTAATGGATATAAATCATCATCGTCATCATCATAATCCTACCTAATAGCTAAAATTTTGATCATAAATTTAATGTAGCTCCAAATTACACTAAAAAAATTGTTACTTTTACCTAATCCAATATTGCCATCATCTCATTGACATAATGTAGGAAATTTTTTCTTTAGTACACATTCTTCTTTTATTACTCATATTTAACTGCCATCTTTACAAGTCTTTATCTATTTTTCCTTCTTGCTATCACTTAGTTGTAGACCTCAAGACTTGTTTGTTACCAAAAGATTCTGACCACTCTCTTCTACAAGCATCTCCGAAAAATCATGTATATTGGCAATTTCCACTCATACTCCGCTCAATTCAAGGAGCATGCCAGGAAAGGGAAGTATCCCAATTGCATAGTTATGAAGCAACACTACATGGTCACCAAATTCTTCCCCACCAACATTGACCATCCTTCGCACGATGTAGTTGAGGGCTGGAAATTCATGATGAAGGTGTACAAGGCGCTCAGATCTAACCCTCAGTGGAATGAAACCTTGTTCCTCAAAACTTATGATGAGCACGGTGGATACTATGATCACGTTCCCATGTCTGTGAAGTATGTTTCGAGCCTTGATGGCATTATCAACTCCAATCCCTTATTTTTCAAATTTGACAGGTTAGGGGTTTGAGTACCCATTATTATGATTTGGGCATGGATTGACAAAGGAATAAGTTTTGACTCTCTCTCAAATCCCATCCACCATTTTCCTTTTGTTGTTATTTTGATCAAAATCTTCATCCATAATTCGATTTTTCCATAAAATAAATTTTTACTGTAGTGGTACATGGACTGAATGGACCATATCCATCATCTCAGTTTGAGCATTCACCCATATCTACAATATTCAAGAAGTTGTTCAATCTCAAATCTAGTTTCCTTATGACTAGGAGAGACGCGTAGGCTAGAAATTTTGAGGGTGTCATACAGAAGTGCAATAACCCAAATAAAAATAAGGACCAAATATATTTAATGGTCCACTTCATATGCACAGGCCATCATTATTTCCCAAGTTATAGCTTCATTAAGGCACTATATGCCCATCATTAGATTTAAACATATGTCCATCGTTAGATTTAAACATATTTAAATCTAAAGATAAATATATAGTGCCCAACCACATTAATGAGGTTATAGCCTCCGATATATATTGTTCATATGCACCTTAATAACAAGACTATAGCATTGGAAATATGTGTAGCCCATGTGCAGCTTAAGTTAAGAATTTTTCTGCTCAAGCAGAGTGTTCGGCCGTTCTTACTCTGGAAAAGATATCCAGGGCCCCCAAAAATTTTTTTTATAGCCCAGCTGCCCAGCCAGGCTCACATGGAGCAGGAACACTGTGACAGTCATATCTTACCCGGAAAATCACTGGCTTAGATGTCGAGGCCAAAACCAATATATTACACCATTATCTTCGATCTTCCACACTCAAACCAAGAATCATACATACATAGGTGCTTTTTGTTGCTGTAATCCATCTAGTATTTTGATCTTTGTTGCTTCTTTCGGCGAGGTCGGTATCTGAACAATGACCAAGCTATCTGTATTTTGTGGCTTGATTGCCTTTTTTGCCTTGTTGGGTGTTTCCAATGCTCATGCTGGTCATAATTTTTATATTACATGCAAGGTTTACTGTGATAACTATGCTGCTGGATACCCCACCAGGATTTTACCTGCTATCTCTGGTAAGCTAGAACTCATCTTGCAAAGTTTTTCAATTTGTTTTGCAGTTTTTGTAGATTGTTTTCATGTGGGCGACTACATTTTCTTGTTGAAAAGATTTGAAATAATAGATATGGTGCTGAAGAATAGATATGGTGTTAATATTATCTATGTGCTTCTCTTTGTGCTTTTCTAAATAGATCTATTCTTCCCTTTTTCTACTGCGTTCACATTGCTTTCATTTTCTACAATGTTGTTTTTAAGAGAAATTTTGATCTCATATACGGGTGCGTAGGATGCACAAGGAAGACCTATGTTTGGTTTTGATGTTTGCAATATGAGTGACATGCAGGTGCCACTGTAGTTGTTGAGTGCAAGGACGGTGTTGGTAAGAGATTGTTCTATAATGAACAACGCACCAACAATGATGTGTTGGAATTTCTAAATATTCCAAACACAGAGAGGAAATAAAATTCCTCTTAAAAATGTAGACAGGAATGCATAAAAAAAAATTTCTATTTCATTAAACTTAAAAAGCTATTATAATGTTTCCATAGAACTGCTATTCTAGCTTTTCAAAAAGAATTATTCTTTGACTGCTACAAAAACACAGTACAACAACACTATATTTTGTTCTCTGTCTTTTTCTAATACAGAGTCACAATACTCTGTTACCTTTTTTTGTTTATGCTTTCGGGCCTCTTACAAATACATAGTCCATTCACTTTTTATCTATTATATATATATATATATATTGTAAATATATAATATTTACAATATAAATTATATAACATATATTTTAATGTATTAAAACAGATTAAAACTAAAACATTCGCGGCGTTCAAAACGTATAAAAACATTATAATAAGGTTTAGAACCTTTTTTCATTTTCCGCATATACATATGAATAAAAATTTTAAACTAAAGGTATTAAACCTTATTCGAATACACTCATCATGGATTTCAAAAACCTTTATCCAAAATGGTTGACCGGGGCTTATCACATCCATTTGGATGCATGCTGAATGGATATTGAGAGCTTGCGATCAAGCTCCTATTGGTTGATGGTGGACCCCGACAGACTTCAAAGAAACTTCAAAACCGTTTCACAAAAAATCATCGCATCCATTTTTGGGGTGGTTGGGGTCAGCACATTTTTGTGTAATACACACAGGATTGGCTATGCGGTACTGACGTGGAGTATGGTGGGGTTTCATAAGACTGATGTGGATGGATTTAAATCAAATGGAATGGCATGAAATGATATGGTTGGTGGATTGTAGTAATGGTGGTATGGAAGGTTTAAAGCGGTGGTTGCAGAGTTTTAAAGTGGGTATGGCAGGGTTTATCAAGCAGAGGATTGTGTGGTCAAACCATGAGATTACATTGCGAAACAGGGCTACGGCCTTTAATTAAAAATATGAACTTGCAGGTTTTTAAACATCGGAGTTGAATGCGCGATGGTGTGTAAAGTAAACACAAGAAATCTCCTGCACCTATCTATCAAAAATTTCCATCAAAAATTACTTCTATCCTATTTGCCAGTGTGCAGTTGGAATTAACATTTCCAACATGATGATCTTTTTAAAATCATTGTTCAGGGTGAGCATGAGAATGAAGCCTATGAGGCATTTGAAGTGAGAAGCCCAACCTCATGCAACCTTCAAATTGATAGCAACCGCAGGATAATTTACCTAACCCACAACAATGGGATCATTTCTAATGAAAGGAAGACTAGGCCTCTCACCTTAAGATCTACAACAAACCACCCTGCTTGTTAGTCTGTGTTGGCAGAATAGAACATATATAATGACTATGACTAGGTTTGTATTACCTCTCCATGCATTTGTGTTGGTTTTCGGTTTTTAATGGCTTCTTTTCTGTTCTGGATTTTGGCTGAGTCATGCTACTATTTTTCATGGGTTCTCCTACCTGAGAATTTGTGCCAACAGTGAATATAAATATAAAATGTTGTAGTTCTTAGGTGGAATATTTATCTATTGTGATGGTGTTCATGAATATCTAGATCCATTTGTGGCTAATACTAAAAAATTTTGGAATTAATTTATATTCTATATATATATATGTTGCATTGCCGTAAATTCCTTTGCCTTTGACTAAAAATGTGAAAGCTATGTGTTTTGTCTCATTTAGTTATGTTTTGGATTTTTTTATGGTACGATAAATATCAATGAATGGAAAACAATGCAATAAATTGGCATGGTATGTGATGGATATACATTTCCATGTTATGAGAAATTGGCATGCATTCCTATTTACTACTTTGCAAGCTGCAGAGAAGAGCTCCATCAGCATTGAGCTTCTATGTATTAAATCTAATGGTGTATTTTTTTCACATCTGTGCTCTTGTGGCGACTATCACGTATATCAATGACTAATGTGAGAGAGAATAAAAAGTGTGTTCAAAGTGGAGGGATCCCTTATGCTTGATTAGATTGCGCAGAAATAGAGGTGAAAGTCATTTTACTCTGAGTGTAGCTTGTAATTTATCTTTGCCTAGGTTATTTTCTGGGATTAATTGTTATATTATTGATCAGCAGTGTGGAAAAACTAGATTTTCATGTTTATTACAATGGGTATTGAGCTCTACAAGAAGACTTTTCTTGTTTTTTATAGTAATTTTTTGCATGTGTATTGCATTAAATTTCTTAAAAGTGGTAATACAAAAGTACTGGTTTAGGTTTTCACTGCAGAGAGAACATGTATGTATCCTGCTAAATATTGAAGTTTCAGAGTTAACTTCCAGTTTCTGTAATCAATGGATCCTGCCAAACCTCTTGTTGAGATCAAGGAAACTTTTGTGTTAACATCAAGTTTCAAAATTTTTTGTATTGCCTTACAACACTTTAAAGAAATAATATAAAGATACTAAATTAGATTTTCACTATAGAAAGGATTCAGATGAATCTTGCCAAATCTTGAAGCTTCTATTTGGATCTTGCAAAACCTCTTAGCTTGTTAAGATTAAGAGATTGGTTTTAACCTCTATAAAGAAATGAAATGAATTCCCTCCAAATCGAAAAATCTTCAAGCTTTCGCCTTGTTGGAACAGGGTCTCCTACGAGCTGCGAAACTGGTCCAATTTTGAATATTTTTTATTATATTTAGTCCAGTGTAGGGGTTTTGGGGTGGGTCAAAGGCTCAAAAGCATTGTAATGGGCAAAAGGGTAAACCAAGGGTTCGAAAACCATGGTTTGCGGACCATAGGAAATTTTAGGCTAGATTATTATAAATACAGGACATTTTGAATTATAAGGTAGGAAAAAGGAAGAGCTATTGATGCAAATTGTGGTTTAAGATATCTTTTTGGGTTTTTGGGGAAAGGACTTCTGTCGGCTGTGTGCGCGGAGATCCAGAGTCCAGCTGTGTGCGGACCCTGTTGTTGTGTGCGCAGGCTGGGATGGGTATTGTAAGAAGGAATTGATGAATTGATGATTAAGAAAGGTTGCTTGAGAACTAAATCTATGTTTACTGTTTGTGTGAATCATTGGTAATTACTGCATTATATGCATTCTGTATTCAAGCTACGAAATATATATGTAAGTGTGTTTATTGTATCTGGATATGTTCTGTTCTGTTTTATGCAATATGGTGCTACTGTCATAGAAGTATATAATTGTAGATCTAGCGCAGGTGGATGCGAAAAGAGACCTATCGACGCTGTGCAGAAAGAGGTGATCTGGGTGTCACAGGGCCAGACACAACTCTACTTGCCTTACCTATCCTTTCTGAAGGTGCAAAAACCTGGTTCCAACACCCACCCATACTACTTTGGGTGAGACTTTGACCTGCGCAAGCAGGTCACTGCTGAAAGGGCCAGTAGTATAGGGGTTTGTTGGCAAACCTTGAACTCCGAACCTGGGTCAAGACCCCTCGAGCCAAAAATTGGTTCCATTGCCGAGACCTGGAGAGTTTTGAGAAGGGATTGGGTAATGACAAGAGAGTACTAGAAGCTTGACAAAGAAGAAAAACAGGTTTGGGTGAATGAATTCAAATCTGCACAGAAGCACAACGCTAGAAGGAGATATGGAAGTGCACTTAAAATTACCTACCTTTAAAGGTGTGGGTGATGAGGACATGGCTCGTTTTTGGTTTGTGGCAGACTCAGTATGGACTGCGCAGGGTGTGGTAAGAGATACTGTGAAGAAAGCACAGTTGTCCTTGGCCTTCGAAGAGAGAGCGCTGGATTGGTATATGTGGTACCTGTCTCAAAATGGGAGTGCATCCATTCAATATATTAAGGATGCCCTGAAGCAGCAGTTCTGAAAACCTAAGACCTACTCTCAGATCGTAGCAGACATGAAATATTTCAAGAAAGGAACAATTGAGCCCGTGTGGGAAGCTAATCAATGCCTAAAGAAAGCTATTAGAGAAGGATAATTTAAGTATGATGGCAGATAGCAGACGGAATGGTTCATCACCATGCTACTCCCTCACCTATGCATACCTATGGGTCACTAGAATTTTGACTTGTAAGACAAAGCTTTGGAAGCCGATATGAAACTAGAAGCTACGCCCAGGATAGATGCTTCATTGGGAGTATAGTAGATCCAGGCACAGCTCGGGGCAATGCACTTGGAGATTCATGACCTACGACAGGAACGAGGAAGGGAAGATGGCGCAGGACTATGGTGAGCATCAGGGCATACGAAGGATCTGTTCCCTGACCTCCCGCGAATAGGAGAACCTAGTCTGAGGCACCTAGGATCAGAGGGGCCTAGCCTAGGGCGACAGGGCCCAAGTGGACCTGAGTTCTGGTACAAGGATGGCCACATAGATAGGCTGCATGATACCAACCGCTACCCCTGTCCGGGCACCAAAATCTCAGAAAAAAAGTAACATTGGTGCTGGTTTTTTCGGTCAGTGGGCCATGATGAGCAAAACTGCCGAATCCCTAATTTAGTGATAGGCCGAGGAAACTTTCCTGAAGTACAATCAGACCCCGCCTCACCAAAAACCCCCGTGGGCATGAATGGCTCCCCCTCTAGAAGCAGGGACGGAAGCCAAAGTGGAAGTGCAGGTCAGGGCCGGGGCTATAACTGTGGGGACATAGGGCATTTTGCGAGGGATTACCCGAACCCTACAAGACAGTCCTACAGGTATTGCAGACAGTTGGACCATGTGCTTGAAGATTTTCCAGCCTTGATAGCAAAAATACAAGAGAAGCAGCTCCCACCTACGCAGAAGGTGCGGAGGGTTTAGACTGAGCTAAGGCGTAAGGGTCTGAGCGTAAATGTTGTTACGCATGGTGGATTGGCTACTAGGGGGACTGAGGAGAAGGTTGAAACTGAAACACTGATCCAAAAAGTAGTTAGCAAACAAGAAGGGATGGACCTGGACAAACCAAGGGAAACGTTTATGGAAGCTCGAAGGGACTTCCTCGGGACTGAAGAATATACGTCCCTATGCCCTGTGGATCTAAAGGCAGCGAAGGAGGTCAAACCCTTCCTGTAGGCATGTATGAGATTTTTGCACAACCCCCAGGAAGTGCAAAATCTACAGGCTTTACTAGATAGATGCGCAACATGCGCCGCCGTGTCTCCAGATATTAAGGATGTGCACAAATTATACAGGTATCAGAAACGCACTGGGAGGGATATGCGGTTGACAGCCCAGATTGGAAACTACAAGATGGACCGGGTTATCTTAGACCTCGGATCAGACGCTAATGTATTACTTAAGAAAACTTGGCAATGCATGGGTGAACGAAAGCTAGAATGGTCCACTATCTAGCTATGCATGGCTAATCACCAAAAGATCGTACAATTGGGGAGGCTCTTGGGGATTATGGTTGATATTGTAGGAGTAAAAGTCGGAGCTGACTTCAAAATCATTTAAATCGTCGAGGATCCGGACCCCTACCCTGCGCTACTGGGATTGGATTGGGCCATCCACATGGGTGGTATCATTATCTTAAAAAAAAGAAGCATGCTCTTCGAAAATAATGGCACAAGGGTAGTCGTACCATTAGACTCTGCGGAAGGTAAACGTTATACGAAACCAGTACCCAAGGAGGAAGATGTGGACTATATCTATAAGTTGACTACGCGAGATGCGTACAACCCAATTGAGGGTGAAATACCTTGCTGTGAGGGGGATACTGAATGCTTACTGATGCGTTGTCTTCGAATCACAAAAAAATTCCGCTATGTTTCCTTAGAGGTAAGGCCCCAGACAGAACCAGGAATAATCGACTACTGCGGGCCAACCCCTGGAAAAGTTCAGGCTGACCCACCAGCAAGTAACAGGTTTTCTAGGACAGTTGTATGCTCAGGAAGTAGAACTCTTATACACCCGGCCACCTCTTCAACAACAAAACAGTTGCGGTTAAGACAATACGCTCTAACTATAGCAACCCTTAAAGCCTTACTTGCACAAATGATAAGGTTCTCTTGGTCATGGGTCATGAGTTGCCTAGGAAGCAAGCCTGTGTTGGGGGGGGACATGCAGCTGCTACAGATGGGTGACCCTAGCGTAACAAATGGGTCAAGCAAACTAGCCATTAGAACAATACCTATTGGTAAAAAGCATAAGTTACCGTTGGAAGGAGTGACCTCCAGGCATTTAATGAAACAAATTATGGGGATTTTTTACTGTTTCCTAGGGAACCCGCCTCAGATAAATTTTACCTCACCATCGCACGCTTGGGGGTGCTATAAAAAGAGAAGGATAGTTTAGCGAGAGGTACTGTTTCACTTTCATAACTTTCCTACCACATGCATCTCTTGGAAACACTTGAGCAATCTAATTTTTCGTATCCACACTGTCCCTCTCATGTTTGGTCAACCTACTCCGTTTGATAGTAGTCACCCAGGGTTGGGATTCATTTTTCGCACAAGGATGTTGGATGCTAACCCTCCCGAACCCTTAGCCCCGATGGGGCCTGATGTTGAAGAAGTCTTGGAGGTTGAGACCGAATTGGAAGAAGTCCCCCCCCCCTCGCCGGTCACAAGGAAAGGCAAGGAAAAGGCAGAAGGTTCGGGAAAAACCCCGAAAGCAGCAAGGTCGGCTATCGGGAAACCTAGGACTTCCCCAAGGCATGCCAGGTCTCTGCTAGCATCACCTCTAGATCAAGACACATAGGAGGGTGCTTTGCCTGCTAACCCGATCAATTGGTTACCTCCCTTTGTTCACCCACGTAGGCCGTCTACGCGAACACCAAAAAACTTGGATGGCTTGGTCATCTATCTGCAAACCCCCCTAACCCCGGGGGAAGACCCTGCCATCAGTAATCCTTGCGGGCGACTCCACGAGGTCAAGTTTGATGATCACGATTTGGCGGACTTTGAAACCCTCCCGGAATTGGCCCCTGCATTATACTTTGATACAATCCATAGAGATGATGGATTCATGGTGGTGCCCCAGTGCTGGGTATGCAGCTTGGATGGATCAGGACTTTTGAATCTACTCCGAATGCCTCATTTTGGCCATTACAACATCACAGATCAGTTGGCTCGCCAGTTGCTCGCCCTCATTCACGATGGTTGCTTATGGATTCGAAACATGGTCCCTATTGATGCTGCATTGATCCACAAGATTACATGCCTTCCTATGCAAGGGCCACACCCATTAGAGCGGGTAGGAAAAAAATATGAAGCAGTTATCGCTACGTTTGTGCAGAAGACCTATGCAGTGCATCGAAATCAGTGAGGGTTTGTGAACCAGACTATCAATGACCTTGCCACGTAGATGAGTACTCGGCTCTTAGCTTGAAAGCTAACGAGGAAGTGCCAGGTTGTGACTGTCCCTGCCTATGTGATCCAGTTGGCCGGCTGGTGCACAAAGCGCATTTCTTTCAATTAGGCTTAATACTTGTGCGATGAATTTTTGGCTAATGTTCGCGAATCCTAGGAGTAAGGGACATCTTTCTTCTATTCATGTTTATTATTCCTAATAGCACTGGTCACCTGGGACAACCCCGAGGATTTGGTCATCCTTGAACTTCCTCCTGGGATGTGCGAGGGAGCTCGGTATGCTCACTTATGGGACTCTAAGGATACACAACGCATCGAGGATAACAAGGTTTTTTGGATCCTCTTCCAGAGAAGTGTAGCAGTCGCCATAAACTCCCGACCCTAGTAAAAGTTGGTTGTCCCTAAAAGCATCTTGGATGGAAATACGCACCGTCAAGACACAGCTGGAATATAAAATCACTGACTTACAGGCTAGATTACAGTCTGAAACTCCCTCAGAAGTCTACGCCCAACGCGTTGCCCTAGTCACCGACGTGAAAACCATTATTTCGGGGTAGATTTCCCAAGGTGCCCAACTGCTGGAGTCAGCCATGCAACTCTGAACTAAGATCCAGCACAATCTGGTCCTTCAGGAAATCAATTAGGACTTACGGCAGAAGGAAGAAGCCTTCGAGCAGGGCAACACTATGCTGACCACTTTGGTACCTTCCCAGCGCTTGGCATGATTAAAAACTAGCAATGATCTCCAGGACGAGATTGAAACACTCTAGCGTAAACAACACATCATGGTGGAACGTCTGAAGCCTTGGGCTGCCACAACCCTCCAACTCTCATAGGATATTGATGGTGCGACCAAGCGACTTAATCAAATTCTTGAAAGTGTCACCACGACGACTGAAGGAATGACCTCCCAGAAGTTGGTAGACCTTGCACAGAGTGCTGCTGCCCAAAGTCAAGAAGTGTTACCTCCGCTGATTGCCACCCTTACTACCTTACGTGCGCAGATAGAGATTGCACCACCACAGTGACTCGGAAAGAGTCACAAGATTGTGTTGGGGGACTTTTGGAACATGGACTCCTACGAGCTACGAAACTAGTCCAATTTTGAATAATTTGATTATATTTAGTCTAGCGCAGGGGTTTTGGGGTGGGTCAAAGCCCCAAAAGAATTGTAATGGAAAAAAGGGTAAACCAGGGGTGTGAAAACCACGGTTTACGGACCATAGGAAAGTTTAGGCTAGATTATTATAAATAGAGGACATTTTGGATTGTAAGGCAGGAAAAAGGAAGAGCTATTGATGCGAATTGTGGTTTAAGATATCTATTTGGGTTTTTGGGGAAAGGATTCTGGCCGGAAATTGTCTTTAACTTAGATCGAGTCCGGCTATGTGCGGACCTATTTCTTATTTTGTGTGCGTTGTGCGTAGGTTTGGATGGGTATTGTAAGAAGGAATTGATGAATTGATGATTAAGAAAGGTTGCTTGAGAGCTGAATCTATGTGTACTGTTTGTGCGAATCATTGGTAATTATTGCATTATAAGCATTCTGTATTCAAGCTGAGAAAGATATGTGTAAGTGTGTTTGTTGTATCTGGATCTGTTCTGTTTTGTTTTATGAAATATGGTTCTACTGTCATAGAAGTATATAATTATAGATCTAGCACACATGGATGCGAAAAGAGACCTATCGAACTTGTGCAGAAAGAGGTGATTTGGGTATCATAGGGCCGGACGCAGCTCTGCTTACCTTACCTATCCTTTCTCAGGGTGTGGAAACCTGGTTCCAGCACCCACCCATACTACTTTGGGTGAGCCGAAAGGGCCAGTAGTATAGGGGTTTGTTGGCAAACCTTAAACTCCAAACCTGGGCCAGGACCCCTCGAGCCAACACGCCTTAACCAAGAGATTGGTCATACAATTCAAAAACGCCTAACACAAATCCTACTAAATCTTTAAGCTTCTGCATTAACATCAAGCTTCTATAAGCAATATATCTTGAAATTTTTTTAAATTTGTTCATATCCAGATATTGGTTTGACACTTAAGAAATGACTGACATGGATCATGCCTAATCTATAAGCTTTTTCTTTAATATTAAGTTTCCATAATTTGTAGATATTATCAGGAAATCGGGCTTACCAGGGAAGGGTCATAGACAATCAAAATAGGTTTCTTTAATTGTAGTTCATTGGCTCGCTTATGCAGGGCCATAGGTACAAAGATAATTTACGATAGGATAATTTTAATCCAACATTAAAAAAAAATCTTTTAAATTCCTCTTGAAATTTTAATAACTCTTAATGATGTAACTCATTTGTAGCTTATTTTATTCTTGTTGAAGATAATGAAGAAGTGTATTTTAGGAGAGATTCAATTCATTAGTTGAGCGTATGCCTCAGATTAGGATTTAGTTCCTATTCTTTAGGTTGTTGTCTTAACTTCCCTATATGTTTGTAAGCTATATATTCATGGTGTGTAATGATGATCCTGTAGAACATTCTGCGAGAGGCAGTCTATGGTGAAAAACCTCACCTGTGAACTTCTTGTTTTATGAATATAATCTAAGTCTTTGATTTTTATCATGTTATCAGAGTTCTAGTGCTAATTGAGTCAAAGCCAGTGTGCTTTCATGGCTGAGTGAGTGTCTAGGTGGAAAAAGAGTGGCCCATGGTGGTTGGTGTGAAGAAGCCCTATAGTGGTGAGGAGGAGGAGCATTGAATATTTTTTTCTTTCTGAAATTAATCACACCAGCGCTCAGTTTGGGTGAAATACGACACTGGTCAGTCGTGGTCAGAAGTAGAGCTAGCGCACAGGTGACCCTAGGAGCCGCACTGATCTCCCTTCATTCGTAGCGCTTTCTTACAGCGTGGGCTCTCAGCGCAGTTTAGGCTGTCGGGAGGTATTTCTCCAATTCAACGTTGACAAAAAATGTGGCATCATTTGAGGAATTTCTCAATGTTAGTATAGAAGTCGTACATGGTGGCCGTGGAGCAAGAGCAAAATCGAAGTGTGATCTGATTGAAGGAGCGTACAAGCTGTTGGTGGTCGATCGGTGGCTGTGATTTAGTGCGTCAAACAACAGAGTGTTGAGAGGGTAAATAGAATCTTCCTCGTTTAATAATTTGATCGTTGGTGGATCTACGTGATTTGGGATCGCCCGCATGAGAGCCCATGTAAACGGTTGTCTCTGCCTAAAAACTGTGTTCAAAGTTTTTCAGGAGGATAGAGTGGATGATTTCGTGTTGCATGGCTGGTGGAAGATATGTGGGTGGATCTATTTCATGCTACGTGGCTCGTGGATGTTGGATCGATTTCGGCGGCTAGTGGAGCCAACATTTGGTGTGCATGCTAGTGGGGTTGATGTATCTATGGTGCATATATCGATAATCATCACTCCATTTTCATCTCGATTTTCAATTCTATTTCAAGCCACTTCGCACAATTTCAATACAATGTAGTAGCCCCCGTAGTCAAAGAAAATACTGAATTCCACTTTGTTGGCATGACCCTAGCAAACAAGAAAGGCGAAAACTTTCAGAAAAATATTCTGAAGAGTGGAATTGTTGCGTGGAGCAGGATTGATCCCCTACCACCAATCTGCGGTAAGCTTTATAATAAGCTTGAAAATATTTAGATATTTTTTAATTGAAAGTGGTTGCTAGCATTAAATTTCTTTTAAAAAGAGGGTCTTTGCATTTTTTTAAGAAGGTTTCTTGAGATTGTTTTTTGGATCTGGGGTAAATCCGTTTTTTTGTCAATTGTTGGAGGTTGGATTTATTTTTTTAAGCATCAAGATGAATAATCAAATGGTAGAAGCATAATTGAATGAGAACAATAAGCTCGACGGTTTCAATTATTCCAATTGGAAATTCAATTTTCAGACTTTTCTTGGAGGGCTTGGACAATTTTAAATGGACATGAAGTAAAACTAATAGCAGTAGGAGGTGGATTAGCTGCAACAATTCAGGATTGGGAGAAGAGGGAGAATAAGGAGAAAGTGTTGTTGAAACTGCTAGTGAAAGACTATATTATCTCTCACATTAGAGAGTGTAAATCAAAAAATGAGAAATGGACAACCCTCAAGGATTTGTGTGAGATTAAAAACACAAATCACCTTTTGTTCGTGAAAAGAAATATTCTCTCCGTTAAAATGGAGGAGAATGAATTAGTAGCCGTGTTCATCTCTTGAATCAAGGACCTAAAATATAAGCTTGGAGACATAGGGGAGGTAGTGTCAAACACTAATCTTGTCATGATTACCGTGAATGGTATGACTAATGACTATTAGATGTTCATCATAGGCTTGAATGTGAGAGAGAAAGCCCCCAAATTTGAAGAATTGACAGGGATCCTAATGCAAGAGGAAGAAAGGCGGATGACTCTAAAAATTTTGAGTTTGAGATCTTACTTTAATGGAAAAGAAGAAGCCCTTCATAGGGAAGGAAAATGCAGGAAAGAAAGGTGGAGGTACACCACAAATAACGTCACCTCAAGGTATGTCTTCAAACAGAAACAATTCGGGAACCAAATGTTTCTATTATGGTAAAGTTGGTCATATTGCAAAGAATTTCCATAAAAAGAGGCTTGATGAATGTCAACATAGACATAAGAGGAATGCATGACACTTTGTTGATAAAGATCATAATCAGGACCTCAGACTGTTTATGGTTGATTTTGATGAAAATGTTGAAGTGGACACTTGGTTTGTGGATTCAAGAGCTTCCACTCACATGACATGTAACAAATAGTGGTTTGAAAAATTTAAAGAAATCAGCAGTGGTGAAAAAATCTACCTTGGTGATGACATAGGGTACCAAATCAAAGGCTATGTTAATGTTTTGTTGTATTTCTTAATGGAAATATTAGGCATATTCAAAATGTAATGTATGTACCCGAAATAAAAAATAATCTAATCTCTGTTTCTATAATAACATATCAGAATCTCAAGGTAGAGTTTTTTAATTCTTATTGCATTATTAAAGATATGTTGGATCGTATGAAGACATTTTCATCAGGGATTTTAATGGGAGGTCTATACAAGCTCAATGTAAGAAGTGTGCCACACAAAGAATTGGCATCATCAATTATGACTACAAAGGACTTATGGCATCAAAAATTCGGTCATATCAATTTCAATTACCTGCTACTACTTCAGAAATGAGGTATGGTCAATGGTCTCCTTTCTTTAAAGAATTTTCATGTTGATTGTGAAGCATGTGCTCTTGGAAAGATACACATAGATGAGTTCCCTGCAAATTTAGATAGAAAGGAGGGAGATATACTAAAACTTGTGCACACTGATTTATGTGGGCCGATGCAGTCAAGATCATTAGGATGTGCTTATTATTTTTTATTATTTGTTGATGATTGCACAATATTTACCTGGGTATATTTTCTGAGTAAGAAGAGTCATACATTTGAATACTTTAAAGAATTTAGAAGCATGGTGGAAAAACAAATAGTGAATTTCATCAAAATTCTCCATTCAGATCAAGGCCTAGGGAGAATACATGCATAGTGGCTTCACCAAATATTGCAAGGACCATAGGATAGTTCAATAGTTCAAAATACCCCACCCTCCTCAATAGAACAGGGTTGCAGAGAGGAAGAAAAAAACCATTGTGGAGTGTGCTCATAGCATGTTAAAAGGTAGGAATTTGTCTAATGGTTTTTGGGCAGAAGCAATAAATACTGTAGTATATTTGAAGAATATGGGTCCAACAAAAAATTATTGAGTTTAAAACTCCATTCGAAGCTTTATTAGGTTTTAAGCCCATAGTTAAACATTTAAGAGTTTTTGGCTCCAAATTTTTTTCTCATGTTCCAAAGGAGGATAGGAATAAATTGCATTCAAAGGCCATTAAATGCACTTTTTTTGGGTATTGTACTGAGTTCAAAGCTTATAAACTGGTTAATCCCTCTACTCATAAATTATTTTCAAGTAGAGATGTAATATTCCATGAGAAGGCTCATGATGGAAACTGTGATAAACATAATGAAGAGTGGGACATTCCCTTCGTGATGGAAGAAGGGAGTGATGAAACAGGGAACATCCATGAGCAATAGGAGCAGTAGAAAAAGGAAAAACCAAATGGTAAAAATGTAGTAGCCAAGCCAAGTCCACCAAGGGATGATCTGATCATATTTGAAGCCACTCCACCACTCAGGAGATCAGGTAGGCAAAATCAATTTCCAGCAAGATATAGGGATCATGCTCTTATAACTAATATGTTAAATGTTGTTGAACCCTAAAAATATAAAGGTGCTAGTCAATATGATGAATGGATGGTAGCCATGGACGAGGAATATGAGTTAATACTTAAAAACAAGACCTGGGATCTAGTTGAATTACTTGAAGGAAAACAACCCATAGGTTGCAAATATTTATACAAGTCTAAATTTAGAGAAGATGGGATTATAGATAAATATAAAGCTAGGCTGGTTGCAATAGGGTACTAGTAGAAAGAAGGCATAGATTATGAGGAAAACTTCACCCCTATAGCTAAATTAAACACAATTACATTTTTAATTGATTTAGCTACCAAACATCATTGGATGATACAACAACTAGATGTAAAATTTGAATTTTTAAAGGGGGAATTAAAATAAGAAGTGTATTTAATGAAACCTGAAGGGTTTGTTAAATAGGGGGTGAAACATTTAGTCTGTATATTGAAGAAAGCATTGTATGGACTAAAACAGGCACCTAGGTTGTGGTATGATAAAATTGATTTATTTTTCCTACAACATAGCTATAAAAGAAGAAAGAACAACCCTAATATGTATACCATGTTTGATAAAGAGGGGATTTTTTATGTATTTATTTATATGTAGATGATCTTATGATTACATGTAATGTTGATGAACTCATTAAGGAAATTGAAGAGAGAATGTCACATGTTTTTGAGATGAAAGACCTTGGAGAGCTACACTATTTTCTAGGTCTTGAAGTCTGGATGGATTTTGGCCAGACTTTTCTGTCACAAGAAAAGTATGTCAGGAGTTTATTGAAAAAGTTTAGAATGGATCAGTGAAAATATGCACTAGTAATTTTACAGTAGAATGTTAAACTTCAGAATGATGATGGTTCCAAGGAGGTCGATGCAACACTATACAGACAACTGGTTGGGAGTCTAATTTACTTGACTGCAACTAGGTCATATGTTGCTTATGCAATCAGTGTATTGATCCAATTCATGTCAAAGCCTCTTGAGAGTTATTGGGTTGCAGCGAAAGGCATCTTAAGGTATCTTCAAGGAACCTTATACTTTGGTATTAAATATATTGATTCGTTTGATGTTATATTGACAATATTTTCAGAGTCCGGTTGGGCCGGAAATCTAGATGAAAGATGATCCATAACAGGTTATGCATTCAAAATTGGGTCTAGGGTCATTGCATGGAGAAGAAAGAAGCAGAACATTGTATCCTTGTCTTCAGCAGAAGCCAAGTATCAAGCAATGTGTGCAGCAACACGTGAGGCAGTTTCGTTGAGGATACTTCTCCAAGATGTAGGAGAAGAAAAAAAGATGCAACAGTTATGAGATGTGACAAGAAAAGCTCCATCAAACTTTCAAATAATCTATTGTTTCATACAAAAACAAATCATATTGATACACAGTTTCATTTTTTTTTGGGAGAAGGGTCAATAGAAGGAAATCCATATTGAATATTGTAATACTTGTGACAATGTTGTAGACATTTTTACTAAGCCTCTTAGAACAATTAAATTTAAGTTATTTAGGGAGATTTTAGGAGTACTGGTGAATCCTTTCTCCATTAAGGGGGAGTGTTGGAGATAATGGAAAAATGTATTCTAAGAGAGAGTCAGTTCATTAGTTGAGCGTATGCCTTAGATTAGGATTTATTTCCTATTCTTTAGGTTTTTGTTCTAACTTACCTATATGTGTGTAAGCTATACATTCATGGTGTGTAATGATGATCCTATAGAGCGTTCTACCAAAGGCGGTATCTAGGTGAAGCACCTCACCTTTGAGTTGCTCTTTTTATGAATATAATCTAAGTCTTTGTTTTTTATAATTTTGAAATTTGAATTCTACTCATTTTATTTCTTGTTTATTTTGAACCAACTAACCTCCAAGAACTTGAAATTTGACTAACCTCTAATAACTCCCAACTCTCAATAATTAAAATGTAAAAATATCAAAGATATAATTGGATTTTGTTAATTTCTCTGGTCATCATTCATTTGGAAATTCAAATTCTTTGCTTCTTATTCATTTTGAAATTCGCATAGCATTTATTTTGAAATTTGAATAATTCCGGATATTTTGTTCCTCAATTTCAAATGTGAATAACCTCCCATAAGTCTGGATAACTTAAATATAACAAAATAAAAGGTATATTTAGTAAAGCTAATCGGTGCTAACCATGTCCCACCAATATCCCTCTTTCATGTCAAAACTTATCACAAAAATTATTTATCTAAAACCCTTATTTTGTTTTAAACCTTCTTTATCTAAGAATCCTCCCCAAATAAGCCTTGTCCCCTCAAAACTCCTTACCTTCCCCAATTTCATCCCTTTCACAACCCCTTACCTTCCCCAATTTCATCCCTTTGATACTTTAGGAACAAATTCTCTCCTTCTCCATTTTCCAGAATTTGTTTCCCATTCTGCTGAATTTGGAAAGTATGTTTAATGTAATTGGAAAAAAATTACTACATCAGAAGTGTTGATCGTTTCCTCAATGTTTCTCAATGTCAATGAAAATTGTTAATGAGCACGACCATCTGAAAGATCAAAATCATGTTGTGATTTTTTCCTCTCTGTTTCTCAATATCAACAAAATTGTTAATGAGCACGATCATCAGAAAGATTAAAAGCATGTGTGATAACATTTGCAAATTTATTTATAAAATTGAAATAAACACACGTAGGACAAAATTTATAGTGCTATAATGTGTGGTTGGAAGATGCTGGTATGCTCTTGGGAAATTATGATTAAGATTTTTGTCTCTATGAATGTGAAGTCTCTTGGTTCATTTGGACAGTGATGTATGAATAAAGATATTCATAACTCATGTTGATAGTGATGTATGTGTGTATGGATGTGATTTTAGTAACTCAACTACTTTTGTTGGGAGAAATATTTAGTTGCATCATATTGTGTGCAGACTCTGATTTTTTATTGATATTTTAGTGTATGGATGTGCTTTTAGTAAATGAACTGCTTTTTTTTGGAAAAATATTTAGTGGCATCATATTATGAGAAGAATCTGATTTTTCCTTGATTTATATTTCTTTAAAGATTTATAAAACTATTGTTTATCAACTATGGAGATTAACCAAAGATAAATAATCATAATAGGTTTAAACATACTTAATTAGTAGACCTATAAACAATAAATATTCATAACAGGCTTAAAAAACTGAAGTCGCAGACATAACAAAGAGACATCATCATGCATAAATTAAGATGAGGTGGAACTCAATAGGCACTAGATCACCTATAATGTTTAGATGAGGTGGAAACATCCACCTCAATAGGCACTAGATCACCTAGATGGTTTAGAGGAGCTGGTCCATTGCCATGAATGATGACAACCTCAATCCTAGCCAGTAGGCAATAGGCAATAGATCACCAAGATGATTTAGAGTAGCTGGTCCCTTGCCATGAATGATGACAACCTCAATCCTAGAGAATTGTTTTTCCATAGATTTTAACTCCAACAAAAATATTTCATATTTTTGATCGTTTCTATAAAAAAAACTCTACCCTGAAAATACAACATATGTATGCATTGATTCCCATACCGCTTGAATTGAATTGTCAGTATTCAACACCCAATCAACCATTGTTCCAATAAATTTAGAATTGGAGTGACAATCACACTCATTAATTATTTCTTCCTCACCTTGACATAATTATTGGTTAATTTCAAGTGCAATTTTCATGCAAAAGAGTCAAGTAGAGTATTGATTATTTTCCTCTTACATGCAAGCTTCTGTGAGGGTCCCACCCACTAGGACCTCTTTGTGGCTTGAATTGCTAATGATGCGTGGAAATTGACCAATCGCTAGATACCAGGATCAACATAGACTTAAACTACGAACATAAGTGCAAATGCAAACTAGAAGACCCACAATAACCTACACACTACATCTATTCGATGTTTGAAATTGTTCCAAGACACAAAAACATGCAACATGGGCATTTGTGTGCTTTGAAATTGTTCCAAATGACCTATCACACCTCCATACACTATAGCCAACCACCATTTGAAAGTGTGCCAAGACACTAGAATTTACATTTGCAGTCGTTGTGTGCTTTGAAATTATTCTAGGAGACCCATGATACCTCCACACAATAGCCAACACCCTCATCAAAATTGTTCTGAGACAATACAATTTACACTGTTTGCTAGTTCACACTCTAAAACATACCTCTATACCAAAGGAAGAAATGGCAAGGACCCGATTTTAAACAGGCATATGGACATATGGACCAAGATTCCCTAGACCATCAACAAACGAAACACCCCAAGCAAACCATGTTGCACCCAAAAGACCCACCCATATATGCAAAGAAAAACAACTAAAAAAATAATAGAGAAATTCAAAGAAGACCCACTCATAGATGAAAAGCATAACAACCAAAACAATAACATAGAAATGTAGAGTAAATCATAACAACCAATATAATAACAAAGAAATGTATAGTATACATGGTACCCAACATTATAATTATAGTGAAAAGGACCATGTCGCTGATGTGATACTGAGAAATTTGGGGGAAAATTGCTAGCACATCAAAACCGAACTAGGGAACTCAAGGACCAAATAGATGGTGGATAGTGGTCAAACTTATTTTTTCCTTTAATGTGGTCAACCTTATGGGATATTTCGGGTAAATTTCGAGCACATCAAAGCCGAACTAGGGAACTCGTTGTATCCAATACCACCTTTACCATTTGTGGAGTTACTTGGACACCCAATTGAATAAGGGTTTCTTCCATGCCTACACTTTCCTTTTCAAGGATTTTCCATATTTCCCTTACAACACCCACCATCTTCCATTGTTTTTTTAGGTTTTCGTCAATGTTGTTAAACTAGTGAAAAGTATCTTCTCCTTTGTTACTACTTAGGGCTTGTGATTTAGGGTTTTCGTCTTGCCTTAAGACTACCTTATTTTCCTCGAGGATTTGAAGAGTAGGGGATGCATCCATTGGGTAAAATTTACGGCTCAAACTCAGTTGTTGGAAATGAGGACAACTCTTACCATCTTGGAAATTTTTGAGGGATGTGGATTCCAAATTTTCTTTCCATTCCTGTGATATGAAGCTCCATTTTCGATGGCACAAATGGATTGTTGAAATTTCTTGCCAGACAAAGACCAGTCTTGCATGACACACACAAGATATGCTTTGTTCAAAATTGGATTTTATTAGCGTGACTTGAGAACTATTTTCTCAAGTCAATGGTGGAAAATAAAATTAGTAGTGACAGTTGCAAGGTGTAAAATAAAGTGGTAGATGATTGTAGGCAATGAATAGATTTAAAAGGACACCTTTGATATAGCCAATATATTCATTGTATATGCCGCCCCTTCCACAATTTTTGTGATATGGACTCTGACCCATTTAGTTTCATACATATCATACTCGAATTTATTTTCAATCTCCAAAAAAATAGTGGATTTAATATTTTCGAATTTAAATTTGTGAGGAGAAAGGTCTAGCTTATTCTAATTGTTAGACACTTTTGACTTTTTCTAGTGATATTTTTATGTCCATTTTGTGAGAAATGTAGTAACAATTTTTTGGAACTATAAGTTTTAGGGGTTTTAGAAAGCACTGAATATATTTATGCATTTGAAATCACATTTTAAATAGTAAAAATCTGTAATCTCACAAAAAAATCATCACTTGATTCTAGCTTTAAAAAATCTTATGCTTAGACTACTCTAAAATGAATTGTTTCAATTTATTAGTGTTCCAATACATTAGAGAATAGTGTTGTTTTCCAATAAGTGTGAGTTGTACTCAATTAGGTTTCATTATCATCCCAATGTGTAATAAAAAGGTTTGAATATGCTATTAGGGTTAGTGGGAAAATGTATTATTTCAAAGTATTAGTGTTCAAAAGCATTTTTTGAAAGAGTGTTATTTACACTATAATGGAAAATAAGTATTAATATGAATGAAATACATGTTATTGAAATTATGGGAAATTCATCATGTGTTTTCATAATGTTGAGGTTAATAATTGTCTAATGTTTCCTAGTCTAACACTAAATAAATGAAATGAAGGTTGTTTTATCATTTTTTACTCCCTTTTGATTAATAAGATGGATTCATAATTTCATGTTAATTTATAGTCTATAATTATATATTAAGGTGTAGTTTAATTTATAAATTGAATGACCTTGTTCATGACATTTTTTCTTGTTAACGTTAATTAGATATTTGGCAAAGATTTTTAAAAAATTGAGTTTAAGTTGCTTAATTTATAAAATTCTAGTGCCTCGATTATCACGCCCTCCCAAGTTAGAGTCGCGTGCGACCGGGCTCCCATATCGGGTATGTGTGATGATGATGTGTGAATGGCACACCCATAGTGGTCGGGCGAGTCATGGGGAGTGCAGGCGCATTGTGTGTTTTTGTAAATGCGAAGAGCGACATTGGGAAGGCGTGCACCCATAGCGGGTGGACATGTTGAGGACATCGGGCAAAGTCGTGTTGGAAAGCACGTGCGGATGAGAGTTTCAGTGGACTTGATGATGTGAAAGTCACCCACAACAAGCATCACTAGTTGAGATTCCCTAAGTGATCTAAGTGACTCGAGCGTCCCACCGGTCAGACACTTATGCAATGTACAAGCATGCGTGGACGAGTTTATACCATGGAGTTGGTCGATTTTTATTATGGAAGGCTGGTGTGTTGTGACTGACCAAGCCGACCTTCACTTGGGATAAGGGTCACAACCTTTGACTGAACGATACCACAACCTTAGCATATATATTGGCAGTGTGGAGAGTTCACAAAGACATCATCGGATCATTTACAAGTTTGGAGTTCAAGTTTAGACGTCACAGTGCAAGGGTGAACGAAGAATAGGTCGAGTGAGTTTATGAGCCTATAGAGCAGGAAAATGGATAGTTGAACGAAATTCTGGACATAGGTGCATGCAGATAGTGACCCTGTTGCACGAGCGCATTCAGAACAGTGCGAAGGTGGGCAAAGCAGAGAATGTGTAGGAGACTCTAGGTAGAGTCGGGTGACCCGTTGGGCAGAGCGTAGTGTGTATAGGTTTTAATGCCAGACATGTTAAGTTGGGAGAAACGCATGCAGAGCGTGACGCGGTTGACCCGAGCTCCACGACAGCAGGTCATGTTGTGCATAACACCTAACCCTGGTGACCGAAGATGCAAAACGTTTTGGTAGAAGTTCAGTTTTGGATTTCGAAGTTAAATTTGGGGTTTTCATCATATTAGAGTGTTGTTTGTGGGCATTGTTTCCCGGCTCAAAACACAAGTGTTGGAATGAACTGACAAGGTGTGAAGGTGGTTGCACAGACTTGGGAAAACTTGTGTAATTATTGTAAAATTGTACATTGTTGAACTGTTATATATTATTGGGTAGAATTTTCGTGAGTTTCCCCTCCCAAGTATGTATGGGAATACTTGTGTGATGTTGTAGAATGTTTAATTTTTGAAATATTAGATACTGAAGATTACTGTTATTCCGCTACATTATTAAAGAACACTGGAAAATTGGCCTAGTGTTGGAGTTAGGCGTAGTCTATGCACTTGAGTATTGCTAAAAACAAAAAGTGTAGTAGTGTCGTACCCACTATATAAACAAAGAGAACCACAAGTATAGGGTCGTGACAAATGGTATCAAATCTTGATTGAGGGTGAGTTGAGTTGTGTTGATTATTTAGGAAGCAGGAATACATTTGCAGGGTTGTAGTTGGTATTGAAGCTTGGACATTGGAGTATTTGGTCTTAGTGAGACATTGGAAAAGGAAATACATTGGTCAGGGCCGAAGCTGCAGAATAATACATGGAAAGTTGGGAAGAATGCGAAGGGAGTCTCTTTGAGATCTTACACAGGTTGAGACAAATGAAAGAAGAGAACCCACAAATTCGTGTTGAACTTGAATTCTTGCAAGAGAATGTTGAGGTGGAACTTCTTCAACTTGGTTGGGAAATGGAGCAAGATAAAGCTACAAATTGTGATGAAGAAGAAGAAATTGAGACATGTGAAGAGGAGGATGTTGTAGGTGTGTCAATGATCAAGGAGGGACTTGATGAATAGGTTGAACCAGGATCTTACACATTGCAAAAACCTCACTTGGAGAAATCTCATGGAGATATGAATTTTGTTTCATTGGAGCTTTTGGATGATGGACCATATGTAGGGATGAGTAAAGGGATAAATTATTTTTCAATGCCATGGATTATCTCTCCTCGAATGACTATGATGAAACCTTATGCATTGGAGAACTAAGGAGCATTATTTGTTGCAGAACTTGTTAGGGAAATTTGTGACCTCATTCTAGAAGGTTCAAATGCCCATGACAAGGATGGAACTTGATGAGCTTTGTGATGGATGGGTCATGCTTAGCCATATGGAGAACTGGCTAAGTGCCCAACATGAATCATAGACTGGTTGGAGAAAGGTCACACTAGAGTTGATATATGATGATGTTTGGGTAGAATTATTCATGGATGGAGCCAAGAGACAATATTGGTAGACCTTTAGTGGGGGAGGCAGCAATGAAGGGAGGACCCATGATGAATTATGAGGGAATACATGAATGAGGGGACTTGCCTGGATGACTATAGTTTTTTTTAGTCTACTTTGATAGACACATGGACAACCAAATTCATGGACATCGACATGGAAGCATGGAAGGAATTATGCCTGGACATTATGCAGATGAACTTATGGAGATGCTACTTATGAGCATCACGGACGAGCGTCAAAGCGGGATGTTGAGCATGATGGATTTGCTAGTGTTACATGGAAACATTTATTAGATGGATTGATGGGGATGTTTTTCACATTCAGACAACAATACCATGGTGGGATGAGCTACCTATGAGGACATTCATATGACTTGCATGGAAGGAATAACTTGTGATTACACTCATGGCCAAGTAAGGTATGGTTGCCAAAGTATTGGATGGAGTTGATGCGCAGGATTTCATGATGATTTGGAGATAGTTCCAGCCTTTGGAGGATCCATTTTATAGTGGTCTTGGTTTATCTGGTTCATTGATGAGCTAAGGTCAAGATATGTCTTGAATTTGATGCATTATGGGATGCATATTTTAGGCACATTATCGAGTGTGTTCATGAGGAGTGACTTGATGGATATGATTGATACAACACACTTTGGAGTTGATGGAGTTGCAGCGATGGAGATGCCTTGGTGGGGTACACTTGGGCATGGGTTGAGTATTTTTTCTTAGACACACTTTTGATAGACATGGTGGTTAATTGATCTAGGATCATGGCCTGCACATGGATGGATGATTAGGCAAGTTTTAATTTCCCCTTTGATAGATTTGATAAATGGCATATTGTAGATGAGATGGAGATTGCTTCATGGACCTGGATATGGCACATTGAGCATTGGAGTGATGGCAGGAGATCTTGGTTGGTTTGAGAAGGACCTCTCACAAATGGATGATGATGCTTGGATGTATGTGACTGATTTCATAGCAAATGGACATTAGCATCATGGACAACATATTACAGATTATTGTAGGCTACTTCATGGACCTGGATATGGCTTGTCTAATATTTGATGGACAACATGTTGTAGATGAGATGGAGGCTACTTCATGGACCTTTACATGGATTACTTTACACTTGGATGGGATGGATTCTTGATCAAGTTTATTATGTGACAGAGTGTTGGAGAAATTACTGACGATGGCATGAGGAAGTAATTTATCATGGTTTGGATCTAATGGTTAGATTAGGTACCCGACTAGTTCGAGTCATGGGAGCGCCGAGTGTGCAAAGGTGTTTGAATTATATTGGAGTATCTTGGTAGCATATTCACATGATGATTAACGATACATGATGGATTGACATGATATATGTTGCAAAGGTATCATGTGTTGAAATTCAACAAGAAAATGCACCACATACTAGTGTCGAATCCCAGGTCACACATGAGTGAGGGATTCTAGTGACACATTAGTGAGAATGTGGGCAACCATTTTTTAAATAAATTGGAAAAAAAATTATACTCTTATATCATAACAACTTGTAATAGTTAACTAAATGTGGTAGACTTAGTTAGCTCAATAATTTCAAGGTGAGCGTCAAAGGATAGGCATGTAGGGTGATTCTATTATTTACAGGGTCCAGTTGTGTTTGTAGCACTAGCGTGGTGTGGGTGTGATCAGTTTACTCACATTAATTAAGTTAAAATCAGTTTAACTAGTTATGACTCATTGATGAGCTAGTGGAAGATCAAGTGAATTAAAATAGATTTATTTCACAAGTAGTGATCTACCAAGTAACTAATGATTCACTATTAATAGCTACATGCATGTCAATTCTGATGGATACCCAATTGAGACAAAGGTTAAAGGCAATTAAGCTATCATTTTTATTTTCAGTGAGCTTCCTAGGTGTAGTTATAAAACCACACAAAGTGCATGATGGATTGCATAGTCAAGGAAGGTTGGAATTCCTATTTAATAGGAATTATTTTTCTTAGGGATTGTGTGAACAAGGAAAGTTGAAGGTGGGTAGGAAATTGGCTATGTATTGGTCCATTTTTTCCTAAATCGGTGTGAGATAATTGGTAGAGTGCATGAGGTTCTTGTGAGCATAGATGCATTGTATTTGTTTAGTCAATTTAATATCTTAAATTTCTATCATAAATTATCAACCGGATTTAGTAATCTTGTGAAGTGTAGGTGCACTATATATGCTAGAAGGCTATCTTTCTTACTTTGTTGTGTATATTTTATATGTTGTTTTGGGGGGTTTTATGTTTTATCTCAATGTTTGAATAAAATAGGAAAAACTAAGAAATTATCTAAGAAATGAAATCTTCACTTAATTTTCAACACCTATAATGAGAATTCTATTTGGAAAAAATGAACAATTAATTTTAAAAGAACTAGAAAAGAAACTTTAGACTTTTTTTATTTTTATTTTGGGAGATTTTATATGAATGAAATCTAAAAGCAAGAAATTAATTGAATCTAGAAGAATTCTAATTCTTGAAAGATAAACTTGAGAAGGAAGAAAAGGAAGTGTTTAATATTAATCTAAAAAGAAAATTAATCTATGAATTACTCAAAAGAAAATATTCTAATAACTAGAAAATGAAAGTTACAAGAAGGAAGAAAAGGAAATGTAAGGTTAAGAGAGAAAACTAATCTAAAACAAGTCTAAATTGGATAAAAAGAAACCATGTTTAATTGTATGTTAGATTATCCTATGTTGCAAATTTTCTTAATTAAAGAAGGAGATTGTCTAGTTAAATTTTTTCTAAATCTAAAAAAATCATCAATACAAACTATGATCAAATCCTATCATGTAATTGAAAAATTTTCTCCACTTATCAAATGAGAAATTATCACATTAATCCTATGGGAAACAAAGTATTAAAATAATCTCTAATTATATTCACTACTGAAACAGAATATTCTATGAGATGAAAAGTATTAAACCTCTAAAGATCCTATCTTAAATGACTGTGCTGTAGAAATTGAAAAGGCTAATTGAACTAAGAATGAAAACAGAGTATTCTGCCTACTGCGCAAAGGTAAAAATTCTTTTTTGTTCTAAGATGTATGTATGCTAACTGTGTAAATGTAAAACAAATATTCATTCCACATGTTAACACGATTGTGGAATCAATACAATTTAGGAATTTAAAACTTTAAACTCATGTGAAAAACACAACATTCATTTTATAAGGATTTAGCATTTAACTAATGAATAAATCAGGAATTAATTTATTGGGTAATGGAAAACTGAACTAGAAAGAAACAACAACTATGCTACAAAACCTTTTTCTGTGAAGGAGCCTGATGATAGAATGGCTTGAAGAATTATGTAATACTAATCATGCATTAATGGTATTGAACTTTTCATTCTCCTTGAATCAATAAAACATAGTTTCACTGAGTAACAAAATTACAGAAATTGAACTTGTTTCGTGTACAAAACAACCCGGTATTTATAATAAATTAAAATCAAATGTTTTGAGATGATATCAACTAAATATATTAAAGAAACTTAGAAGTATAATTATAAACAGGACTTTGGTTTTCATAGATTTCATGGTTTGCTAAGTGGAGAGAAAATCGTGAAGCTTCCAAATTCTTGTCTGATGTCTCGGCCTTCCATTTGACTAATCCTTTGATCATGATCTTAGGCGTGATTTCTCTCAATTTTGGACAAGTGAATAGGAAAAAATCCATTTATGCATCATTTCAAAACTACCCATATACGTCACTCCTCTCATTCATCTTCGAAACCTGTCAAATAATATTGGTAGCTGCAAAAATGAAGATTAGCTACAGAATTGCAATAATTCTATAGCTAAATACAAAATTAATTCAAATAATAAGAAACATTAGAATATAAAAGAGAAATCATTTAAATGGATTTTTAGAGTGAAAATATATCAATTAACATTGATTGGGTTTCTGAATTATTTCAAAAGGAAAGGATAAGTGGTGAAATAGATGTCAAAATAAAGACAGTCTTGAGGCTCAACAAACCCCCACAAAGAGACCATTGCATGTCCTCATGTAATTTCAAAATTGTGAGTCTTCACCTCATTCCTGCATATGTTTTGATACCTTTTCTTGGAAATCCAACTTCAGCTTCTTTCCCATAACCCGAGATGCATAAGAGTTTCTTCATTAATGGTTTTGTCAATTTGGTTTTGAATCTTCAGAGCTTCATTTTGCTGCTTTATATGCCTATTTAGTGTCTCTATCTCAAAAATTTCTTGCTTTAGAGTATTCACTAGAGGTTCTTGTGGACTAGAAGGTTGATCATCATGAATGAATGTTTTCTCTATATTTCTTCTTTCCAAAGATTCAATATAATCATATATCTCTTGCTGGACAGGGTCAATATCTGGAGTTATTCTAGTTAGATCCTATATGGGAGAGGAAATGATAGGTGATGGTACATCAAGGCTTTCCTCTAGATCAATAGGTTATGTAACTTCAGGGAGTGGATTTTTGGCTACTTTTCAAAGTCCTGAGCTTCTTCTTACTATTTGTGGAATATTATGAGTTTTTTTATTTTTCTGTATGTATGAATTTTCCCTTTTATTTTATGCTAACCCTTCTTTTTTTACTGATTTGTTCCCTGGCCTTTCCAAATAATTGTGCAACAGGAATTTCATATTTTGATTGTGGTTGAGGTGGTTGTTCATCTTCTGCAGTATTTTTAGTTTTTCTCTTTCTGCATATTTTCCCTTTGTTATCACTAGGATGTTTTTTTTCTTTTTCCTGAAAATGATTTTTGGTTAGGAAAACATCCCAAGTATCTCCTATGCTCTTTAAATGAAATTAAATAAGGACTTTTATTAATGCATGATGGTGCACTGTGTTATCTATAAACGGAACCCTCTTTTGAACCATCCCTGCCATCTTCCTTAGAATATTCAGCAAAAAATAAGGAAGGTCTATTTATTTATCCTCTAGAAAATTCATTAGTATTCTAGCATGATAGAAAAACATGCAGCCAAATCTACCTTCACATGTAATAAATTTCTGAATTATCAAAAGCATGTTCCTCCATTTACTCTTAAGGGTTATGCTCGGAATTCCTTTCTTAAAAATACTTGTGTCCATACCTGGATTTTTCAAGAATAATTTCCATTCCTCTCCACTGATTCCTCTATTTTTGAACCACCTTTCACCTGTTTTTGGAAGTCTGGTTGCCTTTTCCACTAATGATTCAGTGTTTGCAAATTTTATATCACCAATTTCGACCTCAAATTTTTCGAAGGATATGGCAAAAAAAAATTTAACTTCTTTGTGGGACCCGTAAAATTTCTCTATGAAATTAAGCCACTATGCCTTCTCCAGTATCTCCTTTAGATGTGGATATCTCTCCATGAAATTCTTTCCTGCGGGCTCTATTATTACTATAAAAAATATCTCTTTGTTGAGAGCTTGTGCCTTCAAGACTATGTGTAACTCACTAGATAAATTGAGGGTTCTAATATGAACTTGGAAGTGTGGAGGAGCTATGTCATAAAATGGTGGAGACGTGCACGTAACAAGTGAAGTAAATGAGCGAGGGTTTAGGAACGTGGGTGAGGTTTCAACATGAATTATGTTTCACTATGAGACATGACCGTTGAATCATTTAATAAATGAGATCAAATTGATCGTTAAGGAGATTATGGTACGGGCTAGGTGGTGAATAATGAGATTTAGATTTTGATTAGGCTCAATCAGTTTTAATGATGATATTGTTGAGTTGGAAAATATACGATCATCTAATTTATATATATATATATATATATATATATATATATATATATGTCAATTTTTTTAACCTTATTATTTAAACAAATTTGTATCATACCTTGGATATAACTAACCTTATTGTTTTCTTCTTTGTTATCGATTCCTCGGGTGTCCTTGAGTACATTCTTCAGTGTGATCTTCAATCTTTTCTTCAACTGATTCTGTTAATAAATTTTGTTCATCTGTTCATCTGTGTGGCATAAATGTGTAGGAGTTTTAGAATGTCATAATAGCTGTAGAAATGCAACAATTTTGTAGCTAATCTTTATTTTTCTGAAAAGAGAGGGAAATGCAAAGAATTTGGGATCTTTAGAATGGAAGACAAGAAAATATAAGATGTCAAAAATAAAATCTGATTTTCACCTTTTATTTTTTGCATAAGGATGCCAAACATTGATTGGTTTTCATAATTATACAATATATATATATATATATATATATATATATATATATATATATATATATATATATATATATATATATATATATATATATATATATATATTAGAGAAGAATGTGTGGACGATTTTATAACATGGAGTTGGTCGAGTTTTATTATGGTAGGTCGACGTGTTGTGAGTGACCGTGTCGACCTTCACTTGGGTGAGGGTCACGACCTTTGGTTGAATAGGTACACAAACTTAGCATATATATTGGTGGTGTGGGGAGTTCACAAAGGCATCATCGAATCATTTCCAAGTTCAGAGTTCAAGTTCAAACCTCGTAGTGCGAGGGTGAACGAAGAACTGATTAAGTGATTTTATGAGCCTGTAGGGTGAGCAGACAAACAACCAAACAGAGAGCTTGTAAGAGGTGCATGTAGACATTGACCCTGCTACATGAGCGCATTTAGAATAATGTGAAGGCGGGATGGGCAAAGAGCATGTAGGAGACTATGGGTGGAGTCGGGTGACACGTCAGGCAGTGCACAACATGTTTAGGAATTAAGGTTAGACATGTCAAGTTGGACATGACGCATGCAAAGTGTGACCCTGTTGACCCGAGTTGCACTACAGCAGGTCAGGTCGGGCATACGTGTCCAAAGCGTGACCTTGGTGACCCAAACTACATGACTTTTTGGCAGAAGTTTAGTTTTGGATTTTGGAGGTAAATTTGGGGTTTCCAACATATTGGAGGGTTGTTGGGAGGCATTGTTGCCTAACTCAAAACACAAGTGTTGGACTGAATTGGCAAGGGGTGAAGGTGGCTGCATGGACTTGGGAATGCTAGTGTAATTATTGTAAATTGTACATTGTTGAACTGTTATATATTATTGGGCAGAATTTTCAGGAGTTGCCCCTCCCAAGTATATATGGGTGTACTTCTGTGATTTTGTAGAATTTTTAATTACTAAAATATTAAATATTGAATATTAATGTCATTATGTTTCATTATTAAAGAACACTTGATTGGAAAATTGGCTAAGTGTTGGAGTTAGACATAGTCTATGCACTTGACCCGGATCTTGGTTGAAATGGACCTCTTGCTACAACTTTGCTGATAACTTATGCTATAGGTGATGAAATCAAATTATGTCAAAGACCCATTTGAGGTATTTAATAGATATTTCCAATGATATAATACAATTGAAATTTTTTGACTTGTGGTGTGGACAATGATTCCACAAACTCATAGGACGAGCGGTGGCACAGTGTTACAGACAAGTGTAACTTCAATTTCTCATATCTCTCAAACTAGGAAATAGAATCAAATTTTGTAAAAGTCCCATTTTGGATAATAAACTAGGCCAATCCGCTTCATGACCTCCATTGAAATGAGGTTATTTTGGCTTCCATTATCAACAAGGAATTGTAGTGGAGAACCCTTCATCCACATCTACAAATGGAAGATATGCTCCCCCTCCTCTAGATCCTCAAGATCCTCCCTCTAGAGCTTCATGGTGGCAACAATGTCACTGGGACATGCATCAATGATCTGCTTCCCTTTTTTATTCCCTTTATCTAAGTCTAACTTGGAATCAGGACATGTATCTGATTTAGATGCCTTTAGTTTGGCCACCAGGGAATGTTTAGTCCAACACTTGCTTCTGTTGTGAGTGGGGCTGTTATGAAATTCACATCACTTCCCCATGTCTTTATTTCGCTTTTCCCCTTGTTATGCGGTTCAGGGGCACCTTTCCCTGGCTTCGGATTTAGAGATCCAAAGTCTCGCTTCTTCTACTTAAATTTCTGCTTGATCTTGGTGGCATATCGATATGCCACACAGAGTTAGGTAATGTCGAGGAACTCCATTTCCTCCTGAATGTATTTGTTCAAATAGTTGGAGTACTTTAGCACCAAAAGTATCTCTTAATATTTAATACCCAGCTTCGTATGCAGGGTATGGAACAGATTCATCATCTCATGCACATCTTGATCCCTTTGTTGTCATAGCATGGTCCATTTGATGTACTTTTCCTCATAGCTCCCCATGGGGTAATATTTTTCCTTTATTTTTTCTTAGAAAAAATTCTAAGTGGGTGCGGTAGAGAACAGAGAGGTTTCCCGCTCGTCCTTTTGGTCACAATAGGTTTACCACCAATCTTTGACATGGGGGGCGGCTTTGAGGAGTGCAAAGTAATATTTTCTCGGTCATAGAAATCATGGATTGAAAAATACCCTTCCATAAAATTCAACCATTTATCTACGACGTCTGCATCTATCTGGCCTTCAAATACAATAATGTCGAATTTGACTTGTACCTTGAAAGGAGTGGCACCTCAAGAGTGGTTGTTGGATGAAGATACACCTCCAGTGGGCAGTCATTGAAGGATCTGGGAAAAGTTATCGATCATCATTTTCATTTGTTTCTTGATAGCCTCCTCAAGCAATATTTTGATGGGATCTCCTACTCTCTTGTCTTTCTTTTCTTCCGCCATGGGAGGCCATCAGGGTTTGTGAGGTTGACCTTACAAAGGTTCAACGAGATCAAATGCTAACTCCTTATACCCCAAAATTTTTGGGGTTATGCAAAGAAAGATTGAGAAGATCAAACCGCTCTGATACGGCTGATCCAGATCTTGGTTGAAATGGACCTCTTGCTGCAACTTTACTAATAACTTCTGCTATAGGTGATGAAATCAAATACCATCGAAGACCCATTTGAGATAATAAAAAATCATTTCAAATGTGATATTTTTCACTACTCTAATATGACATGTGGAGACCGTGGAATTTGTGAGAAGTTTACTAAATATTACTGCAAAACATTGAAACTGAAATATGTTTCAAACCCTCATGGAGTCGTAACCTGAATCTAGATTTATGCAAGAACGAAATAAAATATAGAAATAAACATAAAAAGACAGATGTAGCAGAAATAAAACTTCATTTCATTAATATCAAAGAACTGAAATTGGTTTACATACAGAATGGAAATAAACTAGATAGGGCGTTGGTAGCTTATCTATGAGAAGAGATGTGGTGGCTACAGGCTTCTAAACTATGTTATAATGAGGCTCAAGGGCCTTTTTATTATTGAAAAATAAGAGAAAACACAAAACAACCAAAACCCTAACCCGAGGAGATGTAACACCAAGGGTTTTGTAGAGAATCTCTAACATAGCTCCAATACCATGTAGAGATTATATAGAAACTCTATATATACCAATGGATTCAATCTGATCATGCAATGTACTGAATAAATATACTAAATACTTCGACAATAATTGTGGAATATAAAACACAATCGCTCAATCACATGTCAGTAAGAGGAAGAAGTAAATCAATCGCACAACACAAGATATTTCCAGGGAAGGAACCTACTTAAAACCACTCTATCATATATTGTACATAGTAAAAGAATCACGAAACAATACAATGATTTCTCACAATGAGAAAATCCTGCACTCTACCGATCGTCTCACTCTGATCCTCTACAAAACTAACTATCAATTCTTAGGAAAAATTGACCAACACTTAGCCAATTCTCAGCCCCTGCTTAGCCCAACCTTGATCACGCAATCCCTTGGATCGGTTAGATTGTTGCAGGTTCAATCCATGAGACACACCATCTCAACGGACCCATCCCAAATTTATTCCTGGGATCATATATGCACATCGCCCCACCTCAAACCTGGAGGCATAGATGCATGTACTCCCTTTTCCCTGCTGGCTCGAAATGTCCCCCTCTTGGAGGTCTTTTCTTGAGTGGATGTTTCCACTCAGTATCCTATGTGATTCTCCAATTGTGGCTACTTCACAACATTTTAAGACTGCTTCTAAGGCTATATGTTGAGAGATAATTTCTCCCTCTCAACCACCAAGTCATTAACCACTGCTTTGTTCCTCAAAGCCTTGTGTGCATACTCAATATTGAGAGCATATAGGTTATTGAATCTTGAATTGATCTGCTTCACCTGTCCCATGGCTATGTGTTTAAGGAACACCTTTCCTTTTCTAAACATCACTTCATAACCATGATATTCCAATACCGCTATGGATACTAGATCCTTCCTTAGCCCTAGAACATACAAAACATCTGCTAGTCTGAGAGGGGAGCCAAAATACCTCTTAAAGGAAACTGTACCTATGTCGGTCGCACTATACCTCTCTTCATCTCAAAACTCTATGTTATGCTAGAGGTCCTTCTCCTCCAATTCATTGAAGAGATATCTATTCCCCATCAAACGAAACAAGGAACCATTGTCTAGATACCACATGCATCCCATTACATTGTTGTCCATGCATGAAATGAGATTAAAATCAAGCTTGAACTATGAATCCAATGCTTCACCCACTGCAGCTGCAGGCTCCTTCTTGCATTCCTTATTTTGTGGACAATTTGAAGCATAGTGCCCATGCTCGTGACAATGAAAACATATTATATTGGACAAGTCTCTCTTTCCCTCTTCGCCTTGGGATTTATTTCCCTTAAACTCCTTTTGTTTTCCCACTAATGCACAATCTTCTTCTTTTTTGGTGCTGGAGGTCTCGTCTCTAGTGCCCCACCTTATCTCTTCTATTACCAAATCTAACCATAGTCTCTCCCAATCTGGTAACTTCTCCCTCCCTTTCACAGAGTCTTGGTAACTATGAAAACTATTGGGAAGGCCTAGAAGTGAGAGGCTCACCAAGTCATCATCGGATATGGTCACACCAACACTTCCAAGCTGATATCGACATTGAGTGAACTTTTCCAAGTATTTTGGTATTGTCTCACCCTCCTTCTTCTTGATTTTTCTGAGCTTGTCCTTCAATGCCAACTTCCTTTGGTTTTTGTTGTTCTGAAATAGATATGTCAAGGCCTTCCACATAGCAGATGGAGTCGCCTTCACATGGAGACTCGAGACAATATGATCTCTAACTCCCTCTAAGAATATCCTTCTCGCCTTTGCAACCTTATTCTGCAATGCATCAAGAATTTGGGCATCTGATGTTGCGGGTTTGGGAATATCAATATCTATGAAAATATTCAACCCATTTTCCTCCAACAATGCCTCCATCCTGTCCTTCCATGCAATATAATTTCAAATTATTTCAAGTGCATATTCGAGTCTCAAGCCATTGAAAGACAGTGTGATCCACTTCTAGCTCCAAAGAAAGTATTTTCAAATTTGAATATTGTTCAACACAAATTCAATTTCTTCTCCACTATTGTGATTCCTGGTGCTCTAATACCATGTAGAAAATCTCTAAGAAAGCTCCAATACCATGTAGAGATTATATAGAAACTCTATATATACCAATGGATTCAATCATATCATGTAATTTACTAAATCAATATAATGGATCCTTCTACAATATTTGTGGACTATAAAACATGATCACTCAATCACATGTAAGTAAGAGAAAGTAGTAAATCAATCGCACGACACAAGATATTTCTGAGGAAAGCACCTGCTCAAAACCCCTCTATGATATATTGTACATAGTCAAAGAACCATGAAACAATACAATGCTTTCTCACACCGAGAAAATCCTGCACTCTACCGATCGTCTCACTCTGATCCTCCACAAAAATGACTAGCCATTCTTATGCAAAATTGACCAAAACTTAGCCAATTCTCAACCCCTGCTTAGCCAAATTTTTCTCACGTAATCCCTAGGTAATTAATCCCTATTAAATATGATAATCAACCTTCCTTGAATGCACAATCCCTATGGAGCCTTCCTCTGCTTTTATAACTGCACCTGGGTAGTTCGCCAAAAATACAGCTGCTAGTTTACTTGTCTTAAGCCTTTGTCTCAATTGGGTTGTCATCATAATTTACATGCATGCATATGTTAATAGTGAATCATTAGTTACTTGGTATATCACTACTTGTGAATTAAATCTATTTTAATTCACTTGATCTTCCACTAGCTCATCATTCAGTTAGAACTAGTTAAACAGATTTTAACTCAATTGATGTGAGTTAACTAATCACACTCACACCACACTAGTGTTACAACTACAACTAGACCCTGTTAATAATAGAATCACTCTACATGTCTATCCTTTGACCCTCAACTCAAAATTCTTGAGCTAACTAAGTATACCACACTTAGTTAACTATTACAAGCTGTTATGAGATAAGATTAAAATTTATTTTCTAATTTATTTAAAAATTGGTTGCACACTAATGTGTTACTAGGATCCATCATTATGTGACCTATAATCCCACACCAGTGTGTGTGAATTTTCTTGTTCTTTCTGGATGCAAATTTCACTATTTCTTGTTGCAAATTTCAACACTCCCTCTCAACAAGAAAAAAATCAATATGTCCCGATCCGCTACCTTTGGAATTTTCTTGCATGAATCACTTCTCTAGTTTTCCTTTCACATGCAACTCTCTTGAAACTGAATAGCCTCCAAAAAACTGAATCATCTGCACTGCTACTAACATCTGCACTATTTATGACATCTGCATGCATGCACTCTTCACTATTTCCAACTCTGATATGCGCTCTAGTATCCGACACCTCTCACTCTCATTTATGTTTTCCTGAAATTTGACTGCAATAATATGACCAATCTTATGGCTAGTACTATACCTTCGGTTCCTCATAGCCAGGTTTGATCCATGAGACACACCATCTCAATGGACCCTGCCGAAACTTATTCTTGGGATCATATCTTCACATCGTCACACCTCAAACATGGAGGTATAGCTGCATGTACTCCCTCTGCCCTTCTGGCTTGAAATTCCCCCCTCTTGGAGGTCTCTGCTTCAATGGAATCTTCCACTCAGACTCCTCTCTGCTTCTTCAATTGTGGCTGCTCCATAACCTTTTGAGACGACTTCTGAGGTTGCATGTTGAGATATAATTTCTCCTTCTCAACCACCAAGTCATTAACCATTGTTTTTCTCCTCAAATCCTTGCATGCATCATCAACCTCAGGAGCATATAGGTTCTTTACTCTTGAAGTGATATTCTTCACCTATCCCATGGCTATGTGTTTAAGGAACACCTTTCCTCTTTTAAACATCACCTCATAACCATGATATTCCAATACCACTACAGAGACAAGATTATTCCTTAGATCTGGAACATACAAAACATCTGCTAGTGTCAGAGGGGAGCCAGACTCCCTCTGAAAGGTAATTGTACCTATGTCAGTCGCACTATACCTCCCGTCATATCCAAACCCTATGTTTTTTTGGAGTTCGTTCTCCTCAAAGTCACTGAAGAGATATCTATTCCCTGTCATATGGAATGAGGAACGAATATCTTAATACCACATGCATCCCATTATAGTGTTGGAAATGCATGCAATGATAGTAAAATCAAGCTTGAACTGTGAAGCCAATGCTTCACACGCTGAAACTGCAGGCTCTTTTTTTCTTTCCTTCTTTTGTGGAAAATTCGAAGCATAGTGTCCATCCTCGTGACAGTGAAAATATCTTATTTTAGACAAGTCTCTCTTGCCCTCTTTTCCTTGGAATTTATTTCCCTTGGACTTATTTTGTTTTCCCACTAATGTACAATATTCTACTTTGTTGGTGTTGGAGGTCCCATTTATAATGCTCCGCCTTATCTCTTCTATTACAAAATCCAACCATAGTCCCTCCCAATCTGGTAACTTCTCCATCCCATTCACAGAGTCATGATAACTATGTCAACTATTGGGAAGGCGTAGAATTTATAGGCTCACCAAGTCATCATTGGATACGGTCACACCAACACTTCCAAGCTTATCACGACATTGAGTGAACTTCACCAAGTATGTTGGTACCATCTCGCCCTCCTCCTTCTCGATATTTCTAAGCTTGTCCTTCAATGCTAACTTCCTTTGCTCGTTGTTGTTCTGAAATAGATCTGTCAAGGCCTTCCAGATAGCTATGGAGTCACCTTCCCATGGATACTCAAGAAAATATGATCTTTAACTCCCTCTAACAATATCCTTCTCAACTTTGCTACCTTCTTCTGCCATGCATCAAGAAGTTTTGCATCTACTACTGCGGGCTTGGGAATGTCAAGATCTATGAATTCATTCAACCTGTTGTCCTCCAAAACTGCCTCCATCATTTCCTTCCATGAAATACAATTCGAACTTCCCTCGAGTGCATATTTGAGTCTCAATTCATTGAAAGACATCTTGATCTCCTTCTAGCTCCAAAGAAAGTATCTGGAAATTTGAATATTGTTTAACACAAACTCAATTTCTTCTCCACTATTGCGATTCCTGGCACTCTCATACCATGTAGAAAATCTCTAACACAACTCCAATACCATGTAGAGATTATATAGAAACTTTGTATATAATAATGGATTCAATCCGATCATGCGATGTGCTAAAGCAAGTTATTGAATACTTCTACAATATTTGCAGAATATAAAACAAGATCGCTCAATCACATGAAAGTAAGATAAATAAGTAAATCAATCGCACAACACAAGATATTTCTGGGGAAAGCACCTGCTTAAAATCCCTCTATCATATATTGTACATAATAAAAAAAATCATGAAACAATACAATGCTTACTCACACCAAGAAAATCCTGCACTCTACCGATCGTCTCACTCTGATCCTCCACAAAACTGACTAACAATTCTTAGGAAAAAATGACCAACACTTAGTCAATTCTCAGCCCCTGCTTAGCCCAGCCTTTCTCATGCAATCCCTAGGAAATTAATCCCTATTAAATACGATAATCAACCTTCCTTGACTGCGCAATCCTTATGGAGCCTTCCTCTGATTTTATAATTGCACCTAGGCCTTTCGCCAAAAATACAACTGATAGTTTACTTGTCTTAAACCTTTATCCCAACTGGGTCGGCATCAGAATATACATGCATGAAAATATTAATAGTGAATCATCAATTACTTGTTAGATCAGTATTTGTGAATTAAATCTATTTTACTTTACTTGATCTTCCACTAGCTCATCATTTAGTTATAACTAGTTAAATTGATTTTAACTCAATTAATGTGAGTCAACTGATCACACTCGCACCACACTAGTGCTAGAACATAAATAGACCCTGTTAATAATATAATCACTCTACATGCCTATCCTTTGACCCTCAACTCGAAATTATTGAGCTAACTAAGTCTATCACACTTGGTTAACTATTACAAGTTGTTATGAGATAATATTACAATTTATTTTCCAATTTATTTAAAAATTGGTTGCACACTAATGTGTCACTAGGATCCATCACTATGTGACCTATGATCCTACACTAGTGTGTGTGAATTTTCTTGTTGTTTCTAGATGCAAATTTCATTGTTTCTTGTTGCAAATTTCAATAAGTTTATGGGCCCCGTTGGGGTTAGTTGGACAACCAACTTCCCGAGGTCTTAACTTGGTCATATTATCTTCGTTTGGCACATATGATAACTTGTTGGAAATATCTCTCCAGGGAATACACCATTTAGGGCCTTAAAACGGCTCTTAAGTCTGAGACCAAAAAAACTGCTAAAAAATAGTAAATAAGAAAATTGATGAAACTAACTAGTGGAATAGGTGGGTGGCCACCAATATCCACCTGGATCAGCACTTGAGAGTTACTAAAAAAAAAAAATGAAGTAGTGTCACACCCGCTATACATGGTTGAAAGAGTACCACAATTATAGGGTTGTGACACCAAGGATCCCATTTATGCATTCAAAAATGTATTTTAAACAACAACAAAAATCACATTTTTACTTGAAATTGTATCCCCAATTTTATGAAAAAAATTATTTGATCTATAAATAAAACTATAGCTTATTTTAATATAATGATGTATAGACAAAGCTATAAAATCTTAGACCTTTTAAAAGGAATCCTCGAATGCTAGTGAGACTATTAGCACTCTACACACGAGGCCTACAACTTAGAAGTAGAAGTTGATGAAGGGATCTACAACTTAGAAGTTGGACAAGAGAGCACATTACATCATATTGGTTTTTTTCGTAATTGTTTTTTTATTGATTTTTGTGTCTACTCGTATGTGTTATACGTGTACTTGTTATAAGTGTTAGATATAAGGGAGTCCTCTTAATATGGACAAATATTTGAGGAGTAAATCATAGGGGTAAGTCATATATATATGTGTGTGTGTGTGTGTGTGTGTGTGTATACATGTTTAGGGTGAGCAAGAGCATGAAGCTTGTGAAGCATTTACAGTGAGCAGCCCAACCTCATCCAACCTTAAAACTAATAAAAACTGTTGTCCAATTTACCTAACCCACAACAATGGGATCATTCTTGATGAAAGGAAGACTGGGCCTTTCGCCTTCAGATCTACCAAAAACCACCCTGCTTTTCAGGATGTGTGGGCAGAATATAACATATATAATGACTTTGAGTAGGTTTTTATTGCCTCTCCATGCACTTGTGTCATTTTTCAGGTTTTAATGGCTTCTTTCTACTCTAGATTTTGGCTCAGTCATGCTACTGTTTCTCATGGGTTCCCCTACCTAAGAATCTATGCCATGAGTGAATATAAATATAAAATGTTGTAGTTCTTAGGTGGACTATTTATCTATTGTGATTGTATTCATGAATACCTGGATCCATTTGTGGTAAGATTGAAAAAGTTTGGAATAAATTTATATTCTCTCTCTATATATATTTCATCGTCGTTGCCTTTGCCTTCGCCTGAAAATTTGAAATATTTGTCTCAATTAGTTGTGTTTTAGATTTTTGTGTTTTGGAAAAAAATGCAAGAGATTGGCATGCTATGAGATGGATATACATTTCCATGTTATGAGAAATTTGCATGCATTTCTATTTACTACTTCGCAAGCTGCAGAGAAGATCTCAATCTGCATTGAGCTTCTATGTATTAAATATAATGTTGTCTTATTTGTGCATCTCTCTTTCTCCAAATCTGTGCACTTGTGGTGACTTTCACGAATATCAATGACTAATGTGAGAGAGAAACTAAAGTGTGTTCAAAGTGGAGGGATCCCTTATGATTGATTAGATTGGGCAGAAATAGAGATGAAAGTCATTTTACTCTAAGTGTGGCTTGTAATTTATCTTTGCCCTGGTTCTTTTATGGGATGAATTGTTATATTTTCAATCAAAAGTGTGGAAAAACTGGATTTTCATGTTTATTACAATGGGTATTGAGCTCTGCAAGAATACTTTTCTTGTTTTTTATACCAAATTTTTGCATGTATATTGCATTAAATTGATTAAAAGTGGTATTACACAAGTATTGGTTTAGTTTTGCACTACAGAAAGAACTTGATGTATCTTGCTAAATCTTGAAGTTTCAGAGTTAACATCCAGTTTTTGTAATCAATGGATCCTGCCAAAACCTTCTATTCGGATCAAGGAAACTTTTGTGTTAACATCAAGTTTCAAAATTTTTTTATTTCCTTACAAATATTTAAAGAAATAATATAAAGATGCTGGATTAGATTTTCACTGCAGAAAGGATTTGCATCAATCCTGCCAAATCTGGAAGCTTCTGTTTCGATCTTGCAAAACCTCTTAGCTTGTTAAGATCAAGAGACTGGTTTAGATTCTTAAGATCAAGAGATTGGTTTTACCCTCTAGAAATGACTGAAACGAATTCCCTCCAAATCGGAAACTCTTCAAGCTTTCACCTTAACCAAAGGATTGGTTATACAATTCAGAAACACCTCCCACGAATCCTACTAAATCTTTAATCTTCGGAATTAACATCAAGCTTCTATAAGCAATATATCTTGCAAAATTTCTGAATTTGTTCATATCAAGGGATTGGTTTGACACTTAAGAATCGACTGACATGGATCATGCCTAATCTCTAAGCTTCTTCTTTAATATTAAGTTTCCATAATTTGTAGATATTATCAGGAAATCAGGCTTACCAAGGAAGGGCCATAGAAAATCAAAATAGGTTTCTTTAATTGTAGTTCATTGGCCAGCTTATGCTGGGCCATAGGTATAAAGGGAATTTACAATACGATAATTTTAATCCAATATTAAAAAAAATATTTTAGATTCCTCTTGAAATTTCAATATCTCTCGATGATGTAACTCATTTGTAACTTATTTTCTTCTTCTCGAAGATAATGAAGAATTTTTTGTGTATGTGTTATATTCTTTCCATGACTAGCCCCACGCACTGTAAGTTGCGTCGGGTGCAGCAGGGGGGTCACAAGGGAGGAGGTAGCCCCCACTGTTGGGGTTCGGGGCAGCGCCCCGGCGAAAATTGTTTTGGTGTGTGAACCCACTCGTAGGAGGACCCACCCATGTTTTGTGCATGAGTTTGCACATGGTTTTGGGGTACGATGGTTTTCAGACCCTGGTATTTTGTAGATCCGGTCAAGGGAACTACGGTTATGTTCTAATCCAGGGTTAATGGATTGGGGTTTATATATGCTTCAACATGTATATATATGTGTTATAACACTAAAAGGAATATAATGAAAAATCAAGCTGGTCGTCCCGATTTGGGATCTAGGGGAAAATCTCTGTGTTTATATATTTTATGTTTTATGCTCTCGCTATTGTTTATTTTCTGTTATAAGATTCGTGTGTAGATAATTTATGTTCAGGGTTAAAACCTACATTTTGGTATCAGAGAAATTTCGGCTTCAAGGGGACGCCTTTGTTGCTGAGGGTTTTTTGCTCGGGCCTGAGGCAGACCCTGTTCAGTGGGAGATCTGCGGGATCGATTCTTGTGGTGAAAGAAGATGGCGAGTGGAGGAAAGATATAGATCGAGAAATTTAATGGTCAGAGTGTTGAGTTGTGGAAGCTCAAGATGGAGGATCTGCTGGTGGATAAAGATCAGTGGAACGCGGTAGATCCAGGTACTAAACCAACAACAATGCCAGATGAAGACTGGAAGAAACTGGATCGGAAGGCTAAGAGCACAATACGGTTGTGTCTCTGGATAAATGGGAGATATTCCAACATCAGGAGGTAATTCAATCTCATAAGTGTCGGATTTTAATCCAGCATTGGATTTTAACGCGCGATGAGAATACGGAAAGGAGGTTTTGTACTCCCGCCCAGTGCCATGCGTCAAAGGCTCCGTGGAATCGCTTCAATTCAGGAAATATCGCCTTCCCTGCGAAGGTGGTGCGATATGGGGAAATCTGCCTTTCAAAAACCCTCGCGGTTTTGCTACAGGGATTAACCAGGGTTAATGCAGGGTTACATTATTTGTTTTGTCTATTAAACTCGCGTCCAGACCACGGTTCCAATTCGAAAGAAACCCCTCTATTTCTTTATAAAGCGGTAAATCTACCAATTTTAACAGTGTCCATGGCCACACTTCTTCTACACAGACCCGCCTGCGGATAGCCTAGATTTAACAAGGTTTATTTGGATAAATTAAGGGAATTCAAGGACAGGAAACGGAATTACCACTACAAAATCACCTCACAGTTAACCAATTCTTCACAATTATAAATACAAGCAGGTTGGAAATCAACAAGACTTGATTTTTATTCAACTGGAAGCAATTGCTCCATACACAGAGTTTATTGCAGAAATCTCTCTCTTTTTTTTCATTTGAGGGATTACAATTTTATAAAATAACATACGACTCTTCAGTTCCTCTGAGAGGACTGTTTTAGGAAATCAACAGCCTAATTAAAATAATTCAAATAACTGGAATATGACTGCTAGACTAACTGAGCTATTCGACTTCTACGACTCTAACTGATCTAATAATACAATAAGCTAAGGTATTGACACCTAGCTGTAACAACTTGAATATTTTCAAACCCTCCTAGCCACAACATGTGGAAAAAACTCCTACATTGTTGGCTAGTGTCTAATGCCCCTGCATTAGACTCTCGAGGGCAATCTTCTTCATGGGATCTTGTCCATGATTTCTCCCACTGATCTGCCTATCTTCCGCAACATTTCTTCAGTCATCCAAGTGGCATATTCCTCTGGCTTATCCTTCCATTTTATCAAGTACTGAAAGTACTCCTGTCCTCTGGTCCTTCTGAATGGTCTTTTATCCAATATTTTCTCTGGTTGCAATGGTTGTGCTGGAGGTAGCTGCTCTCTCCACTCAATCTGTTCCTTGTCTGCTGTTCTTTCTTCTGCACCATTGTCCTCATACAAGTACAAATATGCAACATTAAAAATGGGAGATATTCCAACATCAGGAGGTAATTCAATCTCATAAGCATTTGTAGAAAACTTCCTAAGTATCTTGCATGGCCCAATATTTCTGAACTTCAATTTATTGTACTGCTTCTTAGGGAATCTCTCCTTCCTCAAGTGTGCCAGAACCTGATCTCCTACTTCAAAATGAACTTCCTTTCTGCTCAAGTCTGCTCTGTTTTTATATCTGATGGTACTACCTTGTAGTTGTTGTTTCACTTGTTCATGTATGGCCTAGATTTCTGAAGCAAATTCCTCACCATCTGCACTTCTCAGTTCTGCCTTTCCCAGATCTCTTAACTCTGATATCCCTCTAGGGTGCATTCCATAAACAATGTGGAATGGGCTTTGCGCTGTGCTCCTATTTGGTGAGTCATTATATGCATATTTTTCCTGGGGAAAAATATGATTTCACTGCTTGGGATGTTCTCCTGCAAGACTTCTCAGCAAATTTCCCAGACTCCTATTCACTACCTCAGTTTGTCCATTAGTCTGAGGATGATACGCTGAGCTAAAACTTAGTTTAGTACCAATTTTATTCCACCGTGTCCTCCAAAAGTGCCCCACAAATCTGGTGTCTCTGTCTGAAACAATACTCTTGGGAAACCCATGCAATCTAACAACTTCTTTGAAGAACAAGTTAGCAACATGGATGGCATCACTAGTTTTATAACATGCAATAAAATGTTCCATTTTGGAGAATCTGTCCACTAGAAAAAAGACTGCATCATTCCCTCTCTGAGTCTTGGGCAATCCTAGAACAAAATCCATACTCACCATGTCCCAAGGCCTGTCTGGAATAGGTAAGGGAGTGTACAATCCTGTATTCTGGCTCCTTCCTTTAGCATACTGACAGATTTTTCAGTTCTTCACAAACTTATCCACTTTTGTCCTCATCTTGGGCCAGAAATAAAAGTGACTCAACTACTCATAAGTCTTATCAGTACCAAAGTGTCCAGCAAGTCCACCACTATGCTTCTCCTTGATCAAATTTTCTCTCATGGAACATTTTGGTACACACAGTTGGCTTCTTTTGAATAGTAAGTCCTCCTGCAGGAAATAATCTAGCCACTGGCTTCTATATGTTAAGACAGGGTTACTACATGCCTCAAATGCTTCTTTAAAATCTGGATCTGTTTTATACAATTCCTTGAGAAAATCAAATCCTGCAACTTCAAAATTAGTTTCTTGAACAAGCATATGCCTCCTACTCAAAGCATCAACTACTTTATTGGCTTGGCCACTTATATGTTTCAAAACAAAATTAAAACTTTGGAGATACTCAACCCATTTAGCATGCTTATGTTTCAACTTGGGCTGCTGTACAATATACTGCAAAGCATGATTGTCAGAATACAATACAAATTCCCTGGACATCAAATAGTGTCTCCATTTTTTCAGCGCCTGAACAACTGCATAGAATTCCTTCTCATAAGAGGAATACTTCCTTTTGGTGTCATTCAGTTTCTCACTGAAATATGCCACATGCCTATCATCCTGACTCAACACAACTCTAATGGCCTCTCCACTGGCATCACATTTTACTTGAAATGGTTTTGTAAAATCAGGCAGAATCAAAACAGGCTTCTCTGTTATATTTTTCTTCGGCAGCTTAAAATTTCTTTCTACTTCAGCAGTCCACTTAAATGGTTGTTTTCTCTTCTTTATTGTTTCAATTATGGGTGCAATAATCTTACTGAAGTTTCTTATAAACTTCCTGTAAAAACTAGCAAGTCCATGGAAACTTCTTACCCCAAAAACATTCTTAGGTGAAGGCCACTCCACAATTGCCTTAACCTTTTCTGGGTCCATCTTCAATCCTTTTGTAGAAACAACAAACCCCAAATACACCAGCTCTTCCTTCATGAATGAGCATTTCTTCAAATTTATCAGCAGTTTCTCTTGGTGCAGCTTCTTCAAGACATGATTAAGATGCCTTAAATGTTCTTCTCTAGTTCTGCTATAAACTAATATATCATCCAGATATACTATCACAAATTTACCAATGAATTCTTTCAATACTTCATTCATAAGTCTCATAAAAGTACTAGGTGCATTTGACAACCCAAAAGGAATTACCATCCATTCATACAGTCCTTCATTTGATTTAAAGGCAGTTTTCCACTCATCACCCTCTCTTATTCTAATCTGATGGTATCCACCCTTCAAATCTATCTTTGAGAAATATTTAGCACCACTCAAACAATCCATTAAGTCCTCAACTCTGGGAAAAGGGAATTTGTACCTGATTGTGATCTTATTGATTGCTCTGGAATCAGTACACATCCTCCAGCCTCCATCTTTCTTTGGGCTCAATACTGCTGGTACTGCACATGGACTCAGACTTTCTCTAATCAGCCCCTTGTCCACCAACTCCTGTACTTGTCTCCTGGTTTCCTCATTTTCCTTGGGAGTCATTCTGTAGGCTGCCTTATTTGGCAGATTTGAACCAGGGATAAAATCTATCTGATGGCTGATATTTCTCACAGGTGGCAGCTCATCAGGTAAATCATCCACAAAAATGTCACAGTAATCATATAACATCTCTTGGATTTCTACTGGTAAATCAGAAATCTTTGTAGAAGTAAGAACTACTTTAGGCTTGCAAACTAAAGCAAATCTTACCTCTTCTTCTTCTATCTGCTGCAGATATTCTTTCCCACTCAGCAACAAGGTCTTTGGATCAATCACTCTGCTGGATGGCTCTCCTTCTTCCATGCAAATCAACGTATGATGTACCCCATATTTGAAGAACTTGTAAGTGTTCTTCTTGCCATCATGCACTTCTGCTCTGTCAAACTGCCAAGGTCTACCCAGCAGTATATGACACACATCCATGGGCATCACATCACACAGGAACTTATCTTTATATTTTCCCATTTGCAGCTCTATCTCACACTGTTCTTTCACAACCAGCTGATGTCCTTTATGCAGCCAGGACACCCTGTAGGGAGTTGGATACTCCCTAGTCTTCAACTTCAACTTCTTTATTACCTCAGTGGAAACCAGATTGTCTGTGCTGCCACTATCAATGACTAGCTGGCAGCATTTCCCTTGGACTTTGCATATGCTCCTAAACAAAGTCTTCCTTTGTGCAGGCTCAGTGACCTCTTTGGCTTGCTTCAATAGGACCTTATTCACCACCAAGGATTCTCCCCTCTCTGGAAGAATTTCTTCTTCGACCTCTGCTTCTTCTCCAGCCTGGGCAACAGCAACATTCCTTAGACCAGCACCCACATTCTCTGGACATTCATAGTGCTTGTGTCCCACTTGCTGGCATCTATAACACCTCAATTCTCTACCCCTACCTCTGTCTCTACCTCCTCTTCCTTTTCCTCTGTAAGAATCCCTTCTTCCCCTTGCATAATCCTCTGTAGATGAATTCTGAGGTGAGCTACTGTTAGCTCCATCCCTGGGTGTAGCAGGCTTTCCTCTACCACCCTGACTTCCCTTCCCTCAGAAAGTACCTCTCTTCTTGGCAGACTGTTTCCTCAAGAGTTTCTCCTCTGTTTTTAAGGCCATCTGGTAGGCCTCTTCCACTATCTTAGGAGACAAGAGACCAATCTCATCTTGGATCTCCAGCTTGAGACCATTCAAATATCTGGCAGTCTTCTCAGGTGTGTCTTGGAATTTCCCATCCCTTATGCTTACTCTGTAGAATTCCTTTGCGTACTCTTTTACTGTCAGCAACCTCTGTCTTAGGTTCTGCATTTTTTTATACAATGTCAGCTGGTAATCACTAGGCCAGAATTTACCTTTCAATTTTGCCACCATTCTGGTCTAGCTTTTAATAGGTTGCTTTCCAACTCTCCTCCTCTCTTCCTGCACTCCATCCCACCAAAGTGCAGTATGCCCTTTCAACTTTGTTACCGCAAACTTGACCTTCTAATCTTCACTTATTTCTTCATAATCGAAGCACTTGTTCAATTCATTAATCGAGTCTACTAGTTCTTCTGGATTCAGTCCCCCTGCATAACTCGGTACTTAAATCCTGGGCTTAACTGTAGACCCCAGAACAGTTCTAAGGAGCCTCATGTCAGGAGGAATTTCAACATTTTCTTCTGCTTCTTCCGTCTTAGGTTCGCTGATGTCCTCGGGTTCTCTGGGCTGTCTTCTCTCCATGGCATCTATTCTGGCCTCGACCCTCTGCAAAATTCCCAACACCTCAGTGTTGGAAACAGGTCTTCTTCTGCGAGCACCTCTGCCAACTCGGATTTCCATTTCATCAAAACAACTTCAGACAACAACTCTGATACCACAACTGACGCAACAACGCTGGAAGGTCCACCTACAGAGAGCTGGTAAATTAGTGAAGTGGCTCTGTCCCTTTTCTCATGCTCCACGTGGTTTATTAATTTATCAATTTCATAGAATTTGATAAATAATACTATCCACAATGTTTAAACTTAAATTTATATTCCCGAACCTTAAAGTATACTTTTCGAAACCTTATATTAATCTTCCAAACTTATGTTAATACTCCACGCTTTGTAAATCAAAATTTACAATAGAGCTCTCGCTCCGGGCCCACCTCTACATCCAATAGCCAATCAAATTTTCACCTGTACCTTAGGTTAAATCCCATGCATCTTCGTTGCTTGGCCACCGTCCGATGACCCTGTGCCAGATCGACGGCTCTCGTCGATATCGCTCAGCTCCCACTGTCAGATTTTAATGCGCGATGAGAATATGGAAAGGCGTTTTGGTACTTTCTCCTGGTGCCACGCGTCAAAGGCTCTATGGAATCACTTCAATTTGGGAAATACCACATTCCCTGCAAAGGTGGTGCAATATGGGGCAATCCACCTTTCAAAAACCCTCACGGTTTTGCTACAAGGATTGACCAAGGTTAATGTGGGGTTACGTTATTTGTTTTGTCTATTCAACTCGATTCCAAACCACGGTTCCAGTTCGAAAGAAACCCCTCTATTTCTTTATAAAGTAGGAAATCTACCAATTTAAACAGTGTCCATGGCCACACTTCTTCTACACAGACCCGCCTGCGGATAACCTAGATTTAACAAGGTTTATTAAGATAAATTAAGGGAATTCAAGGACAGGGAACAGAATTACCACTACACAATCACCTCATAGTTAACCAATTCTTCACAATTATAAATACAAGTAGGTTGGAAATAAACAAGACTTGATTTTTATTCAACCGGAAGCAATTGCTCCATACACAGAGTTTATTGCAGAAATTTCTCTCTTTTTTTTTTTCATCCGAGGGATTACAATTTTATAAAACAACATATGACTCTTTGGTTCCTCTGAGAGGACCGTTTTAGGAAATCAACAGCCTAATTAAAATAATTCAACTAACTGGAATATGACATCAAGACTAACTGAGCTATTCGACATCTACGACTCTAACTGATCTAATAATACAATCAGCTAAGGTATTGACACCTAGCTGTAACAACTCGACTATTTTTAAACCCTCCTAGCCACAACATGTGGAAAAAACTCCTACATTGTTGGCTAGTGTCTAATGCCCCTACATCAGCTACGGTGAATAATTTGTTGGAAAAACTTGGGACTTTGTACCAATCTAAGTCTCTGGTGAATAAGTTGTTCCTGCAGAAAAAGTTGTATAGCCTGAGGATGAAGGATGGAGACTCAGTGACAGAGCATCTGAACGCCTTCAATACTGTGGTAAGTCAGTTGTCATCTGTTGATATTAAAATCTCATATGAAGATAAATGCATCAGTTTTTTGTGTTCTCTACCAGACTCATAGGATAGTCTGGTTATTGCAATAGGTAGCAATACAACTACCTTGAATTTTGATGACATTGTCTCAGCCTTGCTGTCGGAGGAAATGAGACGGAGAAATATGGAGGGCCAGAATGGAGATGCCTTATCTATACGAGGAAGGTCCCAAAACAAAAACAAGAATAAGGTTTCGAGTGGGAGATCCAAATCTAGAGGGAGATCTAAATCTCCTGGAAAGTTTGTAAAGGTATGCTGGAAATGCGGAAAGGAAGGGCACTACAAAAAGGAGTGCAGATCTAAAGCTCCCGAGAAAGGAAAGGGATCTGATGATGCTCCTTCTGCAGAGGCAAAAACCACCTCGGATGAAGGTGGGGATGTGTATTTGGCTTCTTCTTCAAATACACATGTAGATCATGAGTCATGGTTGATTGACTCAGGTGCATCCTTTCACTTCACTCCCCATAGGGAGTGGTTCTACGAGTATGAAAAATATGATGGTGATGTATTCCTAGGGGATGATAGGAAGGCCATAATCATCGGACGTGGAAAGGTCAAGCTAAACCTGTAAGGTGGAAGGATTAGAACACTTCCTGGTGTTCTGCATATTCCTGCATTGACCAGAAATCTAATTTCTGTAAGCAAGATGGATGATGCAGGTGTAAAAATAGTGTTCGAGAAAGATTCCTGCAAGATGGTTCGGGGAGCGCTGGTATTAATGTGGGGAGTTCGGACTGGAACTCTATACAAGCTACAAGGTAGCACTGTTATTGATGGGTGTAACAGTTTTGTGGTTTCTGAAAGTGGAGTGGAAAGCCTAGCTATCTCTAGAGAAAAGACCATGTTATGCCATCAAAGGCTTGGACATATTGGAGAGAAGGGCCTTCAGATACTGCATAGAAATGGTATGGTAGAAGGTATGTCTAATTTCTCTCTGGATTTCAATTTCTGTGAACATTGTGTATATGGGAAGCAGAATCGGGTGAGTTTTCCTTCTGGTGCTAAGAGGGCGAACAAGATAATAGAACTTGTGCACAGTGATGCGTTTGGACCTGTGTCAGTTCCATCATTGGGAAAGTTTGTGTATTATGTTTCATTCATAGATGAATTCTCAAGGAATACATGGATATATTTCTTGAGGAAAAAATCTGAAGTATTTGACAGATTTAAAAAATTTAAGGCTCTGGTGGAAAACCAAACAGAGAAGAAGATAAAGGCGCTGAGGACAGATAATGGTGGGGAGTTCTGCAAGAAGGAATTTGAAGAGTTCTGTAAGAAGTGTGGTATAGCATGGCAGAAGACTACTCCATACACACCTCAGAAAAATGGAGTTGCAGAAATAATGAACATAACATTGATGGAAAAGGAAAGAAGCATGCTCAGTGGTACCGGGTTAGGACAAGAATTTTTGGCAGAGGTAGTGGAGACTGCATGCTATCTGGTTAACAGATCGCCTTCATCAGTGTTGGAGGATAAGACTCCACATGAGATATGGACTGGTAAGAAACCCTCTCTTTCACATCTAAGGGTATTTGGATGTGATGCATATGTACATGTTCCAAAGGAGAAAAGGACCAAGTTGGATAATAAATCTGAAAGGTGCATCTTTATTGGGTATAAGGATGGTTTAAAAGGTTACAAGCTTTGGAACCCGGAAACAAGGAAGGTTGTATATAGCCAAGAAGTGGTGTTTAGAGAGGTGAAAGATGTTGTTAAACATGAAATCATACCAAAGGAACCTGAGAAGATATATTTTGAGCTAAAGGAGGATGAATAAGACTCTACAGCATAAGAAGATTCAGAAGAGGTAGAGCCACAAACTCCAGCTTTGATAAGATTAGTTCGGGGAAGAACGCAACCAGAAAGGTATAGTCCATCTACTTTTTGTTCAGGTTTTGCCTTAACTATAACTAATGATGATCCCAGAACTTTCAGGGAGGCAGTAGATTCTGAGGATGGAAAACTCTGGAAGGAGGCCATGGTTGATGAAATGGCATCCTTCCACAAAAATGAGGCATGGGATCTGGTGGAGTTTCCAGCTAGAAGGAAGCCCATCGGGAGAAAATGGGTGTTTAAGAAGAAGATGAATGTAGAAGGAAAGGTGGAGAAACACAAAGCTCGGTTGGTAGCAAAAGGTTATTCCCAAGTGCTAGGAATTGATTTTGGTGATATTTTTTCTCCTATTGCCAAGGTTACTTCTATTAGATTAATTTTATCTGTTGTTGCTGCATTTGATTTTGAGATAGAACAGATGGATGTGAAGACATCATTTCTTCACGGGGATCTAGAAGAGGAGATCTACATGAAGCAACTTGAAGGCTTTATGGTTAAGGGTGTTGAGGAGGTAAATCCCCTCTGCGGACAGAGGCGATCCCTACTAGCCCAGCAGGGGTCTAGCAACAATCAAACAATGTTATGACGCAAGTTCCTAGTTACGAATGAAAAGACTAGGAATAGAAGCCTACTTGGATTCCAACGCTATGATTTGAAGAAGAAGCGTCCCCGTTCCTCAGTCTCGGCAGATCACAATCCCTCCACGATCTCCGCGGATGAACACCTGCACATGGGAGAAACGAACAGATACAAGCATAAAATCTGGCATACGTAACTAAACATCAGTCAGAAAGGATGTTACTCATATTAACATGATGGAAAATAGAGTGGAACCATAATCATAATCATCTATTAAATAACAAACGAAGAGAGATTACAACCAAGTTCTGACGTCGTGGTCTCCTTCGGATGGGTCTCCAGTCGTTCACGTCTTGCAAAGCTCGCCAAGGAAAGGGAAAACCTCTCCAGAGTCTCTCGACGATGGTCTCCTTACTTGAGTCGGCCTTAAGGGAAAAAGAGGGCTCTTTACAGCACAAAGGCTCTTGGGAATATGGAGATTCAAAGCTTAGGCACTTCCAGACTAGCTTGCCATGGGATTGAGTAGGCTTTTATAGATGGGGAAGGAGGGAGTTGGGATCCCTATTATTATGGGATTGGCCCTATCAATAAGGAAGGTTCCATGGGAGGTGGCAAAACCACTTCCCTTCCATAGAACTCCCGCAGCCAAACCTCCCAACTCAAGATAGGCAATGGTTTGTGAGTTTGTTGGAACTCAACTTCCGCCATCCTTATTTAAAAAAAAGTCCCTAAATTGGGTGGCGGATTCACGTTTCTGGCGAGCGCCCGCCTTGGCACGACTCCTTTGCAGATTTTCCATTGGCGCGAGTACCGAACTATTCTGCCCGCGCCAATGCAAAAAGGGATGTTTTTCATGATTTTTGCAAGGAGATGTCTCAAGGTGAAAATGAAGCTCATGCTTAGAGGAATGCAATGATGATGTTTTCAAGGCATGACAATGTTCCACAGGTCACAAATGGGTCCTCCATTGTATGGGAGCGTGACTGGGAATGGTAGGGACCGTTGACAAATCATCGTGTAAATGTATGCCCCCTAACCTTTGAGGCCCGAGAGAGAGAGGGGTGAAATGCTTTACGAGAACATGTCCAACTGAAGGCCCGCCGTCGGAAAACCTGCACAGACAGATACAACCGATATCTCAAGTACATGATGTATATATATGGTATGGACGCAGCCATCCGAACAGAGTATGCTATAATCCGGATCCAGGGTATGGGCGCAGCCATCCAACTAAGACCAAACAAATAGACTCAGGTATGGTCGCAGCCATCCAATCAGTGAGTCATGTACATAACGATAATAATCCACAATCGCAGCCTGGATTACAACAGACACAATCCAGGGTCTTGCGCTCCATCTCGACCCAACAGAGTACAAGTTCAAGCATGTGAATATGTGAGCCGAAGTCGAACATGCAAGAACATCGTCTGATTACCAGCCAATGATGAAGGCTGTTAACAGACGCGAGAGAAACCACCAATAATGACAATGGTCCTCAAGGTACTACAGGTACAATCTACGGCGTGCGAATAAATGAGTTGACGTCGAACACCCGCAGAATCATTCGATCGGAAGTCAATGATGTAAACTTCACGTCGAATGCGACGAACTTGCCATTGAGGCATGCAGGCTCCAAGGTACCATCAGGAGTCTCTAGACCAACTTCCTGGATAATGAGTTGAAGTCGACAGGAAGTGACCTTGATCGAAGGTGGGCCATAATGATTCCCACATCATCGACACGAGACAGAGGAACATAATGTTTTGTTGTGAATCAGGACCATATGAGAAACAGAGGAAGGTTGATATTTGTAGAGGCCAACTTCTCTTGAACACATGAACGGCACGACAATGGACTTGGCAGTATTTGACATCAACGGATCAGAGGTCATGGTGACGAGGCAGTGAACAGATGAGAGGTCAAAAGAGATTACCCAAACCCATGGAGGCAAAGTGAAGTAACGAGATGAGATGTCCCCAACCCGACACGAATGCAGACAAGTGCCATGTTCAAGAGCGACATACTGCCGACGACAACGACGATGGTTCCATTTTTCCCCCACCATTTCTGGCGAGTACCCCAATTATTTTTGATAACAAGCTTGAAGGGGATAGCATATGCTTGTGATATAAGTCCGCCCTTCGGGCGAATCCATCCTAGAGCATTTAACGAGTCCTAGGAAGGAGAAACTCGGAGAACGTCATTTCGACGAAATCCAATGTCATCAGGGTTTAACGAGTCTGACAAAGGAAGAACTCGCCGTCTTTTCATGTTTAGAGAGTTTGAAAAGACAGCGGAAAAGAAAACTCCACAGGTCCCTTTTCGTAAATAGTTCCCCAGATCCGAAAAGGTAGAAAACAATATCCGGAAAAACCTCCTAGTCGCAATAGGCTAGGGTATTCCTTTTTCGTAATCAATCCATCCCAGCCCGAAAAAGGGTTAAACTTATACTGGGTGAATGTCGATTCGTGTCCATTTTAACGAGATCGAAACGACAAGGGCCTCAACAATCTTTTCATATTTAGAGAGTCAGAAAAGAGCTGAAAGATGACTCCAAAGTGACTTTTTCGTGTATTTACCGAGTCCGAAAAAAGTATAAAATACAACTCGTTTCCATCGTTTAAGTCGCAAAAACCTGCTGCTGCACATACCAAGCAAGCGTAAAATCCATTTTCGACATAACATATGCAAATATTTGATAAAAATAACTTTTAAAACTCATTTAACGTCGAAAAAGTTATCAATATGTCAAATTGGTAAAAATAAAATTACTTTTACTATTTACCTTGGTGGAAAGCAACAATGGTCCATTTGGAGCAGAAACTTTTGACGGTGATTGCGACAAATCCAGTTAACCATTCAGCTTCTCGTCTGTCACAGGTAAGAGGCGCTCTTTTGCTCTTCATTTTCATTCATTTTTTAATAACTTTCCCTTAAAAATCAGTTCTGTGTGGCCACTTTTAAAATTTTAGGGCTGCGCCCATTGGCGCGGGTATCGGGCACGGACCCGCGCCAGCGGCCGAACCTCAAAATTCGCCCAAAATTTTGACATTTAGACCAAATTGCATGGAATTTGAAGCTCATCAAAGATCTAACTAAGGGTTTTTGACCATATGAATGCAGGTAATCACTCAAAATGGCAATCGAATGGAAGGAACGAGAGCACGGAGAAGAGGATGAATAGGCCATGCAAAGTCAAGCTTGCATGAATGCACTTAGAAATTGTGGATTGAAAAATTTCTTCCTCACACCATGTTTACGAGCTCAGCCCGAGCTCCTCCAGTATTTAATCAGTATCTGGGACGAACATGAACATGTGTTCAGGTTACGAGACCAGGTATTAGAACTGGAGGTCACCGATGTTTATTTCATCACTAGATTGTCCCGCAGAGGTCCAATCCCTGTATTGACTGGAAGCAGACCATCTGGGGAGAAGATGGAAGAAGTGATGGCACGGGTGTGCCGAGGGGCACAAACAGGATCAGGAAGCAAGAAGGTGGATATCCACACTATCCCTGATCTGGCATTGAGAGTAGTTCTCCATACCATCACGCGGGCTGCTGGGTCGCAGGCTCCGCACGAGGCCACGAAGACCCAACTCCTGCTGGCCTCAGAATGCATGGGTCCCTTACTATTTAACTAGGCAGAAGCAGTAACAATCAACATGAAAAGGCAGCTGACAAAGTGCAAACAGGGGAAACTGAAACAGTTCGGTTATGGTTCCATCTTGGTATCGTTCCTTATGGAACGCTTACCAATCTTCCAGGGCCAAGGGGTCGCAGTGGCGAGTCCGATACCACGAGAGCCAAGAATGGCTCGCTGGGCAGCATTGATGCTCAGATCTGGAGGTGGCCAACAGATGTCCTGGAGGCTAGAGTTCTTTAGGTGGTTACGGCGCCAGCTGATTGTCGTGGAAGACTGGCCCTATGGAGGAACTGACTTTACCGGGGACCCAGACCTCCCACTACCAGAAGGAGATGACTGGGACGAGGAGTTGGGTAAGACCTCATGTTTTGATTTTATGTTTATATGTTTTTTTTGTTAACACACATTCTTCCTAACACAATCATATGTGCATGCAGATGTGGGACCTGAGAGACCAGCTGGGATGTCTCCAATCTCCCGGAGGACACAACTCGCCCTTGAGATTCAGGGAGAAGGCACCGGAGGAGATGAGCTGATCCAGAACCTCGAGGGGATTGCCCACGGGATCCCAGACTATGCCCGGCTAGCAAACGTACCGATGGCATACCAGTGCCACACGGTGGGAGTTCCGAGTCGGATCCACTGAATCCTGAGGCGCTTAGTGCGTGCAGTCACGTGCTATCATGAGCACCATGCAGATTAGTCCTTAGGATTTATACCACACCTATTTTTTGAGAGACATAGCGTCTCCGGATGTACTAAGACGATTATGTATATTTTTTGAGTTTTATGTGACACACTCTTATGTAAACATTTCGATATCTATATATATACATATCTATTTCTGGATGAGTCTTTCTTTACATGTGATGATGATTTATAAATTGCGCAAATGTCTGTCTAATACCAAATTTTCTACTGCATCTGTTAATGTATTCAAATGCCTGGGTATATGATGATTTGTAACGTAGTCAAAATTCCTTTCCAGTAATCGAATACGCAAATACAGACGTAAGATGGACGGGTTCCTTACCGAATAGTGTCCGTTCAGCTGTAACACTACAAGTTGTGAATCTAGGTACACGAGAAATTCACGGATACCAAGGTTTACTGCCTCGGTTAATAATTCCAACACGGCACTATATTCCACGATATTGTTCGTGGTACGTCCTAGACACACACCTTGCAGGTCAATCAACTCACCAGCAGGATCGTAGAATACCCAGGCTGCGGAAGACAGATTCCTGGTACTGCGGGAGGCACCATCTGCGAAACCAACAAATGGATGAATAGACATCTGCACAACCAGGAAGACCCGATCAGCAGAAAGATGTTTACAAAGCACACCACACTATGCACACAAATGATAATCACACACCTATGTACACACACCACACCAAGAAATCACTTTAGGCATAGTACTTTTTAAGGTACAGCCCATTTCTGGGCTGCGACAGCGGAACTCCTTCGTAATCTATAAGCTCGTAGGCCCCATTTTTTAAAACACGCTTCACTATATAGGGCCCATGCCACATAGGCTAGAGCTTACCAGCACCAAGCTTATCATGTGCTTGATCGTACAAGAGGATGAGGTCTCCTTCAATGAAAGAACAGGGAGAAACAGATTGATCAAAATGAGTTTTGACCCTCTTCTTTTGTGCTTCGATGATCAAAGCAGCTAGACGACGGGTTTCATCCAACCGTTCAAGATACAAAAGACGTTCTTCCTCAGGAGAAGTATCCGGTAAGAGCTCCACAGCTAATTTAAGCGAAGGAATCTCGCATTCAACCGGCAGAGTAGCTTCCAGACCGTACACCAATTGAAATGGTGTGAACTCGGTTGCACTCTTAGCAGATGTTCGGTATGCCCAGAGAGCTGAGAACAGTTGGAGATGCCAACTGGATTTATGAATCCCAACTGTTCGCTGAAGCATAGTGACCAAAACTTTGTTCACCGCTTCAACCTGACCATTCGCTTGAGGGTAGTATGGTGTTGAGCTGTCGTGACGCAAGCCCAACGCTGAAGTCAGCTCCGCCATCATGTAATCGCGGAAATGAGTACCGTGATCAGTGACGATGGCTTGAGGAACCCCGAACCGTGCAATAACGTGGTTGAATATAAATTGAGCAACCGTTTTCCCGTCAGCAGCTAGTGTAGGCATCGCCTCGACCCACTTAGTGAAGTAGTCGACGGCGACAATGATATACGCATGCCCCCCGGCCGAGTGAGGGTTACACGTCATAAAATCCACGCCCCATTTCGCAAAAGGGCCGACGGTAATAACGGGATGCAATGGAAATGGCGGCGCGCGCATCTTGCGCTGAAAAATTTGGCATGGATGACATTTACGGACTGCAGTGATACAATCCTTGAATATGGAAGGCCAGAAATAACCTGCCCGCAGTATCTTCTGGGCAGTAGCATACCCGGACATATGTCCGCCACAGGCGCCACTGTGACAGTCATTTAAGACTTTCTCAGCCTCTTCCAAGGTAAGGCATCGCCGGAGCACTGAATCTACTCCAATGTGATATAAGGTATCTCCTACTATACGGTAGGGTTGGGACTGGTGCCGAATCCGACGGCGGGCAGTTTTATCCAACTCAGACCGAAATGTCGCGGTCTGAAGATACGTTATGATGTCACCGTACCAAGGATCACGAGTACTGATAAGAAAAAGCGTTTCGTCCGGTATATGGTCTTCAGAGTGTGAGGGAACAGAGTCTGTAGGGAGAGAACATATCAAATCCGCGAAGACCAGTGATTTAGTTGACTTGGTAGTGGTGAACTCCAAGTCAAACTCTTGCAGGATCACAATCCATTTGGAGTACTTTCCCCCTAGTAATTGTCTAGAAAGAATATACGTCATAGGGTTGCAGTCTGAAACCACTGTTATCGTGCGCAAAAGGATGTAATGGCGAAAGCGTTGTACGGCGTGTACTGCTGCTAAGGCCAACTTCTCGACATGTGCATAATGCGTTTCCGGGTCAAGAAGGTTCCGAGATAGGTAATAAACAACATGTTCATCACCGTTATCGTCATCCTACACCAAGACCATGGCGATGGTGCTAAATGCGGCGGCTAGATACAAAGTGAAGTCGCGGTGGTAGTCCGGAGGACGAAGCAACAGAGCATTGACTAGCAATGTCTTCAGCTTCTCAAAGGATTCCTGAGCAATTTCGTCCCAGTGAAAGGGAACGTTCTGCTTTAAAAACGAGTGAATCCTTTGGCCACCTCGGCATAATTCGGGATAAAGCGCCTAAGAAAATTCGCTTTCCCTTTCAGACTCTGTAACTGATACAGGGAGGAGGGTGATGGGAGATTTACGATGGCCTCGACCTTTAGAGGGTCAAGGCGAATCCCGTCTTTCGAGACTATAAAGCCTAAAAGACGGCCAAAATCAATGCAGAAGACGCACTTATGAGGATTGAGCCTGATATTGTAGCGTCTGCAACGAAGAAATATCTGGCGGAGATGCTCAGTATGGTCCTCTCGCTTACCCGAATGGGCTGGCAAGTCGTCTAGATAAGGTTGGACGATATGGTGAATGTCATGAAAAGCGTAGGACATCGCACGCTGAAACGTGGCGCCAGTGTTCTTTAAGCCGAACGGGAGTTTTTTGTACGCGAAAGTGCCCCACGGACAGATGAATGTGGTCTTATGTTGATCCTCAGGTGCGATATTGATTTGGTTATAACCTGAGAAACCGTCCATTAAGGAATAGATCTCACTCCTGGCACATTCGTCGATGATCTAGTCGATAAATGGAGTGGGATAATTATCCTTTGGATAGGCGCGATTGATATCGCGATAATCCACACAGACTCGAATTGTACCCTGCTTTTTATCGACAGGGACAATATTGGACACCCATTCTGTAAGGGGGATAGGATAAATAAAACCCGCGTTCAGAAGTTTTTCAACTTCTGCCTTGATGGCGGCGGCTTTCCGAGGATGCATGGGACGTAAGCGTTGGCACACGGGTTTCGCACCTGGGTAGGTTGGAATCTCGTGCACAACAATACTTGGATCAATTCCTGGCATTTCCTCGTAAGACCATGCGAAAACATCTCGGAATTCTTTGAAAAGCTCCGTATAGACTTGGATCTCCTCGGAAGAACAAGTCACACCCACATGAATGTTCTCAACAATCCCCGGTTTAACAGAGATGTTGATTGGAACAGTTTGAGTAATGTTACTCAGATTACCCTCCGAAAAGACCTCGTGCATTAAGATCGGTGTTTGAAGAGGAGGGGAAGGAACCTGAGTAGCATAACGCTCCAGACAATCAGCCATTGCCCCCAAGCTGGGCATAAACGAGGAGCAATGATGTCCATCGCCCCAGGGCAGCTCCTCAAGAGACATAGTTTCAATGATAGCTTCATCTGAAGGAAAAGTCTCTCTGAGAGGATCAGGTGAATCAGCCTGACCAAGCCAGGGGGATTGCGAGTAGACGTCGAGAGCCATGCTCATCGGAGCATGCTGAGGAGGTGGAGGATCTGATGTGGCAACAATCTCATAGTAGCTGATTTCTACTGGCGTTAAAGGCATGGATTCTCCAAACTCATATACCTGCTCAGGTGTAGGAATAAGCTAGGGGTCATCAGTCCTGGACAACATTTTGACTTGAGCGGTATTCGGTGGCGGTGCGGGGAATATACCCATGAGGACTGGGTCTTTGAAAAGACCAGGTCCTACACTGTCTGGGGGATTTGGAATTTGATCCACATATGGCACGTTGTTCTCAGAGCTAGAGGTGAAAAATGACAACTGATCTACCGTGACAATCTTGCCCTCGTGAGGGAACTTAATGAATCGAAAGACGGTAGACGGCACGCAGAGCATGGCATGGGTCCAGCTGCGGCCAAGAAGTATATAGTAGTTGAGTTTAGTGTCAACCACCTCTACTTCTACATTGACAGTTTTTCCCTGTAATGTGATTGCAAGACTCTCGAGAACTCCCAGGGGTTTAGATTCCCGACCATCAAATGCCTCAAGGGCATTGGGATATGACGACAAGGCTGGAGAGCCGATGGCCTTCCAGCAAGAGGAGGACATAACGCAGGTAGATGCACCCTCATCTACGACGGCCCTATGAATGTTCAGACCGTTAATCCCGACTTGAATGACCAAAGCAATTTGATGTGGAAGCCGGGGAGTAAAATTCTCCAGATCAAAGGTGAGAAGGCTCGAGTCGGCGGGATCAATACCACCAATTGCAGATAGTAAAGCCTTCCGTTGTGAAGGAAAAATTTGAAGAACCTCAAGTGCAGACATAGCACACGGCGCCTGTGCCAGATCCTCAACAATACTGTAATGTTGGGCGGCAAGAGCATTTGGATTATAAGAGGATCTTCGAAGAACACCCTTGGGAGGTGGTTTCACAACGGGTTCAGGAGTCGGCTTCTCGATTTCCAATGGGCCGAAGGCAGGTGGGGGAGGTGGCCCATCCGCAACTGCCTTCCCGGGTGCCTGCCGCGGTTCATTGTAATCCTTCGACCGCGTAGCGATAGTGATAGGTGCATTAGTCTTCATCATGAAAACCTGAGACCCAAACGGTGCAGATGGTGATGCCTGTTCGACCATCTGGGTCTGCTGAGATGGAAATGGCTCTTTTAAAATAGCCAGAGTCCCTTTAGAGCCTTTAAGAAGTTGACTAACCTCGGACCATCGTGGACAATCCTTAGTGTAATGGTCACCTTCACAGATGAGGCAAGGGAATTTCGGCTTACGTTGGGAGCCATCCTCAGTTCGAGATTTAGATTCTGGTTTCGGGGCATCGGATTTTGATTTGCCTTTGCCCTTCTTCTTCCCCTTGGAGGATTTGTCCGCAGGATTGGCCTGGACGGCATTCACCTCCGCGGTTTTACCAGAATCGGATGAGGCGGGATTAGCAGAGGTATTGTTGGAAGAATTAGCCTTCTGCTTCCCATTCGAAGACTTCTTCGAATTTTGAGAGACGGAACCAATGACACCATCCACCGCAGGGGTAGGCGGAGCTTTAGTGGTTCCGGGCCGTGGAGCATCAGTCAAGATGTCATAAAGCGTGCCAGACTGTGAATAGACAAGATCCAGGTACTGGGCACGCGCGATAGCTTGTTCCTCCGTCACACATGCTCCCATCGCGATATCCTGAGCGATTTTATTCACAAAGGAGGTGGTGAACCAGTGAGTCAAAATCTGATTAGGTATGTGAAACTTGATCAGTCGACGATGGTGTCGCCACTCATGAATGTGATCTGAGATGTAAGTGGCCTTGTCCTGCTTCAGAGAAGTCAGGAGGTGCGTCCCGGCCTCATAACGGACCGGTAACTGGAAGTGCGTGAGGAAAGCCATGGCTAACGAGTTGAAATCTTGGAAAATGCCACAGGATAGCTCTATGTACCACTTAGCAGCAGCTCCTGTTAAAGTACGCTGGAAAAGATGCAAACGGATCGAATCGTCAACCCAAGAGTTAGACGAACACCAAAGGTGATACGTCATCACATGCGCCTGGGGGTCTTCGCCAGCTTTGCCCTCAAACTTGGGACAATCACCTGGTATCTTGGTGGGAACTGGAGGCCAATATGGATTATGTAAAATCGGATCATTGGTCAACTTTGAAACGTCCGGCAGTTCCAAGGTAGCCAGGAACGGCAATGGAGGGTTAACTACCATGCCAGGCCCAGGATGAGGTCCGGTACCCATGCTCCACGATGGTTGTGAATATCCCTGCCCCCACGGGTTCTGTCCCGCAGGATTTTGACCATAGGGGGCATAGTTTGTATAACCAGACTGATTTGGATTCTAGTAACCATAGTGTGGGGCTTGATAACCAGGGTTCGGGCCCTGATTAGGTGTCTGCCCTGTATAAGCAGCGTTTGGATTTGGCTGCTGAGCGTAGGTAGAACCAGGTGGAGGAGGATAATACTGAGAGCCCTTAGGGTGGTTATAGTTCGGTTGAGACTGACCATGAGGATAATAACCACTCTGAGGATGAGTAGGCTGCTGAAAAGTGGAACCCTGCGGAGCCTGATACGTAGGGCGCAGCTGTTGATTTGGCTGCGACATTGAATGAACAGGCTGTTGAGCAGAGTGAACGGAATGAGAGGGCTTCCCTGAATGAACAGGTTGACCCGACTGAGAGGGCTGGCCTGAATGACCAGGTTGGCCCAGATAAACAGGCGGCGCTGGTTGTGTAGGTTGACCTGGTTGTAAGTGAGCCCCAGGTTGTGCCGGATGGGTCGGCTGGCCTGGAGGCGGGACACCGGGTTGTACTGGATGAACCGGTTGGCCTGGTGGTGGAACAGGACCAGGCGCTTGCTGGAAACCAGTTTGACCTGAAGCAGAACCATAGGATGGTCCTGGCTGATATGCAACATTAGAAACAACAGGATACTGCGGTTGCATGGGTAAAGAAGGCTGGATTTGCCCCCAAGGACCATAGGCCGGTCCCGGTTGATACCCCGGCTGAGGCTGAGCAGGTTGACCAGAAGGGCTATAATATGGTCCTTGCGGATTGTTCAATGGCCCTTGCTAGCCCGCAGGGTAGCCTTGGATGGGCTGTCCCTGTGGGTCAAACAAATAGCCAGGTTGGCCCGCAGGTTGGCCTTGGAAGGGATGTCCCTGCGGGTTATAAGCCTGGTTGTACGGTAAACCTTGAGCATACAGATAAGCCTCAGGAGCGGGAAGGCGTAAAACCTCCCCGTGCTCGTCATACTGACCTGGGAAAGCATACATGGGAGTGCCATCCTCTGCATAGTGCGAAAAGAAAGATCGGTAAGGATCTTGGGGGAACAGTCCATCTTCGGCGTTCGGCTGTTGCAAAGACAACCGATACTCCTCCGGAGAGATATTCTCCAGTATAGAAGTAGCTAGATAAACATCTTCAGGAGTTGTCCCAGCCCTAGTAGCAGATGCTGAGACAACAAAAGAAGAGGCAGCCACACAAACAGTGGGCCGAACGGGAACAGAAGTGATGGGCGTCGAAGGGGACACCCCGAGTGTAGTGACAGCTGGCCTCGAAGCATGAGATGATATTCCCATAGAGGCTGCAGCTGAAATGATCTGACCCAGAGATCTGTATCCCTGTGGTAAAGAAGGGCTGGCTGACGACATGGTAGCCAGCTCAGAGTCGTCTCCCTCAAACAATCTACGCGGGATGCGCTGATAGTCTTCACCAGGAATTTCCTCACTAGAATCCCTCATGGTTGATCCTGCCGTTAAATCACGCAAAAGACGGCGAGGACTAGGAGGAAAAATAGCAGCAACAAACGGTGAACCCGATGTAAGAGAAAGGAAATCAGCTCCTAATCTCAATTCAGACACAGGGTCCGAAAAGGGCCAATTGAACTCAACTGGTCCTCCAAAGGGTTGCTCGGCGAGAACCGGTCCCCCGTCAGGAAACTCGGAAACAACAGGCTGTTGTGGTTCAACAGAAGACTAAGAAGCTTCTGAAGAATCATCCATGTAAGGACTACCAGTAGATGAAACCGAAGGTTCTGCCACTGTGGCAAAAGACTAGAAGAAAAGAGAAAACACACACACGGGCTGAAAATGAGTTAAGACACACAATCAAACGGTCAACAAGCAAAGTCTAAATGGGTGTGTAATCGTGGGTGATTAATTTTACCACATTGGAAAGTAAGAAATTCTACCGTTTCATATTTTAAGAGTCGAGAAACGATAAAAAGATGACTCTATCTCTTTCAGAGTTGACACAAGTGTGAAAGGACAAGCGCTTGACGGTCTTTTCAAGTTTAGGGAGTCAGAAAAGACCAAATGACTGCTCAAGAAAAACTAGGCACAAAGGGTGTACCAAATATCCGTGAACTGCAATATACACCTTGGTTTCAATAATGAAACAGAAATCGACCAAGGACTTTCCGTACGTGCAGGTAGTCTCCCCGAATGCTGTGTTCGGTGTATCACGGGTATAGGGCGGCAGACTCGGCTTCCTGTGGATAAAGGATTTAAAACCTAGAGGGGTCTCCCTTTATATACGCGACGGTACGGGGAGCACAAGTCCGTACTAGTGCTGTCTAAAGCCAATAGGCGAACGACAACTGCTAGGTTTAACGACGCCGGAACACGTCTCTAGCCTAGACCTTCTAAATATGTTTCGTAAAGTTCCAATGCTGCCTTAGGTTAATTGAATAAATTTTACAGTTGATCTTCAATTAAGTTTCAATTTTCAGGCCCTATCGTATGTAGTGTCTCGAAAGACTCCTAAATGCAAAGCTATATGCCACAGTGCAACATTTCGTTCGATGAAAACTAGTTAGAGAAGAGTTGAGAGTTTTTATACAAACGAAATGAATAGAAGACAAACAATGAGATCTCTAATGCAACTAGTGAAATTGAAAACTTTTCATTCAAAACACTAATCACTAGCGATATGGAAAAGATCACAATTTGCACTAATTAACAAAAGCAACAGAGAGATTTTTTTTTTTGATTTTCAATGTTTAATAGCTAATATGCACTAAACAAACTTGAAAACAAACGGAACAACTTGAGAAACGATCTCCAAGAGAGCGAAACAAACAAATTTCACTCAATCAACACAAGCAATCAGATCCCCAAATCGACCGAAGTCTCTCAAAACGAAGAAAAGACTCAAAAGCTTCCAATGGACCGTGTGATCTAGGGCCAAGGCAAGACCGGACGAATTTCGAATGAAGGAATGAACAATCACCCAGAAATCGCAACAAAACAATGAACAACTACTTAGAGGATGTGGAGAATCAATCAGATAGTTGACAGGACAATCAAAACACCAAAACTCCCAAGGAGGGCTCGATACACTAAGCCACTAGATGCCCTAGGGCTTAAAACGTGAAATCGGTAGATAAAAGCAAACAACCAAAGGACAGAGGTGAATTCCCAGTCAAACAGGACTCCAACACACTCAGGGAGTAGGAAAATCAAGAAGAAAAACACTGACCAAATCCAGAGAGCTCAAAAATGAGGAAACTCAAAAACCTTACAGGGGTGGCGCGACTGTAAGGGTGAAACTGGCGCCAGAAAGCAATTGGCGCGGGCTGGACAAAGGCAATGTGTGCCAATTGGCACGACTGTCGGGTTAAAAACCGCGCCAGTCGAGTTTCTCAGCCAAAATTAAAAACAAGCTACTCCAGAAGCAGACCAATGCAAGCTAAGAAAACCAAGAAGCAAAAACAGTGAAAGAACCCAACCCAGAAGGTTCATCAAGCAAGGAAAAACATAAAACAATCAAAGCGAGACAACACAAACAAGACAGTGAAATCTGGATGATCCCCAGTGGAGTCGCCAAATTGTTGAGGAGGTAAATCCCCTCTGCTGACAGAGGCGATCCCTACTAGCCCAGCAAGGGTCTAGCAACAATCAAACAATGTTATGACGCAAGTTCCTAGTTACGAATGAAAAGACTAGGAATACAAGCCTACCTGGATTCCAACGCTATGATCTGAAGAAGAAGCGTCCCCGTTCCTCAGCCTCGGTAGATCACAATCCCTCCATGATCTCCACGGATGAACACCTGCACTTGGAAGAAACGAACAGATACAAGCATAAAATCCGGCACACGTAACTAAACATCAGTCAGAAAGGATGTTACTCGCATTAACATGATGGAAAACAGAGTGGAACCATAATCATAATCATCTATTAAATAATAAACGAAGAGAGATTACAACCAAGTTCTGACGTCGCGGTCTCCTTCGGATGGGTCTCCAGTCGTCCACGTCTCGCAAAGCTCGCCAAGGAAAGGGAAAACCTCTCCGGAGTCTCTCAACGATGGTCTCCTTACTTGAGTCGGCCTTAAGGGAAAGAGAGGATTCTTTACAGCGCAAAGGCTCTTGGGAATATGGAGATTCAAAGCTTAGGCCCTTCCAGACTAGCTTGCCATGGGATTGAGCAGGCTTTTATAGATGGGGAAGGAGGGAGTTGGGATCCCTATTATTATGGGATTGGCCCTATCAACAAGGAAGGTTCCATGGGAGGTGGAAAAACCACTTCCCCTCCATAGAACTCCCGTAGCCAAACCTCCCAACTCAAGATAGGCAATGGTTTGTGAGTTTGTTGGAACTCAACTTCCGCCATCCTTATTTAAAAAACAGTCCCTAAATTGGGTGGCGTGACTACGGCTCTATGACAGAGCGCCAGTTGGCGCGACCTCTTTGCAGGATTTTCCCCATTGGCGCGAGTACTGAACTGCCTGCCCGCGCCAATGCCAAAAGGGATGTTTTTCATGATTTTTGCAAGGAGATGTCTCAAGGGAAAATAAAGCTCATGCTTAGAGGAATGCATCGATGATGTTTTCAAGGCATGACAATGTTCACAGGTCACAAAATGGGTCCTCCATTGTGCGGGACGGGGAATGGTAGGGACGGTGACAAATTACTGTGTAACAAAGGGTAAGAAAGAACTGGTATGCAGGTTGAAGAAGCCTCTGTATGGGTTAAAACTGTCACCAAGGATGTGGTATCAGAAATTCGATACCTATATACGGGGACTTGGCTTCACTAGAAGCAAGGAGGATCACTGTGTTTATTTTAAATTAATTGGTGACCGTGTTATTTATTTGGTCTTGTATGTGGATTATATATTGTTGATTGGAAATGAAAAAGAAATTATCCAAGATTTGAAGACCCAACTGTTCTCCAAATTCAACATGAAGGATCTTGGTGCTGCAAACTGTATTTTGGGCATGGAAATTAAGAGAGATCAAGAAAAGAGGAAGCTCTGGTTAAACCAGAGGAAGTATGTCGAGACTATATTGCAGACGTTCAATATGTAGGATAGTAAACTGGTGAATGTTCCTATTCCTGTAGGTGTAAAGCTGTCTGCTGAACAATGTCCCAAGACACAAGAAGAAGAGGAGGATATGTCCCGTGTTCCATATGCAAGTGTAGTGGGTAGTCTGATATATGCAATGGTCTGTACTAGACCAGACATTGCACATGCAGTGGGAGTATTGAGCAGGTTTATGTCAAACCCAGGGAAGGAGCATTGGACAACAGTGAAGCGGGTTTTTAGATATTTACGTGGCACTAGTGATTATGGCTTGTGCTACTAGGGAAGACCAGGATTGGAAAGAATGTTGGATAGTCATGGTTTTGTTGATGCAGACTGGGCTGGAGATCTGGACCAAAGAAGATCTACAAGTGGGTATGTGTCTAACCTATTTGGAGGCGCAGTCAGTTGGATGAGTAAAATACAGTCTGTAGTGGCTCTTTCAACTACATAGGCAGAATACATAGTAGCCACTCATGCAAGCACGGAAGCAGTTTGGTTGTAGAGATTGTGTTCAAGTATGGGGTTGGTACAACAAGCTATAAGGATAGACTGTGATAGCCAAAGTGCAATTTTCTCGGCTAAGAACCCTGCTTACCATTCAAAGACAAAGCACATTGATGTTCAATATCACTTTGTTAGAGATATGGTTGAGGCTAAAAGGGTGTTGCTGGTAAAGGTGAACACTTTGAAGAATGTTGCAGATGCATTGACGAAGTCTGTGAGCACTGAAAAGTTCTCTTAGTGTAGAAAAACAATGGGTGTTGAATAATTAGCCCAATGACTAAGCTCTCCTGTGGCCCCTTGTGGAAAGAAAACAACAAGTGGGAGAATGTTGGGTATGTGTTATATTCTTTCCACGACTATTCCCATGCACTGTACGATGCACCAGGCACAACAGGGGGGTCACAAGGGAGGAGGTAGCCCCCACTGTTGGGGTCTGGGGCAGCACCCCGACGAAAATTGTTTTGGTGTGCGGACCCACTCATAGGCAGACCACCCGTGTTTTGTGCATGAGTTTGCACATGGTTTTTGGGTATGATGGTTTTCAGCCCCTGGTATTTTTTAGATCCGGTCAAGGGAACTACGGTTATGTTATAATCCAAGGTTAATGGATTGGGGTTTATGTATTCATCGGCATGTATATATATGTGTTGTAACACTAAAAGGAATATAATGAAAAATCAAGCTGGTCATCCTGATTTGCGATCTAGGGGAAAATCTCTGTGTTTATCTATTTTATGTTTTATGCTCTCGCTATTGTTTATTTTATGTTATAAGATTCATGTGTAGATAATTTTTGTTCAGGGTTAAAACCTACAGAAATGTATTTTAGGAGAGATTCAATTTATTAGTTGAGCATATACTTTAGATTAGGATTTATTTCTTATTCTTTAGGTTGTTGTTTTACCTTCTTTATATGTGTGTAATCTATATATTCATGGTGTGTAATGATGATATTGTAGAGTTTTCTGCCAGAGGTAGTGTCCAAGTGAAGCACCTCACCTGTGAACTATTCGTTTTATGAATATATTCGAAGTCTTTGATTTTTATCATGGTATTAGAGTTCGAGGGTTGGTTGAGTCGAAGACAGTGTGATTTCGTGGCTGAGTGAGTATATTGGTGGCACAAGAGTGTTCCCTCATGGTTATTGCGAAGAATCCCTCTAGTGGTGAGGAGGGAGAGCACCGAAGCTTTTTTTTCTTTCTAAAATTAATCACATCAGTGCTCTTTTTGGGTGAAATTCTACACTTGTCAGAATTGGTCAAAAGTGGAACCAACGTACAGGTGACCCCAGGAGCCACGCTGATCTCCCTTCACTCGTAGCATTTTCTTATTTCATGGGCTCTTAGCATAGTTTAGGCTATAGGAGAGGCATTACTCCAATTCAACGTTCACCAACAATGTGAAATGGTTTTAGGAATTTCTCAATGTCAGTATAGAAGCCGTATAGGGTGATCGCGGAACAAGAGTAGAATCAAAGTGTGATCTAAGTGAAGGAGCATGCGTGCTAACTGGTGGTTGATCGGTGGCTGTGATCTCGTGGGTCGACCGAAAGAGTGTTTCTTGAGTGGAGCTATTGAGAGGGTCAATCGCATCTTCCTCATTTGATCATTTGATCATTGGTGGATCTACGTGATTTGGGATCACCCGCGTGACAGCCCATGTAAATGGTTGTCTCTGCCTAAAAAATGTGCTCAGATTTTTTCAAGAGGATCGAGTGGTTGATTTTGTGTTGCGTGGTTTGTGGCAGATCCATAGGTGGATAAATTTTGTGCTGTGTGGCTCGTGGATGTTGGATTGATTTCGGCTTCTAGTGGAGCCAACATTTGTGCATGCTAGTGGTGTTGATGTATCTTTGGTGCATAGATTGATAATCGTCGCTCCATTTGCATCTCTATTTTCAATTCTATTTCAAGCCACTACGCACAATTTCAATACGATGTAGCAGCCCCTGTAGTCAAAGAAAATACAGAATTCAGCTTCAGTGGTGCAACCCTAGTAGAAACAAAAAGTGCAAAGTTTCAAAAAAATATTCTGAAGAGTGGAGTTGTTGCATGGAGTAGGATTGATCCCCTACCACCAGTTTGCGGTAAGCTTGATAATAAGCTTGACAAGATTTTGATAATTTTTTATTTGAAAAGTGGTTGGTGGCATTAAATTTCTTTTAAAAAGAGGGTCTCTACATTTTGTTTTAAGAAGGTTTCTTGAGATCCTTTTTTAGATCTGGGGTAAGTCCATTTTTTTGTCAATTCCTCGAGGTCAGATTTATTTTCTTAAGTGTCAAGATTAATAGTCAAATGGTAGAAGAATACTTGAATTAGAGCAATAAGCTTAATGATTCCAATTATTCCAATTGGAAATTCAAGTTGCAGACTTTGATTGAAGGGAAAAGTGTTTGGGCAATTGTAAATGGAGATGAAGTAAAATTGACAGCAGTAGGAAGTGGATTAGTTGCAACAATTCAGGATTGGGAGAAGAGGGATAACAAGGTGAATTTGTTGTTGAAACATTCAGTGAAATACTACATTATCCCTCACATCAGAGAGTGTAAATCAACAATCGAGATCTAGAGAACCCTCAAGGATTTATTTGAGATTAAAAACACAAATTGACTTTTGTTCCTGAAAAGCGAGATTCTCTCCATTAAAATGGAGGAGAATGAATCAACATTTGTGTTCATCTCTTGAATCAAGGACCTCAAATAAAATCTTGGAGACATAGGGTAGGTAGTTTCAAACATTGATCTTGTCACGATTACTATTAATTGTATGACTAATGACTATCATATGTTCATCACATGCTTGAATGTGAGAGAGAAAGCCCCCAAACTTGAAGAATTGACAGGGATCTTGATGCAAGAGGAAGAAAGGTGGATGAATCTGAAACCTCAGAGTTCAGATCTTGTTTTAATGGAAAATAAAAGGCCCTTAAGAGGGAGGGAAAATGCAATATAGAAAGGTGGAGGTACACCATAGAGAAAGCCACCTCAAGGTATGCCATCTCAAGGTAGGTATTCAAACAGAAAAAGTTTGGGAACCAAATGTTTATATTATGGTAATGTTGGTCATATTGCAAAGAATTTCCATAAAAAGAGGCTTGATGAATCTCAACATAGAAATAAGAGGCATGCATGACACTTTTCTCATGAAGATCATAATCAGGACCTCAGAATGTTTATGGTTGATTCTGAAGAGAAAGCTAAAGTGGACACTTGGTTCCTAGATTGATCGGGAGCTTCCACTCACATGACATGTAACAAACAGTGATTTGAAAATTTTAAAGAAATCATTAGTGGTGCAAAAATCTACCTTGGTGATAACAGAGGGTACCAAATCAAAGGGTATGGTAATATTCCTGTTGTGTTGCCTAATGTAAATATTAGGCATATTCAAAATGTAATGTATGTACTCGAAATAAAAAATAAGCTAATCTTTGTTTCTATGATAACATATCAGAATCTTAATGTAGATATTTTTAAGTCTTATTGTGTTAGTAAAGATTTTTTGGATCATATAAAGACAATTGCATCAGGGATTTGAATGGGAGGTTTGTACAAGCTCATTGTAAGAAGTGCGACACACCAAGAATTGGCATCATCAGTTATGACTACAAAGGACTTATGGCATCAAAGATTCGGTCATATCAATTGCAATGTCTTGCTGCTACTTCAGAAATGAGGTATGGTCAATGGTCTCCCTACTTTAAATAAGTTTCATGTTGATTGTGAAGCATGTGCTCTTGGGAAGATGCATATAGATGAGTTCCCTGAAAATTTAGATAGAACAAAGAGAGATATACTAGAACTTATGCACACTGATTTATGTGGGCCGATGCAGTCAAGATCATTAGGAGGTGCCTACTATTTTTTATTATTTTTTGATGATTACACAAGATTTACCTGGGTAGATTTTCTGAGTAAGACGATTCATACATTTGAATTCTTTAAATAATTCAGAAGCATGCTGGAAAAACAAAGAGGGAAGTTCATCAAAATTCTCCATTCAAATCAAGGGGGAGAATACAACCATAGTGGCTTCACCAAATATTGCAAGGACCATGGGATAGTTTAGTAGTTCATAGTACCCCACACTCCCCCATAGAACGGGGTTGCAGAGAGGAAGAACAAAACCATTATGGAGTGTGCTCATAGCATGTTAAAAGGTAAGAATTTTTCTAATGGTTTTTGGGGAAAAGCAATAAATACTGCAGTATATTTGAAGACTAGGAGTCCAACAAAAAAGTCTTGAGTTTAAAACTCCATTCAAATATTTATTAGGTTTTAAGCCTACAGTTAAACATTTAATATTTTTTTTTTCCAAATATTTTTCTCATGTTCCAAAGGAGGATAGGAAGAAATTGGATTCATGGGCCATTAAATGCACTTTTGTTGGGTATTGTACTCATTTTAAATCTTATAAATTGTTTAATCCATTTACTCATAAATTATTTGCAAGTTAAGATGTAGTATTCCATGAGCAGGCACATGATAGAAACTGTGATAAACACAATGAAGAGTGGGGCATTCCCTTGCTGATGGAAGAAGGGAATGATGAAATAGGGAACATCCACGAGCAACAGCAACAGAAGAAAAAAGAAGAACCGGATGGTACAGATGTAGTAGCAAAGTCAAGTAAACCAAGGGATGATATGATCATATTTAAAGCCACTCCACCACTTGGGAGATTAGGTAGGAAAAATAAATTTCCAGCAATATATAGGGATCATGCTCTTATAACTAGCATGTTAAATGTTGAACCCTAAAACTATAAAGAAGCTAGTCAATATGATGAATGGAGGGCAGTCATGGAAGAGGAATATGAGTCAATACTTAAAAACAAAACCTGGGATATAGTTGAATTACCTTAAGGAAAAGAACCTATAGGTTGCAAATGGCTATACAAGTCCAAATTTAGAGCAGATGGGATTATAGATAAATTTAAATCTAGTTTGGTTGCAAAGGGGTACTCGTAGAAAGAAGGCATAGATTATGAGTAAACCTTCACCCCTATAGCTAAATTAAACACAATTACATTGTTAATTGCTTTAGCTACCAAACATCATTGGATGATACACTAGCTAGATGTCAAATTTTTATTTTTAAAGGGGGAATTGAAAGAAGAAGCGTATTGAATGCAACCTGAAGGGTTTTTTAAACATGGGGTGGAACATTTAGTCTGTAGATTGAAGAAAGCATTTTATGGACTAAAACATGCACCTAGGTCGTGGTATGAAAAAAATGATTCATTTTTCCTACAACATAGTTATAAAAGAAGAAAGAACAACCCTAATATGTATACCAGTTTGATAAAGAGGAGATTTTTTTTTAATTTTTTTATATGTAGATGGTCTTATGATTACATGGAATGCTCATGAACTCATCAATGAAATCAAAGAACATATGTCATATGTTCTTGATATGAAAGACCTTGGAGAGCTACACTATTGTTTGGGTGTTGAAGTCTGGAGGGATTTTTGCTAGACTTTTTTGTCACGAGCGAAGTATATCAAGAGTTTATTGAAAATTTCCAAAATGGATTGGTGCAAATCTGCACCAGTAACTTTACAGTAGAATATTAAACTTTAGAATGATGATGGTTCCAAGGAGGTTGATGCAACACTGTACAGACAACTAGTTGGGAGTCTAATTTACTTGACTGCAACTAGGTCGAATTTGGCTTATGCAGTCAGTGTATTGAGACTATTCATGTCAAAGCTTCTTGAGAGTCATTGAATTGCAGCAAAAGGCATCTTAAGGTATCTTCAAGGAAACTTAGACTTTGGTATTAAATATATTGATTCATTTGATGTTAGATTGACATGTTTTTCAGAGTTCGATTGGGTCGTAAATATAGATGATAGATGATCCATAATAGGTTATGCATTCAAAATTGGGTCTGGGGTCATGCATGGAGCAGCAAGAAGCATAACACTATATCCTTGTCTTCAACAAAAGCAAAGTATCAAGCAATGTATGCAGCAATCTGTGAGGCAGTTTGGTTGAGGAGACTTCTCTAGGATGCCGGAGAAGAACAAAAAGATGCAACAATTATCATATGTGACAACCAAAGCTACATCAAACTTGAAAATAATCCATTGTTTCATAAAAACACAAAGAATGTTGATACATAGTTTCATTTTGTTAGGGAGAAGGGTCAATCAAAGGAAATCCATATTGAATATTGTAATAATTGTGACAATGTTGTAGAAATTTTTACTAAGCCTCTTGGAAGAATTAAATTTGAGTTATTTAGGGAGATGTTAGGAGTACTAGTGAACCCTTTCTCCATTAAGGGGGAGTGCTGGAGATAATGGAAAAATGTATTCTAGGAGAGAATCAGTTCATTAGTTGAGTGTATGCCTTAGATTAGAATTTATTTCCTATTCTTTAGGTTGTTGTTCTAACTTCCCTATACATGTGTAAGCTATATATTCTTGGTGTGTAATGATGATCCTATAGATCTTTCTACCAAAAGCGGTCTCTAGGTGAAGCACCTCACCTGTGAGTTTCTCATTTTATGAATATAATCTAAGTCTTTGACTTTTATAATTTTGAAATTTGAATTCTACTCATTTTCTTTCTTATTCACTTTGAAATTTGACTAACCTCCAAGAAATTGAAATTTTAATAACCTCCAATAACTCCTAACTCTTGATAATGAAAATGTAAAAATATCAAAGGTATAATTGGATTATGTTAATTTCTCTGGTCATCATTCATTGGGAAATATGAATTCTCTGCTTCTTATTCATTTGGAAATCCGCATAACACTTATTTTTAAATTTGAATAATAACAGGCATTTTCTTCCTCAATTTGAAATGTGAATAACCTCCCATAACTCTGGATAACTTAAATATGACAAAATAAAATGTATAATTTAGTAAAGCTAATCGGTGCTAACAATGTCACACCAATACCCCTCTTTTGTGTCAAAACTTATCACAAAACTTATTTATCTAAAACCCTTATTTTGTTTTAAACCTTCTTTATCTAAGAATCCTCCCCAAATAAGACTTGTTATCTCAAAACACCTTACCTTCCACAATTTCATCCCTTTCACAACCCCTTACCTTCCCCAATTTCATCCCTTTGAAACTTTAGGAACAAATTCTCTCCTTCTCCGTTTTCCGAATTTTTTTACCATTCTGCTAAATTTGGAAACTATGTTTAATGTAATTGGAAAACAATTACTCCATTGGAAGTGTTGATCGTTGCCTCAATGTTTCCAAATGTCAATGAAAATTTTCAATGAGCATGACCATCTGAAATATCAAAAGCATGTGGTGATTTCTTCCTCTCTGTTTCTCAATATCAACATAATTGATAATGATAACGATCATTAGAAATATTAAAAGCATGTGGGATAACATTTGCAATGTTGTTTATAAAATTGAAAGAAATGCACGTAGGACAAAATTTATAGTGCTATAGTGTGTGTTTGGAAGACGTTGGTATGTTCTTGGGAAATTATGATTAATATTTTTGTCTCTATGAATGTGAAGTCTCTTGGTTCCTTTGGATAATGTTGTATGAATATATAAAGATTCATAACTCATTTTGACAATATTCATAACTCATCTTGATAGTGATGTATGTGTGTATGGATGTGATTTTAGTAAATCAACTTCTTTTGTTTGGAGAAATATTTATTTGCATCATATTGTGTGCAGACTCTAATTTTTTATGCATATTTTCATGTATGGATGTGCTTTTAGTAAATCAACTGCTTTTGTTTGGAAAAATATTTAGTGGCATCATATTATGAGCAGACTCTAATTTTTCCTTGTTTTATATTTCTTTAAATAATTATAAAACTATTGTTTATCAACTATGGAGATTTAACAAAGATAAATAATCCTAGCGAATTGTTTTTCAATAGATTTTAAATCCAACCAAAGTATTTCATATTTTTCATCATTTATATATATAAAACATATATATATCCTGAAAATCCAACATATATATGAATTGATTCCCATACCCCTTGAATTGAATTGTTGGTAGTCAAAACCTAATCAACCATTGTTCCAATAACTTTAGAATTGGAGTGACAGTCACACTCATTAATGATTTCTTCCTCACCTTGACATAATTATTGGTGAATTTCAAGTTCACTTTGCATGAAAAAGAGTCAAGAAGAGCATTAGTTCTTGGCCTTTTGCATGAAATCTTCTGTGAGGGTCACACCCACTAGCACCTCTTTGTGGCTTGGCTTGCAAATGATGCGTGGAAATTGACCAATTTCTAGATACTAGGACCAACATGGCCTTAAAATGCGAACATAAGCGCAGATAAAAAATAGAAGACCCACAATACCCTGCACCCTACATCTATTTGATGTTTGAAATTGTTTTAAGACACCTAAACATGTAATGTGGGCGGCTGTGTGCTTTGAAATTGTTCCAGAAGACCCATGACACCTCCACACACTATAGCCAACCACCATTTGAAAGTGTGTCAAGTCACCAGAATTTACATTGCTGGTCATTGTGTCCTCTGAAATTATTCTAGGATACCCATGATACCTCCACACAATATCCAACGCCCTCATAAAAATTGTTCCATGACAATACAATTTACATTGTTTTCTATTTTGCACTCTAAAAAATACCTCTATACCATAGGAAGAATGGAAAGGACCCGAGTTTAAACATGCATATGGACATATAGAACAAGATTCCCTAGACCATCAACAACCAAAACACCCTAAACAAATCATTTTGCACCCAAAATACCCACCCATAGATGAAAATAAGAACAACCAAAACAATAACAGAGAAATGCAGAGAAGACCCACTCATAGATGAAAAGCATAACAACCAAAACAATAACATAGAAATGCAGATTAGATCCACCCATTGATGAAAAGCATAAAAACCAATAAAATATCAAAGAAATGTAGAGTATACATGGTACTGAGCATTATAATTATAGTGAAAAGGACCATGTCACTGATGTGATACTGAGAAATTTGAGGGAAATTTTCTATCACATCAATACCGAACTAGGGAACTCAAGGACCAAATAGATGGTGGATAGTGGTCAACCTTATTTGGTCCTTTAATGTGGTCAAACTTACGAGAAATTTGGGGGAATTTCGAGCACATCAAAGCCAAACTAGGGAAATCACTGTATCCAATACCTCCTTTACCATTCATGGAGTTACTTGAACACCCAATTGAATAAGGTTTTCTTCCATGTCTACATTTCCCTTTTCAAGGATTTTCCATATTTCCCTTACAACACCCACCAAATTCCATTGTTTTTTTTGGGGTTTCGTCAACGTTGTTAAACTAGTTCAAGGTATCTTCTCCTTCGTTACTGCTTAGGGCTTCTTATTTAGGGTTTTTGTCTTGCCTTAAGACTACCTTATTTTCCTCAAGGATTTGAAGAGAAGTGGATACATCCATTGGGTAAAATTTATGGCTCAAACTTAGTTGTTGGAAATGAGGACAAATCTTATCATCTTGGAATTTTTTTAGAGATGTGGAGTCCAAATTTTCTTTCCATTCCAGTGATACAAAGCTCCATTGTCGATGGCACAACTGGATTGTTGAAATTGCTTGCCAGACAAGACCAGTCTTGTATGGAGCACACAAAATATGACTTTGTTCAAAATTGGATTTTAGCAGCGTGACTTGACAACTATTTTCTCAAATCAATGGTGGAAAATAAAATTAGTAGTGACATTTGCAGGGTGTAAAACAAAGTGGTAGACGATTGTAGGCAATGAACAAATTTAAAAGGACACCTTTGATATAGCCAATATATTCTTTGTATATGCCGCCACTTCCACAATTTTTTTGATACGGACTCTGACTCATTTAGTTTCATACATATCATACGGGAATTTAAAATTGTGAGGAAAAAGGTCTAGCTTATTCTAATTTTTAGACACATTTGAATTTTTCTAGTGATATTTTTATGTCCATTTTGTTAGAAATGTTGCAGAAATATATTTTGAATTATTTGTTTGAGGGGTTTTCGAAAGCACTGAATCTATTTATGCATTAAAAATCAATTTTTAAATAGTAAAAATCCATAATCTCACAAAAAATTCATCACCTGATTCTAGCTTAAAAATATCTCATGGTTAGACTACTCTAAAATTAATTGTTTCAATGTATTAGTGTTCCAATACATTAGAGACTAGTGTTGTTTTCCAATAAGTGTGAGCTGTACTTGAGTAGGTGTCATTATCATCCCAATGTGTCATAATTTTTTTTTGAATGTGCTATTATGGTTAGTGAGAAAAATGTATTATTTCAAAGTATTAGTGTTAAAATGCATTTTTCGAAAGAGTGTTATTTTCACTATAATGGAAAATAAGTATTGATATGAATGAAATATCTGTTAGTGAAATTATGAGAAAGTCATCATGTGTTTTCATAACGTTGAAGATTAATAATTGTCTAATGTTTCCTAGTCTAACACTAATTAAATGAAATGAAAGTATTTTTAATCATTTTTCACTCCCTTTTGATTAATAATATGGATTCATAATTTCATGCTAATTTAGAGCCTATAATTATATATTAAGGTTTATTTTAATTTATAGATAAAATGGTCTTGTTCAAGACATTTTTTCTTGTTAATTTTAATTAGAAATTTGGCAAAGATTTTTAAAAACTTGAGCTTAAGTTTCTTAATTTATATAATTCTAGTGCCTTGATCATCACGCCCCCCGAGTTAGAGTCACGTGCGATCGAGTGTTGGTCGGTGCACCTTGGTGCGATGGGCAGCCAACTCGGGTATGTGTGAAGACAATGTGTGAATGGGACGCCCATAGCGGTCGGGCGGGTCATGGGAAGCACAGGCAGGTCGTGTGTTTTGCTGAATGCAACGAGTGGTGTCGAGCAGGCGTGCACCCATAGTGAGTGGAAATTTTGAGGGCGTCAGGAAGAGTCGTGTTGGAGAGCATGTGCGGATGAGCACATCGGTGGACTTAGCGATGTGCAAGTCAGGCACAACAAGCTAAGCTGACCTAGGCGATCTGAGTGACTCGAACGTCCCATGAGTTAGACACTTTTGCGATGGAAAAGCATGTGCGGATGAGTTTATACCATGGATTTGCTCGATTTTTATTATGGTAGGTCGACGTGTTGTGAGTGACCAGACCGACCTTCACTTGGGCAAAGGGTCATGACCTTTGGTTGAACGAGACCACAGCCTTAGAATATATATTGGCAGTGTGGAGAGTTCACAAAGACATCATTAGATCATTTACAATTTCAGATTTCAAGTTCAGATGTCATAGTGCGAGGGTGAACAGAGAACAGGTCGAGCGAGTTTATGAGCTCGCAGGACAGGTGGACGGACAACCGAACGAAACGCTGGGTAGAGGTGCATGTCGATAGTGACCATGTTGCACAAGCGCATTCAGAACATTGCAAAGGAAGGCTGAGCATATAATGGGTATGATATTGTGGGCGGATTCAGGTGACCCGTTGGGAAGAGTGTAGCATGTGTAGGAATAAAGGGTGAGCATGTCAAGTTGGGAGAAATGCATGTAGAGCATGACTCGATTGACCCGAGCTCCATGACAGTAGGTCATGTTGGGCAGAACGTGTGACCCTAGTGACCCAAGCTGCACAAAGTTTTGGTAGAAGTTCAGTTTTGGATTTCAGAGTTAAATTTGGTGTTTTTAGCATATTAGAGTGTTGTTGGAAGGGATTATTGCCCGGCCAAAAACACAAGTGTTGGACTGAACCAACAAGGTGTGCAGGTGGTTGCACGAACTTGGGAAAACTTGTGTAATTATTGTAAAAAAATACATTTTTGAACTGTTATATATTATTGGGTACAATTTTTGAGAGTTTCCCATCCCAGGTATGTATGGGCATACTTGTGTGATATTGTAGAATGCTTAATTGTTGAAATATTAAATATTGAATATTAATGTTATTATGTTGCATTATTAAAGAACACTTGATTGGAAAATTAGATAATGCACTTGAGTATTTATAAAATGAAAAAGTGTAGTAGTGTCGCACTCGCTATACGTGGTTGAAAGAGTACCACAAGTATGGGGCCGTGACAGATGGTATGAGAGCTTGATTCGGGGTGAGTTGAGATGTGTTTATTATTCAGGAAACATGAATACATTTGTAAGGTTGCAGTTGGTATTGAATATTGGACATTGGATTATTTGGTCTTAGTGAGACATTTCCAAGGGAAATACATTGGTCAGGGCCGAAGTTGTAGAGCAATACATGGCAAGTTGGGAAGAATTCAAAGGGAGTCTCTTTGAGACCTTGCATAGTTTGAGCTGAATGAAAGAAGAGAACCCACAGATTCATGTTGAACTTGAATTCTTGTAGGAGAATGTTGAGGTGGAACTTCTTCGACTTGGTTGGGAAATGGAGAAAGATAGAGCTATAGATTGCGATGAAGAAGAAGAAACTGATACATGTGAAGACGAGGATGTTGTAGGTGTGTCAATGATCGAGGAGGAACTTGATGAATAGGTTGAACCAGGATCTTACACATTGCAGAAATTGATGATAGAGGATACTCACTTGGAGAAAACTCATGGAGATATGACTAGCATTTCATTGGAGCTTTTCGAGGATGGACCATATGCAAGGATGAGTAAAGGGATAAATTATTTTTTGATGCCATGGATGATATCTCCTTGAATGACTATGATGAAACCTTATGCATTGGAGAACTAAGGAGCATTGTTTGTTGCATAACTTGTTAGGGAAATTTGTGACCTCATGCTATAAGATTAAAATGCCCATGACAAGTGTGGAACTTGATGAGCTTTGTGATGGATGGGTCATGATTAGTCATATGGAGAACTGGCTAAGTGCCCAACATGAATCATGGATTGATTGGAGAAAGGGAACACTAGAGTTTATATATGATGATATTTGGGTAGAATTCTTCATGGCTAGAACTAAGAGACAATCTTGGTGGACCTTTAGTGGGAGAGGCAGCAGTTAAGGGAGGACCCATGATGACTTATGAAGGAATACATGATAGAGGGCACTTTCCTGGGTGACTAGAGTTGTGTTGAGTATACTTGATAGACAAATGGACAACCAAACTCATGGACATTGACATGGGAGCATGGAAGGAATTATGCATGGACATTATGCAGGTGAACTTATGGAGATGCCACTTATGAGCATCACAGTGGAGTGTCAAAGTGGGATGTTGAGCATGATGTATTTTCTAGTGTTACATGGAAACATTTATTAGATGGATTGATGGGAATGTTTTTCACATCTGGACAACAAGACCATGGTGGGATGAGCGGCCTATGAGGACATTCATATGACTTGCATGACAGGAACAACTTGTTATTCCACTCATGTACAAGTCAAGAATTGTTGCCAAAGTATTGGATGGAGTTGATGAGTAGCATTTCATGATGATTTTAAGATAGTTACAGCCCTTGGAGGCTCCATATTATAGTGGTCTTGGAGTATATGGTTCATTGATGAGCTGAGGTCGGGATATGTCTTGAATTTGATGCATTATGGGATGCATAACTTAGGCACATTATGGGGTGTGTTCGTGAGGAGTGACTTGATGGATATGATCAAGACACCACACTTTGGAGTTGATGGAGTTGTAGTGATGGAGATGCCTTGGTGGGGTACACTTGGGCATGGGTTGAGTCTTTTGACTTAGCCACACTTTTGATAGACATGGTGGTTGATTGATCTAGGATCATGGGCTGCACATGGATGGATGATGAGGCAAGGTTTGACTTTCCCCTTTGATAGATTTTATAAATGGAATATTACATATGAGATGGAGATTGCTTCATGGAACTAGATATGGCACATTGAGCATTGGAGTGATGGGAGGAGTTCTTGACTGGTTTGAGAAGGACCTCTAACAAATGGATGATGATGCTTCGGTGTATGTGACTGATTTTGCAACACATGGACATTAGCATCACAGACAACATACTATAGATGCATTCATACTACTTCATGGACCTGGATATCACTTATCCGATATTTGATGGACAACATGTTGAAGATGATATGTAGGTTACTTCATGGACCTGGACATGGATTACTTTACACTTGGATGGGATGGAATCTTGATTGAGTTTATTATGTGACAGAGTTTTGTAGAAATTATTGACGATGGCATGAGGAAGTAAATTCTCATGGTTTGGATGCGATGGTTCAATTAGCTACTCGAATATTTTGAGTCATGGGAGTGCCCAGTGTGCAAAGGTGTTTGAATTATATTGGAGTATCTTGGAAATATATTTACATGATGATTGACGATACATTATGGGTTGACATGATATATGTTGCAGTGGTAGCATTTGCTGAAATTCAACAAGAAAATGCACAACATACTAGTGTGGGATTCCAGGTCACACATAAGTGAGGGATTCTAGTGACACTTTAGTGAGAATGTGAGCAACCAATTTTTAAATAAATTGGAAAATAAATTGTAATCTTATCTCATAACAACTTGTAATAGTTAACTAAGTGTGGTAGACTTAGTTAGCTCAAGAATTTCGAATTGACGGTCAAAGGATAGGCATGTAGAGTGATTCTATTATTACAGGGTCCAGTTACAGTTGCAACACTAGTGTGGTGTGGGTGTGATAAATTAACTCACATTAATTGAGTTAAAATTAGTTTAACTAGTTCTGACTCATTGGTGATCTAGTGGAAGATCAAGTGAATTAAAATAAATTTAATTCAAAAGTAGTGATCTACGAAGTAACTCATGATTCACTATTAATAGCTACATGCATGTAAATTCTGATGGAGACTCAATTGAGATAAAGGTTAAAGGCAAGTAAACTATCACTTGTATTTTTAGCAAACTACCTAGGTGCAGTTATAAAACCACAAGAAGAGAATGATGGATTGCAAAGTCAAGGAAGGTTGGAATTCCTATTTAATAGGAATTGTTTTTCCTAGGGATTGCATGAGCAAGGGAGGCTAAAGGTGTGCAGGAAATTGGCTATGTATTGGTCCAATTTTGCCTAGATCGGTGTGAGACAATTGGTAGAGTATATGAGGTTCTTGTGAGAACACATGCATTGCATTTGTTTATTAAATTTAATGTCTTAAATTTCTATCATAAATTATCGACCAGAGTTAGTAATCTTGTGAAGTGTAGGTGCACTATATATTCTAGAAACCTATCTTTCTTTCTTCATTGTGTATATTTTATATGTTTATTTTGGGGGTTTTATGTTTTATCTCAAATGTCTAAATAAAATAGGAAAAACTAAGAAATTATCTAAAAAATGAAATATTCACTTAATTATCAACACCTATAATGAGAATTATATTTGGAAAAAATGAACAATTGATTTTAAAAGAACTAGAAAATAAACTTCAATATTTTTGTATTTTTGGGAGATTTTATATGAATGAAATCTAAAATGAAGAAAGTAACTGAATCTAGAAGAATTTTAATGCTTGAATGATAAACTTAACAAGGAAAAAAAGGAAGTGTTTAATATTAATCTAAAAAGAAAATTAATCTATGAATTACTCTAAATAAAATATTTGAATAACTGGAAAATGAAAGTTACAAGAAGGAAGAAATGGAAATGTAAGGTTAAGAGAGAAAACTAATCTAAAACAAGTCTAAATTGCATAAAAGGAAACCATGTTTAATTGTATGTTAGATTATCCTATGCCCGAAATTATCTTAATTGAAGAAGGAGATTATCTACTTAAATTTCTTCTAAATATAAACAAAGCATCAATACAAACTATGATCAAATCCTATCATGTAATTGAAAACTTTTCTCCACTTATCAAATGAAAACTTATCACATTAATAATATGGAAAAAAAGTATTAAAATAATCTCTATTCTATTCATTACTGAAACGAAACATTATATGAGATGAAAAGTATTAAGCCTCTAAAGATCCTATTTTAAATGAATGTGATGTGGAAATTGAAAAGGCTAATTGAACTAAGAATGAAAACAGAGTATTTTGCCTACTGCGCAAAAGTAAAAATTCTTGTTTGTTCTAAGATGTATGTATGCTGACTATGTAAATGTAAAACAAATATTCATTCCATATGTTAAAATGATTGTGGCATCAATACAATTTAGGAATTTAAAGCATTAAACTCATGCAAAAAACACAACATTCATTTTATAAGGATTTAACATTTAACTAATGAAGAAATCTGGAATTTTATTCGGTAATGGAAAACTGAATTAGAAAGCAACAACAACTATGCTACGAAACCTTTTTCTATGCAGGGGCTTGCTACAATAGAATGGATTGAAGAATTACATAATACTAATCATGCATTAATGGTCTTGAACTTCACCTTATCCTTGAATTAATAAAACATAGTTTCGTTGTGTAAAAATGTTACAAAAATTGAACTTGTTTCGGGTACAAAACAACCTGATATTTATAATAAATTAAAATAAATTGTTTTGAGGCGATCGTGCCTAAAGATATTAACAAAATTGAGAAGTAGAATTATAAAAAGGACCGTGGTTTTCACAAATTTCACGATTTTCTACGTGGAGATAAAATTTTGAAGCTTCCAACTTCTCGTCTGCTATCTCGGCCTTCCATTTGACTAATCCTTTGATCATGATCTTAGGCATGATTTCTCTTGATTTTGGACAAATGACTAGGAAAAAATCCATGTATGAATCATTTCAAAACTACCCATATATGTCCCTCCTCTCTTTCATCTTCGGAACCTGTCAAACAATGTCGGTAGATGCAAAAACAGAGATTAACTATAGAATTTAAAGAATTATGTAGCTAAATACAAAATTTTTTCAAATAATAAGAAACATTAAAATATAAAAGAGAGATCATTTAAATGACTTTTTAGAGTGAAATATATCAATTAACACTGATTGGGTTTGTGAATTACGGCAAAAGGAAAGGAGAAGTGTTGAAATAGATGTCAAAATAAAGACAATCTTGAGGCTCAACATACCCCCACTAAGAGACCATTGCATGTCCTCATGCAATTTCAAAATTGTGCGTCTTCACCTCATTCCTGCATATGTTCTGATACCTCTGCTTGGAAATCCAACTTCATCTTCTTTCCGCTCTTTGAAGTCACTGCTACTCTTGGTTTTTTCATCAAAAGTTTGTACTTAAAATTTATAATATGTCTATTCAAGTATATATTCCTCTTTTTAAATTTCTTATTCTTGTTGAACCACAACCCCAGATGCAGAAGAGTGTTTTCATTAATGGTTTTTTCAATTTGGTTCTGAATCTTCAGAGCTTCATTTTCCTACTTTATATGCCTATTTAGTGTCTCTAGCTCAAAATTTTCTTTCTTTAGAGTATTCAATAGAGGTTCTTGTTGACTAGAAGGTTGATCATCATGAAAATATGTTTTCACTATATTTATTCTTTCCAAAGATTCAATTTATTCATATACCTCTTGCTAGACAAGGTCAATATTTAGAGTTCTTCTACATGGATCTTGTATGGGAGAGGAAATGATAGGTGATGGTACTTCAAGAATTTCCTGTAGATCAATACGTTCTATAACTTCAGGAAGTGGATTTTTGGCTACTTTGCAAATTCTTGAGCTTCTTCTTATTGTTTGTGCAATATTCTGAGTTTCTAATTTTTCTGTATGTATGACTTTGCATTTTTCTTTTATGCTAACCCTTATTTTTTTACTGATTTGTTCCCCAGCCTTTCCAAATAACTATGCAATAGGAATTTCATCTTCTGATTGTGGTTGAGGTGGTTGTTCATCTTCTACGGTATTTTCAATTTTTTCTCTTTCATCCTCTTCTCCCTTTGTTATCACTAGGATGCTTTTCTTCTCTTTCTTGAAAATGATTTTTGGTCAGGAAATCATCCTAAGTACTATCACATATGCTCTTTAAATGAAATTAAATTAGGATTTTTATTAATGCATGATGTTGCATTGTGTTATCTATAAATAGAACCCTCTTTTGAACCATCCCTTCCATCTTGCTTAGACTATTCGGCAGAGAATAAGGAAGGTTTATTTCTTTATCCTCTAGAAAATTCATTAGTATTATAGCATGATAGAAAAACATGCATCCAAATCTACCTTCACATGTAATAAATTTATGAATTATAAAAATTATGTTCCTCCACTTAATCTTAAGGGTTGTGCTGAGAATTCCTTTCTTAAAAATACTTGTGTCCATACCTGGGTTTTTCAAGAAGAATTTTCACTCCTCTCCACTGATACCTTTGTTTTTGAACCACCTTTCACCTATTTTTGGAAGTTTGGTTGCCTCTACCAATAATGATTCTGTGTCTAAAAATTTTAGATCACCAATTTTGACCTCAACTCCATCGAAGGATCTGGAAAAAGATTTTTTAACTTCTTTGTGGAACCCATAAAATTTCTCTATGAAATTAAGCCACTATGCCTTCTCCAAAATCTCCTTTAGATGCGAATATCCCTCCATGAACTTCTTGCCTACGGACTCTATTCTTAATATCAAACCCATCTCTTCACCAAGAGCTTGTGCCTTCAAGACTACCTGTACTTGACTGGATAAATTGAGGGTTCTAATCTAATCTTGGAAGCGTTGAGGAGCTATGTCATAAAATGGTGGAGATGTGAAGGTAACAAGTGAAGTAAATGATCAAGGGTTTAGGAATGTGAGCAAGGTTTCAGTATGAATGATGTTTCATTATGAGACATGATCGTTGAATCATTTATAAATGAGATCAAATTAATAATTAAGGAGATTATGATACAGGCTAGGTGGTGAATAATGAGATTTAGATTTTGATTCAGCTCAATCAGTTTTAATGATGGTATTGTTGATTTGGAAAATATACTATCATCTAATTTATATATATCAATGTTTTGAACCTTAATATTTAAACAAATTTGTATCATACCTTGGATATAGATAACCTTCTTGTTTTCTTCTTTGTTCTTGATTCCTCAAGTGTCCTTGAGTACATTCTTTAATGTGATCTTCAATCTTGTATTTAGTTGATTATGTTAATCAATTATGTTCATCTATGTGGGAGAAATGTGTAGGAGCTATAGAATGTCATAATAGTTGCAAAAATGCAACAATTCTATAGCTAATATTTATTTTTTTGAAAAGAAATGGAAATGTAAAGAATTTGGGATCTTTAGAAAGGAAGAAAAGAAAATATAAGATGTCAGAAATAAACTCTGATTTTCACATTGTATTTTCTGCATAAGGATGCCAAAAATTGATTGGTTTTCATATATATATATATATATATATGAAAAGTAAAAAGAAGACTATGTTGGAGAAGAAGAAGGATTATTCTTCACCAACTTCATATCATCATTGTCATGAGAAAATTTAACAAATTCCTCCTTTGTTATTGGTTTATGATAGACATTTAGTCAATGTCCATTCATAAGAAGAGGAACCTTTTCTTCATCATTTTTCCTTATCTTGACTGCTCCATTTTCAAAGATTATTTCAATCTCATAAGGTCCAAGCCAAGGAGTTTGAAAATTTCCTTGGAAGTCTTTAAACTTTGAGTGAAATACAAATTCTCAATCTCCTGCATGAAATTTTCTTTATTTTATGTACTTATCATGCCATCTGGATCTTTGTTCTTGAACTAGGCTGGTCTTTTGAAATGTATCTTGCATTATTTCATCAAGCTCATTGAGTTTCTCCATTATATGATTTTGGGCTTCTAATAAGTCAAGTCCCAATTTGACTGTTGTTTTGAAGGTTTTGATTTGGAATTCTATTGGAAACAAGAATTGCTTCCCATAAATAAGAGAGTATGTTATGTTGTATTCCTCCATGTAGTCTGGTAGGCCCATAAAGCTTCAAGAAGCCTTCCTACCCAATCCTTCCTATGTAGATGTATAGTCTTTGTGAGTATTTTTTCAATCACTTTATTGGTGGACTCCACTTGTCCATTTTCCTGTGGATGCTATGGAGTATATTTTTTTTGCTTGATTTTATATTCTTCCATGATATTTTGCACCATTCTGGATGTAAAATGAGTTCCATGATCATTCACAATTTCCCTTGGGACACCAAAATGAGTAAAAATATCCTCAAAGAGAAATGAAACTACATTCATTAGCAAAAGAAAGTGCTTTAGCCTCTACCCATTTAGTGACATAATCAGTGCAAACAAGAATGTTTCAAAGGTTTTAATGAGTACCTATGGTTGTAAGGGCATTTCATCTATGGGAACATGTTTCCCCATTCTTCAACTGTCATGCCTTTTAACATACTCCTTGGAATCCTTGAAAGGGAAGGCCAATAATATCCCAACAAAAGGATTTTATAAGCAGTCCTTTTATCAACAAAGTTTCCTCCACATGGATCATCATGGCATGCCTTCATTAGTTCAGGTACCTCATCTTCTCGAACACATATTCTAATGATGAGATTTGGACCTGCCTTGCATAATTCATCATTAACCCATGAATATAATGCACTTGTTTGAATTATTATTCTATTTTCTCTAGGAAACAAATATGATGGTAGTTTTCCTGTGGCTAAGTAATTGCCAATGTCTATAAATCATAGGGATTTAGTAAATATTGCAAAAATATATTCATCATGAAAATTATTCTCTACTGGTGTATCATTGTTATCAGTTCAAAATCTAGATAAAAAGTCAGCAACTATGTTTTGTTTTCCAGGTTGATCTAGAATGGTGATATTAAATTCTTCCAAGAGTAGTAATCATCTTGTGATTCTACCAATAGTGAAAGATTTATTCATTAGGTATATAATTGCAGAATTATCTGTATGAATAAAGGTTTCATAGCCAGTGTTGCAATCTCTAAACTTGTTAATAGCATGGAAAACAACAAGAAACTCTTTTTCAATAACAGTGTAATTTAACTCGGCAAGAGTCAAATTCTTACTTGTATAGTAGATGGCATAAGGGGTCAGATATTTTTGTCCTAATATAACTCCCAGGGTTGTGTTTGAGGCATCAGTTGAGATGTGAAATGGTAATTTCCAATTTGGTCCTCTTAGTATGGGTACTTCAAATAACTTTTCTTTCAAAGTTTCAAATGCCATTTGGCACTCAAGATTCCAGCTAAATTCAAAATATTTAGTGATTAATTTAAAGAGTGGAGATGAGATCTTTGTGAAGTTTTCTATAAATCTTCTATAGTATCCCGTAAAACCAAGAAAACTTGTAACATATTTTTGACAATTTGGGATTGCTAGTTTAGAAATAACTTCAAATTTAGATGAGTTTACCTGAATTCCATTTCCTGAAATATGGTGTCCTAAAAAAATTTCCTCGGTAAAAATCATAAATAAATTTTCATGACTTAATGAGAGATTTTCTTCTTTACATATTTTGAGAACTTTTTCCAAAATTTCAAGAGACTCTTCAAAAGAATTTCCATAAAATGTGAAGTTATCCATATAAACTTCCACACAATCATGTATTAAATTATAGAAAATTCCTAATACTGCTCCTTGGAATGTTGCGGGTGCATTGCACAATCCAAAAGGAAGTACTCGGTAAGTATAAGTTCCCCAAGGACATGTGAATGTGGTTTTGTCTTGATCTTCAGGTGCTACTTGAATTTGATTGTACCCATTGAACCCATCAAAAAATGAAAAATATTTCTTCCTTGCTAATGTATCCAAAACTTGATCTATGAAAGGTAATGGAAAGTGATATTTCACAGTAGCTTTATTCATCTCACTATAGTCAATACACTCCCTACATTTACCATTCTTCTTAGGTAAAATTACCAAAGGTGAAACCCACTCATTGTCAGATATTGGATAAATAAAGTTTAAATTCAATAGCTTTTGTAGTTATTCCTTTACAATATCCTTAAGATTCAGATTTAGTCTTCTTTGAGGTTGTCTGATTGGCCTAGAATTTTCCTCGATGTAGATATGATGTACGCAAGTCTCATGATTAATTCTTTTCATGTCATTGTACTCCCATGGATATGCAAAAGAATGTTTTTGCAATGTTTTGATCGACTCCTCTTTTTGAAATTCTTCTAGGATTTTGTTTATGTTTAAATTTTTGTGTGGAAAGATTTCAATTGAAGAATTACCAAATTCTTCCATAGAATATAAGGACATTTTTCTCGATGAGAAGTATTCAATATTACATTTTTCTTGCAAATTTTGACTATTCTCACACTGTGAAGATCATTCATAATTTTCTATTGAATTTGGAATTTGATTTTCTTCACTAATGTGGGAGATAGTAAAAATAGGTTGTATACTATTATCATCATCCATTCATTCTTCATCTTCTACATCTATCATTTTTTTTGTTGGAGGATATAGAGTGAATCTATTTGTTGAATTTCCATCAGAAATAAACATATCACCAGATCTACAACTGATGAAAGCATCAACTGTAGCTAACCAAGGTCTTCCTAATATAAATGGATGTCCTCCTAAGTTATTCTTATGATTCAATATCATAAAGTCAACTGGATATTCCCAAGAGTCTAAGGATACATAAATGTCTTCTAATACACCATCTGGCATGATTACTGATCTGTCTACCAATTGCAGTAATGTTGGTGTATACTGAAGATTTGGAAGCTTTAGTTGTTCCATGGTTTATTTACTCATGTTGTTTATTGTTGCTCCTAATTCTATTAATGTATTTGGAATCTCAATACCATTGATGTGAATTTTTACAATGGGACTTCCTGGATCCAAATATTTTTGTATGGTTGTTTTTCCCATCATGGTATCTGCAATTCTTCCCATTCGCTAGATTCTTTTTACTTCTTTTGTTTTTCTTTCTGGTTTCTTTATACCCAACTCTCTTATTGTTTTTGCAGGGATTGAGATTTCCTTAATGAATTGTAACAAATGGATTTTGATACAAAAAATTTTCATCTCATCTAATATATTATATTTAGGAAACCAAATTTTTTTTTTCTACCCCTTTATCAAATTGTAATGTTTCAGGAAAAGGGGGTTTAGATATAGATACTCACGGTTGCTATATGATAGGGGTTGATTTTATAGGATCTTTTTGTGTTTGATTTTGAGAATTTATATTGTAAGGAAGAGATGTCCCTTCTTCAGAATGATTATTTTTGTTTTGAATATTTTCATTTTGAAGAGAAACTTCATCAGCGAAATTCTCAATTTTCTCTTAAATAACAGAAGAGGGATTTTTTTTCTCTAGTATTATACCAAATCTAAGTTGAACATTGTTAAGATCTAGTGGAGTTATCATATAAGTTTGAAAATTCTGTCCCTTTATGTTATAGATAGCTTGTGCATTTTTATTATTTGGATTTGGGAGTGGCTAAGTAGCTAGTTGGTTTGGGCTTTGTTGAAATGGTAATGAAAGTTGTGGATTATGATTTTTATATCGAGGTTGTTTGCTAGGTTGAGGAAAATGTTGTGGAGGATAGTACATATAAGGTTTTGGATATTGGTGATATTGAGAATATCTTCCATGGGGATTTTTTATTCCTTGTGCCCAAGTTTGAGGTTGAGACCAAGGTTGATGCCATGGCATTGATGAATTCCAATTATTCTGTGGGGGCTGAGTATATATCTGAGTATTAAAATCTTGATTTTGTGGTCCTTTCCATGGTCTTATAGAGATAAAACAAAAAGGATCTACTGGATGTGGAGCTATTTATTCTTGAAAAATAGCTTCAAGACTTGGTATAGAAGGACATTTATTAATTTCATGATTTTCTGTACATATGAAACAGGTCTCTATGAGTTTTAAATCAAGAGGACATTCTATTAAGGTGTTCTTCTTTCTGCATTTAGGGCAGAAGATAGATAAGGCATCACTTTCACCTGTTTTCTTGTTTTGTAATTTTAAGGTGTCTACTTGTTCACTAAGACTCCCTAAAATATATGTTTTGAATTCATCAAGAAAATTTCCTATTTCTGCCCTACTTAGTGTTCCAGCTGCAAATTTATTCACTCTAGAGAGAACATGATCTCTTGAATTATTTCCAGTTCTTGATTTTCATCTTGAGATATGTATGCATAATTCAGAGATATTAGGTAATGGTAATTGAGAAATGTCTCATTTTCCCATCATATTAAGAATATCTATCCATTCATATATAATGGCTTTCACCAGGAGATCTTTTAAAGTATCTTGATCTAAGTTTTCCATTTTAGCTCTTTTTAAGTTGTAACTGAATCTCTCAATTAGGTCTTCTATGTTTTCATCCTCTCTTTGCATCATCTTAAAAACTTCATCTTTCCAACTATGAGGTATGCAATAAACCTGATATTTTTGCAAAAAATGCAATTTTCATATCCTCCCATGTCCTAATAACATGTGTTATCAAACCCATGAACCATTTTAATGCTGCACCCTTAAGTGTGGCAGGAAGCAATTTCAATTTTTTAGAATCATGTAAATAATCATAAGATCTACATAAAACCTCAAATTCAAATATAAATGTTTCAGGATATTCATTTCTTAGTCTTTGAAAATTGGGAAGGATGGAAGGTGAGATATTCTTCATTGTAGCAGTTGTATCATCATGATATATTAGAAATCCAATAGGGTCTTCTCTATTGTCATCTCTATTATATTCCCTCTTCCTCTTCCTCCATCTCGTCCACTATTGGCCCTCAATTTTGGTCATTTTTGTTTATGATAAACCCACTTATTTACCATCATATTACACATTATCCCACTCACATATGCCTCATTTTACCATTATTTTTCATGATCGGGTAATTAAATTAATTTTTTCAATTTTTAGAAAATTTTGTAAAAATTGGGTTTTAAAATTATTTTTGGACTGCGCTGAAAATTCCCGTAATAGCTTCATGGAAGTCATACTTGCATGAAACTTGGGCATGATCTGAGCACATATTTAGAAATATTGGGAACTAAGGATGGACATGTACCTATTGGTTCGGTCAAACCGAGCTAAAACGAGCCCGTTCAATGTTGGTCAAACATGACTTGTTTTTTAAGAATCCCTAGAAAATAGGGCAGAAATAGTAGATTTGGGATTTTTATAGATTTGGTGTAAATAATTAGATTATTTTGACCTATATGGATGGGATTAGGATAATATAACACTATAGAGACATTGTAGCATAGTTTTTTTATTATTTATCTAGTTATACAAAGTTTTTGAACCATTGAAACATGTAGAAACTGCATAATTTCACTTTGATATTTGTGAACTTTGGAGAGATAATTGAAGAACCAATCCTGTCTTCTTTTATTTTGTTCTATATGGTGAATTATTGATTGATTTTCAGTATCTGAAAGTACTCTTAGTGTGCGAGGCAAGGGTGGAGGGCCCCCACACCGAGCTGTTGAACCCTTAGTTAAACTGAGAGGGGGGGGGGGTGAATCAGTTTAACACATTCATGGACTTTTAAAAAATTTTCATTAAAACTTATTTACACTTTCATTTCATGTTCAACTTAATATGTGAGTAGTCTTAGAATGTGAACAGCAAGTATTAATACAATGTAACAGTAGATTTAATATGAGAGCAGCAAGTATCAAGGAGATGAGATAAACCACATCAACACATAAACATCATGCACAGAGACACCAGATATAAGAGGAAACCCATAAAGGGAGAAAACCACATCTTATTATTGTTGTGATGTAAATGCAAGCTCCAACTCCCTCTCACCACTAATTTTCTGTAGGCACCAACCTACAGGAGGCTCTTACCTCGATTCTGCAAGCTACAACTTGCAAAGAAGCTCCAACTCCCATAAATTTTTTGCAGGCACCAACCTACAGGAGGCTCCAACCTCAATCAGCTACAACTGAAATCTATCAAGCTACAACTTGATAGGGAAGCTCCAACTTCCTTACTCTTTCAAAGAGAAACACTTGTTGATTTACCTTGGATATCAGCTCTGTTCTGTTCCATCTGCTTTGTTGTTCATCTATTCTCATATCTGCCCTATATAATCTCTGCATCTTCTCAGATTCTCTATCAGCTCCTCCTTCTTCTCTTCTCATCTCCTCTTTCTTCTCTGCCTCACTGCTTTATTTCTGCATTCTCTTCACTCACTCTCTTTAACCTCGTGCAGCTTTCTTATTTTCTTCAACTCTCTTCAATTCTACTGCACACTCTCTTCTTCTCTCACTCTCTTTCGCCAGTCTTCTCCCTTTGGATATTACCTTGTTTTAAACAAAAGAGTTTCATGGTTGTTTGTATTCTACTGGGAATTCGAAATGGACAACCATGTCTCTTTTCCTTTTGCCTTCTCATTCCTTTTATTTTCTTATTCAATAAATATAACTGTAGGTATTAATTTAACATTACAATGGGATATTTGTTCTCTTCCAGAGACTTGCCAATGCATCACAACAATATAAATCAATTAAAAAAAATTTACATTCAATTACAATTAAAATTCCAGCTCACTCATTCAACCTCTTGGCTAGCTGTGCATTTGTCTTTTCTTTGACTCTATTTGTCCCTTTCTTCCCTCTGTATGCCTTTTTGTTTATGGCTGCTACGTAACTCCTGTATTTATGTAACTGCTGACATTAAATCTGGGAAAATTCCAACCCTTTAGACAACAAGTGTCTTGTTGATGTGGTGAGTTCTGCAAGCAGAACATACGTTCACCACGGCCTTTGTTTTATGGCCCGATACAATTGCACACATCAAAATTGTATCATATTAATAATCGCCCTCCACCTTAAGCCGAGGCTTGCGGGTTCATAGACCACGTGGCACGTTTTAATACAAACTACCCTTTTTTTTTTAATATGACTTCAATTAACTCTTGGTGTAGTAATAAAACCTTTTTAATCATATAAAATCCCTTTCGAGCCCACCTACCACATTATCCAATGCAATATGCTACTCCTCGACTTCGTCCAATTGTGATTGATCGCAATCCCAACTTTTAGTTGCAAGTCTCGCTGCCCTGCTTTCACTCCGATGCGATTGACTTGATGCGATGCGATGAATAGCTTTACAAATACTTTCGATTGCGATTAATCGCAATCAAAAATTTCATTTGCATGTTCTAATGCCCTTTTTCCGATGCGATTGACCACTGTTCATTGCATTCTTCCGATGCGATTGGAACTGGAACTCAAACAAATAGAATCATAATTTATAGACCCATCGGGTCCTTAACTCAATCGCAATCGCAATCCTTTATTGTCATGCTTCGATGTTTTGCTTTTGTCTGATGTGATTGACCACTATTCACTGCATTTTGCCGATGCAATTGGAAATGGAGCTCAAACATTTGTTAATCATAGTTTATAAGCCCATCGGGTCAGGGCTTCAATCGCAATCGTAAGTCTTTGTTTATATGATCCGCTGCCAACTTTTTCTCCGATGCAATTAGACTGTTCTGATGCGATTATGCCGGACTTCAAATACGTTTGAATCATAATTCATACACCCATTGGGTCGGGAACTCAATCGGAACTCCTGTCGATATGTTCCACTGCCAATCCTTTCTCCAATGCGATTGGAAAGGGTCCCACCTTATGGTACTTTGGTTCTTTCACTTATTAAGTGCTTCATATTAATATATATGCTTTGAACCTTTGTGTATTAGGCACAATATATGTAATGTGTTGCTTATATATATAAGCTTCCGGAATTCAAACATATATCCATTATGGTTCATTGATCCATTGGGTCCGGACTTATATCGCAATCACAACTTTATGTTGTTTACATATTCCGCTTCACAGTTTTTCTCCGATGCGATTGGGAAAGGGTCCTACCATATAAGGCTTTTATACCTTTCGCTCTTTGTCCGTTAAAGCGCTCCATTACAAATATCTATGGTTTGGACCTTTGGGTCACGATTCTTGAAATTATATATATATCCTATGGCTTGGGTGATTCTCAGAATTAAGGTTCATATATGCATACATTGTCGCTTGGGTTATGATTCTCGGAATAATATTTTATATTATATGTAATGCCCAGCTGGGTAATGATCCCCAAAATGAGATTTATATATATATTTACTTTGCTGCTCCAATATTTAGTGTATCTTCCAGCCGGGGTAGCGATTCTCGGAATTTGTTTGTGTATCCTTCCGCCTGGGGTAATGATTCTCGGAATAAGGTTTGTATATATATATATATATATACTTGCCGCTTGGGGTAAGCGATTCCCGGAATTGGGTTTATGTATCCTCCAGCTAGGGTAGCGATTCTCGAAATTTTCTGCTCTGCCTCTGCTTGTGATAATGCCTCTGCCTCTGCCTCTGCCTTTGATAACCTGCTGTGATAACGGCTCTGCCTCTGCCTCTGCCTCTAATATAACGTCTCTTTTTCTTCCTTCGTTCGCTTCTTTGTTGCCTCTGCTACTTCTTTGTCTCTTCCTTTCTGCTATATCTGCTGCCTTAGTTTCTTTGTGCTCCTTTCTCTGTTGCGTATATAGAATCCACTCCACCTGTTATACTTGTAGCAAATCCCATGAGGCTCCGATCTTCTATGCCTTCAATTCAACAGTTCTTTTCCTCAACTTCGAACTCCGCTACGTTACCAGAGTTATGTTCCTCATCTTGATTTGATTCTGCAGAATGAATTGTGATGTATTCTTCCCAATAGTGCTTCACAGTCTTCCCACTTGAATAATTGTTCCCCATTACTCTGTCTCTCTAGTTCTTCTATTAAATGGCCCTCTTCTACTGTCCTCAATACTTTGCAGCACCTCATCTGACGCCTGCTGCCTTTGTTCCTTCTATGCTCTACTTGTCTTATGCTCTCTCTGCTGCCTCTGCTTCTTGTCTGCTTCTTTTCGCCTTGTTGCTGTTTTAGGTGTTCCTCCGTTGCCATCTCCTTTGCCATCAATGACAACATTTCCAACACGAGCTAAGTGCACTTTTAGGTTAATTTAGTTTCAATTTCTTGAATTAGTTTTGTTTCATGGTTAATCAGTTAATTAGATGTATGATGATGTGTTATGATTGATGATGAATCCTAATCTAATTTCTAATCTTCATATGAAGGGTCAAACCAGTGTTTAAGTTAAACTCTCCTTCTATCTGATTAGGGACTAGAAACTGAAATTCATCTTTCTTTCTTTTTTATTTTCCGAATTTCTAGTTTTTTAACAATGGCATCAATGATGAACGAATTTTTAATGAAGGACGACAAGGACCTCTTTATTTAGGAGCCTCTTCTATTATTATTTTATGCATCTTGAGCTATTTTTCATTAGTGGTTTTGGTTTCTGTTCATGAAATAGTATTGTAGAGAAGGACAAACAAGTTCTCCTAAGTTAGGAGCTTCTTCTTCTACTTATTACATAATTGAATTAGAAATTATTTAGTTAAGTTTTATATTTGTAATATGCATTTCCTTTAAATTCAATAATTCATCTTCTAAACTTCATTGTATTTGAAATCCATATATTTTGGAGATGCATCTAAGTTCTACAAACCCCGATTGATAATAAATATTTGTGTTAGTTTGCCTAGTAAATTGACCCAACATTTTTGGTGCCATTGTCGGGGAGGCATACTTCAATATAGTCAATTAGGAATATTGTTTAAAAAAAAAACACTTTTCATTATGGATTTTCATGCTTAAACATAGAAATTAGAAAGGTAGATCCCTAAAACAAACCCCTGCCCAAAAAAAAAACACTTTTCATTATGGATCTTCTTGCTTAAACATAGAAGTTAGAAAGGTAGATCCCTAAAACAAACCCCCCCTAAAAATAAAAATAAAAACTAGATAACTACAAAATCCATTTGCAAAACAAGATCTAAAAAAAACATGATGTTAAAGAAGCCATTTAAAGAAGGAGGGTATGCCACCACAAGGATCTTCTTAAATCCTTGTCCACAATTTAGAGTGATCACTAGGGATGAATCTTCATTTCAGAAGTTAGAAGAGGAACAAATCATACATGAAGAGGAACCACAAGAAGATAACTTAGAATATTCTTCTAGTTATCTTTGTAAGGAGGTGAATAATTCATGGATCACATGTGATGAAGATCAAACATTATAACCTGAAATTGAATAATTTATAGCATGTATATCACAAGATCCCTTGTGAATTCAAGATTTTGAACAAGTGCTACACGAAGAAATCTGTGATATGACAACTAAAGGGAGCCAAGCAAACAAAGACCATCTTAAAACTTGGTTTCAACTAATCATTATGTCACAACACCACTCCATTTTTCAATATGAATTAGCATCAAATCTTAATGATCAAATAATTTTTCATGTCCAAGCATTCATTAAAGTATATTTTTCAAACTTGGATATGAGTTTACTTATGATCTTGCTACGCAAATGGATGCATTGGAAATTGTCTTATACTTGACAGAATGACTTAATTTTATACAGTAGAGCAGGATAGAATAATATAAAATAAATAAATGGCTGGAATGATTTCACAATAAGACTTTTTCTCATAAATAATTCTTCACATCATTGTCCAATACTCATTTGAAAGGATTTCATGACAAAATGCGCTACACAAAATAATATTTTGGTAAACCATATAGGATAATTTTTAAAAGCATGTTTTTAAACAAGGTATATATTGAAATCTATATTTTAAATCCATTTTGAAAATTTCAATTTGGATCACAAATAAAAAAAATGATCAAAATAAACACTAGATTTCAAGAACAATTTTAAGGACATAGTTAGTACAACATTGATTTGAGGGTTATAATGGAAACATTTTTACATGATATTCATAGGGAATATATCCCTTGAAATATAGTTTCCAAATAAATTTGAATCAGCTCAATCCGACATCATATGGAACATCTATCCTCAAAATACTAATTGCTTGTCGAAAAAATATGCATGGTGACAATTCCAGTTCTTGATTGTTCATTTGTGTATTTGACATACTAAATCATCTTATTTTAAAAACATGTTTCAAATGGAGATATATATTGAATTCTATTTGATGACACAATTTGAATCATCTCATTTCAAGGCCAGGTGAAAAATTTATTCCACATTTAGTGACTGGATGTCTTAAAATTAGCATAGTCAAACTCTGCCTCCTAGGTCTGTTCATCACAAATTTTGTGATATCAAAACTACTGATTTTAAAAAATTGTTTCTACTGGAAATAAAAAAATGTATATAATTTAATCTCCAAGTGGAATCACATCGATCCAATATTTAACGAAAAAGTTAAACTTAAAATAGTGATTGTTGGTATAGTAAACAATTCACAAGAAGCTCTCTCAAACATGGTACTTCTCATCATTTTTTGAAAAGAATTTAAAACCATTTTGAAAACATATTTATACCTGAGATAGCCATATGAATTAACATTAAATTGGTTTTGAAATTTCTCTAATTTTAGATAAAACTAATATTTTGTGAACAAAATACTCCTAAGAGGTCTAGGATGGCCACCATTCCTCAAAGGGGTAAACAAATGCATTTTCTTTGTATATCATATTTGGACATGATTTCAAGCATTTCATGTAATTATTTTACATATTCCTTGGAATAAGAGAGATTGTACACCTCTCTTCCTCCATCATCTAATATTGTATTGCAGGCAGATGCTATGTTTTTGCATATCATAAGAAGATTTAAGAGGTGAACTCCATGGACAAAGGACTTTTCAAAGTCAATTTAAAAAAAAATCATATTTCAGAATATGAATACAAATGTTAAAGTCTATGAAAATTTAAAATTCACCTGATGTTGAGTTCATCTAATGAAACTTGAAACTCATGAAGTTTTCTTTTACTGGCTGCCCAACAACACCAAAAACCCTATAAGAAGATCAAGATCGAGGCAAAAGAAATGAAGCTAAAAATAAGAAGAATTCAACTTTCACCTTGAAAAACCACATCCATTGTCAAATAAACCTTTCATAAGCTATATTTTTCATGATGGCATTCATATACCATATTTTATGTTAAGATCTGCAATCATGCATGTTGAAGTCAGACCTATTATCTATCTATCTATCCATCTACTCTTAGTTGATGACTTCAAGATATCTTAATTTCATAAGAATTTCATACTTTCCGACTCCAAAACACCCCACTTCAATCCAAAAAAAAAAGATCAAAAATAATAAAGGAGTTTGGTTGTGAAAATCCAGGAAACTAGCACAATACAAACTCGAATTCATATCAGAAAAGCAACTTGTTTGGCCAATATGAATTCTCTATTTTGTTTTTCTTTTACTTCAATTTGATTTTGCAGAAATAATCCTCCAATAATTCCAAGAATTGAGGACAATTCTTAACATAAGAAAGGGAAAAATTTGTAATGAAACTATGCAAATAGTTTGAGCGGTTATATTGCAGAAGGGACCTAAATTACATGTCAGAAGGGAACTGAGATATCATTATTGCAGAAGAGACCTAAAAACAACATTCAAAGTAACATTGTAGAAGGGACCTAAACAACATCAATACTCAATAAAAGGGACCTGAGTCAATATCAGATGCAGAAACATAAAACACATAAGCAAATACTAGTGTCTACATTCCATCAGAAAATATCTTTGAAGAACCATCATCATGATTCAAGCATAGATGAATCAGCAAAGGACATCATCAGTTAGCATTGACATCAAGCTATTATGGAAGTACAAGTACACGTATTTATATCAAGCAATGGTTTGATGTCAAGCAGTAGTTTGTAGAAGGGACCTGAAACATCATAATCAACAAATATCAATAAGGGAACTGAACAAGAAAAATATAAAAGGGACCTGAAAAGCTACTAAAAACATATATCTACAGTCCATCATTGATAAGAATTTATTTTGCGAATTCAAGTGAAGACAAAAGAGTAATGAGCTATCAAATCAAAGGGAAGTATTGTAAGTTAAAATTATTTTTAGAGCCTTTGATTTTGAAATTTTTCCTAGAATTGATCATTTAGTTAAATACTTGAATATAAAAATTCCTATATTCATTCATCACCCTATACATTTATTCATTCATCTACCATATATTCACGTATTAACCCACATTCATTATCATTTAAAACCTTTTTTTTTTTTTTTGGATCAAATTTGTTGACCACATCTTCTTCCTTCAAGAAATAATTGGCATATGAATCTACAAAATAAAAAACAAGGAGTTACTATCATTGTAAAAATTTTGATTTAAAAATGACCTAAAAAATTTATGGTCATTTTAAAATCAAATACAAGAGAATAAATGATGAAAATGCGCATAATGGATATGATATATGAGTTATGCAACAAATGTCAAATACAATAGGCCATGGTACATATGCCTTAAGGTTTTAATGAAATGAATGTGGCAACATTAATTAACATCTTTTTGGCTATGAAAAAAAACAAGCTAACTTGAAGCATAAACGATAGTGCAGAGAAAATTATTGGCTGTAGAAAATCATTTTGACCTGAAGCAAGAAAATTGTCCCCTAATGCAAAGCTGCCTTGAGGTAAAAAGGAATATTGAGAACTAGAGCTACAAGTTGTAGCTATGCAGAACAAAGGCAAGAGGCCTGAAGCACTCTCCCAACCACTAAAGCCATTAAAATAGAAGTCTGGGACTTCAAATTGAGAAGAATAGAGCCGAAATTGAGAATATTGAGTTGCGTATGGAAAGAGGAGTGTTGAGGCAGCTAAACTAAAGATAATTTTGCACCAAGCCAGAGAAACCCCGCAAATTATGCAGTGAAATTCCAGAAGAGGTAAGCATCGAATTAAAATCAAATCCAAAATTACATAAATCCTCTACCACTTATTAATCCCAAAAATTTATTAATAGTTAGAGGATTACGAGATTTAAGCTTTTATTTAAAGAAATGTCGTAGTTCAAACTCCAGGTGTGAAGTTGTTACACATTAAAATTCAGCGATATTAATTAAACTCAACAACAAATCCAAAATGAATGATAACTATTGGAGAACACGCAGAAATCAATTTCTTGCAAGATTCACTTTCTAGAGAGGTAGTGAACGAAAATGCTAAGAGAAAAGATGAATTGTGATTGCCCAAAACCCATGGGTTGTTTTTTATTTTCAAAATTTCGATTTTTGAGGAGGATTATGTAGTTGAGCATAATTATGATCACCCTTGGTTAACTTAAGCACTCTCCAGCATTCCGATTTCTCCAACATTTTGATTTCTCTAAATAATATCACCTTCAACATTTTGATTTCTCCAACGTAAAGTAAATCTCCAACATTCTATTTCTCAGAAGTTTGTAAGCAAAATTAATATTTTCTAGAAATCAATTTCAATACTAGAGCTAAAACACATCGAAAAAAATTGGTATTTCATTTTTTAATGAAGATCGAGCTAACTAGCAGTGGAAGGAGGTAAGGATTCCAGTAGAGTTTCAAAAATTCAAAATTTTTTAGAAGCCACTATTTTTCATTATCTTTTCTAAGCAAACAAAAATGAAATTTGAAAACAAAAACATGGGTTTTCTTCAAAATGAGCCCAATTAGTCTCATTGCAAACATTTTTCTCGAATTTATTTCTATTTGGGATATTTTTCTGGTTCTTTAAACCCTTATTCTACAGATTGTGTGGGTAAAACATTGGCTAAATTGAAAGTGAATGCCTAGTCATAAAAATGATTGGCACAAGTTATTTTGTAGTGGATTTATGGCAAGAAGAAAACTCCTTGCACAAGTGAAAGAAGATTTGATGTGTTCAATTGGTGTTTTCTCTGTGACTGTGCGACATTGCGAGATTGGCACAGGAAGATGTTAAGGGTAGATAAAGAATACAACTTTTTGTTGAAAGTTAGAACTTCATAGCTACATGTTTCAAAATAATTAAGGTACCCTACATATAAATAAAATCATCATTGATTATGACTATAACCATATTGAAAATTTAATATTCTATGTCATTTTGGGCATTAGAAGAATCTACACAGTTTTATTGATCACCAAGGAGTTTATGTATAAATTGTGCCTATATTTTTCATCACATGGTCATAGATAATGTTGATTGTTGGAATTCCATAGTACAAGTTCAAGAATTTCAAAGCTCATCGTTACTTTCATTTGTAAATGATGAAAATTTAAGTATGAGAAACAAAAGGTGAAAACAAAGATTTATAAAAGAGGATAAAAAGGATATGAGGGCATTGACATCCTTTTGCATGCAGCTCAACAAGAAGCTTCAACATCGGGGGGAAAATTCATAGGTATATCATCAAATCAGTCATCATACAGAGGTAGAAATTCAAAGAAATACAGGCAAGCATGAGGACATGCTTGAGACTAAGAAAAGGGGAGATGTTGGGCATCAATTTTGGTCATTTTTGTTTATCATAAACCCACTTATTTACCATCATATTCCACCTTATCCCACTCAAATATGCCTCATTTTACCCTTATTTTTCATAATCAGGTAATTAAATTAAGTTTTTCAATTTTTAGAAATTTTTGTAAAAATTAGGTTTTAAGAGTATTTTTGGACTGCATTGAAAATTCCCGTAATAGCTTCATGGAAGTAATACTTGCAGGACACCTGGGCACGAGCTGAGCAAATATTTAGAAATCTTGGTAACTAAGTATGTAATTTTACCTATTGGTTTTTTTGAGATTCAACAAGATGATGAGCTTAGTGAAAAGTAAGCACCTTCACTAAGTGGGGCCCGTAGGCTATTTTTAGGTGTATTCTATAATTTTCAGGATGCTATTTGTATATGGTTGATCAAATGTGAAAAATAGATGAAATTATATTTTTAGAATATTGGGCGAAGTCTATTTATAGATCGTCAATCTAAAAATATATGCATGTCGATTATTATTAGCCCTTAATAATAATCCAACAATAAATATCAACTTATTCTCTTGGAGCACTTTATTTTAGTGAACATATTTGGAAATCAGTGGGCTGAAGGAATTAAGAAATTCCTATGGTTATTGATGGCTCATGCATGGAGGACTCAGTTAGAACTGAAGTGGTAGAGTTGTGACAGATTTGGAAGAGTAGTTATGGGAGTTGTTATTTAGTTTAACTCAGTTAAGTGAGTTAAACTCAGTTGAGCTAGTTGTATCTAGTCTAATTGAAAGATACACTACTGATAGTTTAGTGAATTAATTGGTTAATTAATCACAACTAATAACTCACTAACAACTGGAAAAATACAGCAGTTAACTACTTGCATGTTAGTTCCAGTGGAAACCTAGTGGAGAGATAGGTGAAAGGGTGAGATGGACTCTCTGTTGTGACTATAGTGATGCATTCAAAGCATCTGAAACACATTGGATATACCAATGAGTATTGTGTAGTCAAGGCAAGGATAATTCAAACTCATTCAGAGGTCTTCTTCAGCAGGGATTGCGCAGTGGAGGCAGGCTATCAGAGGCAAGAAATTGGCTCATAGATATGCAATTTTCTGCATGACAGTGTGTAATGATTGTTGATTGTATTGAGAGCTTGATGTAATAATATTTGTATGAGATTATTACATGATTTCATTGATATACATAATATATGATAGCTGGGGTTTTTAGCTTTAAGATTTCCTGTTAAACAACTATGTTTATGTGCGATTGATTTTCTTCCTGAGTTTTTCAATTGGCAATTTAATTTCCGCAAAGAATTAAGTGGAAGGATTTTGTATTTAACATAAGATTAATTCATTAGATCAAGAGAATTTGGTAATACTATCAGTATTAATAAATTTATACATGGTATCAAAGTAATTTTGATCACTGGAGATTGCAATTGTGAAGAGGTGCTGAGTTTTGTGCTGGTGGAAAATTCAAATTTGCTACAGAAATTTCTCGGTGTGACAGTTGAGTATTCATTGAAATGTATTTCAATGGGTTTCAATTGGAGTATTCCCTTGAGGGTAGCTCAAATTAAATAGCCTGGAAGGACAGGATGGAGGTGGCGCTTGAAGATAATGGACTGAAGGAGCTCATCGATAGTGATGTTCCTAAGCCTACTTCTAGCGATGCTGTAGTACTTGACGCATGGAAAAAGAAGGTAGCGAAGACAAGAAGAATTATGTTGGAAGGTGTGAAAGACCATAACGTGTCAAGCCTTAATGGGAAAGCCACTCCGTTTGCAATGTGGATCTCTTTGAAATATCTTTTACAAATTAGCAGTGACCATAGGAAATTGGCACTGAAAGATAAGCTCAGAAAAATCAAAATGGAGAAGGGCGATAGTATTCCAAAATATCTCACGAAGTTTGTCCAATGTAGGGATGATCTGGGGAGTGTGGGAATTATAGTTGCAGATGATGACTTGGTGATCTTGGCTCTCTTTGGGCTTGCTAAGAGTTGGCATAGCTATGAAGACTCTATGAATGGACGAGAGAAACTACCAAACTGGGAGCAACTTTGGTTGGATCTTGTGCAGGAGGAGATAAGGCGGAATATCAGGGATGGCTCTTCATCGAAGAATGATGATGAAGAGAATTTCGGTTTGGATACCAAAGTAAGGAGATGCAAGGGGAATAAATCCCATCCAAAATCTGAGGCTAAAGGCAAGAAGCTGGATTTTCCCTAAGTGAAGTGTTTTCACTGTCACGAACATGGGCATCTGGCCACTAACTGCCAACAGAAGAAAAGAAGGCTTCTGGAGCTGCAGCTGGAGAGGCATTAACGTCAAAATTTGAACTTAATTTCTCTTTGATCGCATGCTTGGTTTCAAGTGCGATGGGATCAGTGTGGTATCTTGATAGTGGTGCTTCCTTCCATATGACGAGAGACAAAGAGTTGTTTAGTGACTTGGAGGAGAAGGATCTCCAAATGCATATAGAGATGGGCAACGATGGTAGATATAGTGTGACCGGAATTAGAACCATTACTTTTGAGAGGGATTCAGGTAAACCATTTCTATTCAAATATTTTATGCATGTTCCAGGTTTGAAGAAGAACTTGGTTTTGGTCGCTATGTTGGAGGACGGAGGTTATGACATTATTTTCAGCGAGGGAAAAGATTTACTGAGACATAAAACAATGATTCAAACCAAGAGGATAGGGATTCGAGTTAAGAATATCTACAATCTAGAGGTAGATGGCTGCGCTGCAATGATGGGAAAAGTAGAAGAAGTGGTGAGCTGGGATGAGGGTGAATTATGGCACAGGAGATTGGGCCATCTTCACCATGGCGCCTTGAAGATTTTGCAGAAAATTTCTACTGGACTTCCCAAGGGTACTCTTGCGCAGTCAGATCCATGCAAGGGATGTACTATGGGTATGTTTTTTAAGACCACCTTTCATGAGAAGGAGACCCATGCTTCGGTGATCCTGGAGAGAATTCACACAGACGTGTGTGGACCTTTCTCGATTTCTTCAACAACAAAACATAGCTATTATGTTATTTTTGTTGATGAATATTCTCGTAGATGCTAGAACTTATTCATGTAGAAGAAGAGCGAAACATTCTCAAATTTCTATGATTTTAAAGCATTGGTGGAGAAGGAGTCGAGGAAGAAAGTGAAGGCTATGCGAAGTGATAATGGTGGTGAATATATCTCGAACGAATTCAAATACTTCTGTAGAAAAGAAGGAATTCAAAGAGAACTCATAGTGCCTCATAACCCACATTAGAAAGGGGTTACAAAGAGGAATAATAGAACAATCGTGGGTGCTACATGAGCTATGTTGCATGACCAGGGCCTATCGATGCACTTATGGGCAGAAGCATGCAACACTGTGGTTTATGTGCAAAATCGTTGTCCTCATAGAGTACTTGGCATGAGTACACCCGAAGAAGATTTTACTGGTAAGAAGCTTGATATTTATCATTTGAAGATTTTTGGTTCATATTTTTACATTCATGTGAAAAATTACGCCAGGAAGAAGCTGGAGCCGATTGCATAAGTTGGGATATTTGTGGGGTACACATAAAAACCCCATAGTTATCGTGTGTATTTTCCAAACAGTCGAATGACTGTGGTGCGATGGGATATAAAATTCAATGAGGTGAAAGCCATGAAGTTTTCGCTTGAGAGGGAGCTACACTTGCATGCATAGGAGGAGCTACTTGTTCCCAAAGATGAGCCTCTAGATTTGGATTACACGTAGGAGGAGATTCATGGAGTGGAGGAGTCCACTCATGCAGAACCAAAAATCAGAACAGATAGAAAGTGTACCATAGAAGCTAAGATACTGAAGCTTGACACGTCATAGAATGTTGGAGTCCCTACATCACATTGCAGACAAAGACAGTCACTTGACTGATTTACTGGATACATGGCTCTTATGAGCAAGTGTATCGTGACAGAGCCATATTTTTTTGAAGAAGTAGTGCAGGAGCCCACATGGGTAGATGCCATGGTGGAGGAGTATGACTCCATTGTCAGAAACAGTGCTTGGGAGACTATTCCAAGGCCAGTGGGTAAATCAGTTGTAGGATTAATATGGATCTACAAGTTAAAGCAAGCTGCTGATGGGAGCATCGAGAATTATAGGGCAAGATTTGTTGCCCGAGGCTTCTCAAATATCGATGGGATTTATTATGAAGAAAACTTTGCACTTGTTGCATGGTATTCTTCCATAAGTACCATCCTTGCTCTCTCAGCAGAGATGGGTTGGCACATTCATCAGATGGATGTGAATACTACATTCCTTAATGGGATCATTGAGGAAGAGGTGTACATTGAGAATCCTGAAGGATTTTAGATCTTCATCAGTGAGTCACATGTGTGCAGACTCAAAAGACCGTTGTATGGGCTGAAGCAAGCACCACGTGCTTGGTACACTCAGATCAACAGCTATTTCACCGGACTTGGCTTCACGAAGAGTGAGGTAGATGCAAACCTATACCAAATTGTGGTGGACGGTAAGCTTTTAATCATTGTTCTTTATGTTGATGATTTAATACTAACGGGTGATGAGCAGTTGATCCACTCATGCAAGGAAGATCTTGCAAAGGAGTTTGAGATGAAGGATTTGGGCCTCATTCATTATTTCCTTGGATTGGAAATATGGCAGCAAGAAGGTGAATTGTTTGTGTCTCAAGGAAAGTATGCTTGGGAAATACTTGGTAATTTTCACATGGAGGAATGCAAGCCCATGGATACTCCTCTTCTAGGAAATTGGAGGAAAGAGGATGGTACATTGGCAGAGGTAGTGGATGCCACTTTTTATCAACAGTTGGTGGGTTCGCTCATGCATTTAGTTAATAAAAGATTGAACATATTCTATGCAGTGAACCATATTTCTCGAGCGATGGTTAATCCTACCAAGCTCTTTTGGGAGGTAGGAAAACATGTCCTGAGGTATCTCAGGGGCACATATGAGTATGGCTTATGGTACAGATAGATGGATGAGGTGAAGTTGCATGGCTTCACGGATGTAGATTGGGCAAGTAGCCCAACGGAAAGAAAGAGCACATCAGGAGGGGTTTTTAGTATCGTATCTACAACTGTTTCTTGATATAGTAGGAAACAAAGATCCGTGGCACCTAGTTTAGCGGAAGCAGAATACATGGTAGCAAGTCAAGCTGCATGTGAGGCTATCTGGATGAGGAATATCATGGTCAGTTTGTTCGGTTCTCATTTAGATCCTACAGTGATACATTGTGATAATTAGAGTTATATTAAACTCTCTATTAATCCTATGTTTCATGATATATCTAAACATATTTATATCCAGTTTCATCATATCGAAGATTGTGTGTAGCAGAAGATCATGTTGCTTCAATACATTCCTACGGAAGATCAGGATGTAGATTTTCTGACGAAGGCGCTCAGCAGGAGAAAATTTGAATACCATAGAGGCAGGATCGGGGTGAAGGATAATCCCTATCTTGTTGAGAGGGAGTGTTGAGATTCAACAAGATGATGAGCTTAGTGAAAAGTAAGCACCTTCACTAAGTGGGGCCCGTAGGCTATTTTTAGGTGTATGTATATTTTTAGACATGGTGAGCATATTCTATAAGTTGCAGGATGCTATTTGTAGATGGTTGATCAAATGTGAAAAATAGATGAAGTTCTATTTTTAGAATATTGGGTGAAGTCTATTTATAGATCGTCAATCTAAAAATAGATGCATGTTGATTATTATTAGCCCTTAATAATAATCCGAAAATAAATATCAACTTATTCTTTTGGAGCACTTTATTTCAGTGAACATATTTGGCAAATCAGTGGGCTGAAGGAATTACGTGATTCCTAGGGTTATTGGTGGCTCATGCATGGAGGACTCAGTTAGAACTGAAGTGGAAGAGTTGTGACAGAGTTGGAAGAGTAGTTATGGGAGTTGTTATTTAGTTTAACTCAGTTAAGTGAGTTAAACTCAGTTGAGCTAGTTGTATATAGTCTAACTAAAAGATACAATAGTGTGAGTTTAGTGAATTAATTCACAATTACTAACTCAGTAACAACTGAAAAAATACAGCAGTTAACTACTTGCATGTCAGTTCCAGTGGAAACCCAGTGGAGAGATAGGTGAAAGAGAGATATGGACTATCTGTTGTGACTATAGGGATGCATTCAATGCATTTGAAACACATTGGAGATTCCACTGATGATTGTGTATCCAAGGCAAGCCCAATTCAAATTCATTCAAGGGTATTCTTCAGTAGGGATTGCGCAGTGGAGGCAGGTTGTGAGGAGGCAAGAAATTGGTGCATAGATATGCAAATTTCTGCATGACAGTGTGTAATGATTGTTGATTGTACTGAGAGCTTGATGTGCTAAGATTTGTATAATATTATTACATGATTTCATTGATATACATGATATATGAGAGTTGGGGTTTTTAGCTTTAAGCTTTCCCGCTAAACAACTTTGTTTATGTGCGATTTATTTTCTTTATGAGTTTTGCAATTGGCAATTTAATTTCCACAAAGAATTAAGTGGAAGGATTTTGTATTTAACATAAGATTAATTTGTTAGATCAGGAGAATCCGGAAATACTATCAATATTAATAAATTTCTACATTTTTGGTCAAACCGAGCTAAAACATGCCATGTCAACGCTAGTCAAACATGACCAGTTCTTCAAGAATTCCTAAAAAATAGGGCAGAAATAGTAGATTTTGGGATTTTTCCAGATTTTGTGTAACTAATTGGATGATTTCGACCTAGATGGATGGGATTATGGTAATATAAGGCTGTTAGAGACATTTTAGCATAGTTTTTTTATTATTTCTTTATTTATACAAAGTTTGTGAACCATTGAAACATGTAGAAATTGTATAATTTCAATTTGATATTTCTGAACTTTGGGGAGCTAATTGAAGAACCAGTTCTATATTCTTTTCTCCTATTCTATATGGTGAATTATTGATTGAGTTTCAGTATCTGAAAGTACTCTTAGTGTGCGAGGCAAGGGTGGAGGGCCCCCACACCGAGCTAAGCGCACTTTCTGGTTAATTTAGTTGCAATTTCCTGAACTAGTTTTGTTTCATGGTTAATAAGTTAATTATATGTATGATGATATGTTATGATTGATGATGAGTCCTAATATAATATTTAATATGAATATGAAGTGTCAAACCATTTTTTAAGTTAAGCTCTCCTTCTATCTGATTAGGGACTAGAAATTGGAATTCATCTTTCCAGTTTTTCTAGAAACTGGAATTCTGATTACTAAGGAGGTCCTTGCTTTTGGATTTTCTGAATTTCCAGTTTTTTAACAATGGCATTAATGATGAATGAAATTGTAATGAATGACAGCAAGGACCTCCTTATTTAGGAGCCTCTTCTATTATTACTTTATGCATATTGAGATATTTTTCATGAGTAGTTTTGGTTTCTTTTCATGAAGTGGTATTGTAGAGAAGGACAAACAAGTTCTCCTAAGTTAGGAGCTTCTTCTTCTGCTTATTACATAATTGAATTAGATATTATTTAGTTAAGTTTTATATTTGTAATATGAATTTTTTTTAAATTCAATAATTAATCTTCTAAACTTGAATGTAGTTGAAATCCATATATTTTGGAGATGCTTCTAAGTTCTACAAACCCAGATCGATAATTAAATACTTGCGTTAGTTTACCTAGCAAATTGACCCAACATCCACCTCTTCTACCTCCTCCAATCATAGGTATACCTCCTCCTAGTCTTAAGTTTTCTCCATTGATATTGTGTACTCCTCCTTCTTCTTCTCCTTCTCCAGCCATTGTAGATTCCTCAGAGATGATATAAGGTTCTATTCTTGGAGTTATTTGTTCCTCTTCTAGTTCTTCTATCAATGGTATGTTGAAGAATATTTATTCCTCCTCTCCAGTATGGATTTATAGCTCTTGAACTAAGATTAATTCTCTTGTAGAGGTTAAAACGATTACTCATGTTGTTGGAGATCTAAGATCTTATTCTTCTATGATTGCTTTAGTTGATGAAGTTGGAGAGTCTCTAGTTTGAATTTTTGACGCTAAGACTTCAGGAAGTCTATGTTTTAAGAATGGAATTTGAGTTTGAGATGGTGGTGTGGCACTACAAGGTCTAGGTGGGGTGAGCGGTGTTGTTGAGATCAAAAATCTACCTCTAGCTATAAAACTACCCCTAGAATCTCTTTCTCTACACATATCATGTTTTTTTGTGTTTTTTTTTTACATTTAAGAAATAAGGCTCCTAATTACACTTTCTCGGCAACAACGCCAAAATCTTTAGTCAATTTATTGTCTTAAATTGCTATCATAAATTATTGATCGGAGTTAGTAATATTGTGAAGTGCAGGTGCACTTTATATGCTAGAATTCTATATTTCTTACTTTGTTGTGTATATTTTATATGTTGTTTTGGGGGGTTTTATGTTTTAGCTCAAATGTTTGAATAAAATAGGAAAAACTAAGAACTGATCTAAGAAATGAAATCTTCACTTAATTATCAACACCTATAATGAGAATTATGTTTGGAAAATATGAACAAATGATTTTAAAAGAACTGGAAAAGAAACTTCAATATTTATGTATTTTTGGGAGATTTTATATGAATGAAATCTAAAAGCAAGAAAGTAACTAAATCTAGAAGAATTTTAATGCTAGAAAGATAAACTTAAGAAGGAGGAAAAGGAAGTGTTTAATGTTAATGTAAAAAGAAAATTAATCTATGAGTTATTCTAAAGAAAATATTCTAATAACTAGAAAATGAAAGTTACAAGAATAAAGAAAAGAAAATGTAAGGTTAAGAGAGAAAAATGATCTAAAAAACGTCTAAATTGCATAAAAATAAACCATGTTTAATTGTGTGTTTGATTATCCTATGCTGGAAATTATCTTAATTAAAGAAGGAGATTATCTACTTAAATTTCTTCTAAATTGAAACAAATCATCAATACAAATTATGATTAAATCCTATCATGTAATTGAAAACTTTTCTCCACTTATCCAATGAAAACTTATCACATTAATCCTATGGAAAACATATTATTAAACTAATCTCTAATTCTATTAGCCACTGAAACGAAAAATTTTCTGAGATGAAAAGTATTAAACCTCTAAATATATTATCTTAAATGACTATGTTGTGGAAATTGAAAAGGATAATTGAACTAAGAATGAAAACAGAGTATTTTTCCTAGTGCGCAAAGGTAAAAATGTTTGTTTTTTCTGAGATGTATGTATGCTGACTTTGTAAATGTAAAACAGAGATTCATTCCATATGTTAACACGATTATGGAATCAATACAATTCAATAATTTAAAGCATTAAAGTCATGTGAAAAACACAACATTAATTTTATAAGGATTTAACATTTAACTAATGAAGAACTCAAGAATTAATCTATGCATTAATGGAAAACTGAACTAGAAAGTAACATGAACTATGCTACGAAACCTTTTTTTGTGCAGGGGCCCACTACAATAGAATGGCTTGAAGAATTACGTAAGACTAATAATTCATTAATGGTCTTGAACTTCTCCTTCTCCTTGCATTAATAAAACAAAGTTTCGTTGTGTAACAATATTACAGAAACTAAAATTGTTTCTGGTACAAAACGACCTGGTGTTTATAATAAATTAAAAACAACTGTTTTGAGATGATCTCGCCTAAGGATATTAATTAAATTAAGAAGTATAATTCTAAACATGATTTTGGTTTTCATAGCTTTCATGATTTGCTACATGGAGAGAAAATCATGAAGCTTCCAACTTCTCGTGCGTTGTCTCGGCCTTCCATTTGACTAATCCTTTGACCGTGATCTTAGGCGTGATTTCTTTCGATTTTGGACATGTGAGTAGGACAAAATCCATGTATGGATCATTTCAAAACTAGCCATACACTTCACTCCTCTCCTTCATCTTCGGAACCTGTCAAACAATGTCGATAGCTGCAAAAACGAAGATTAACTACATAATTGCTAGAATTATGTAGCTAACTACAAAATTCATTCAAATAATAAGATACATTTGAGTATAAAAGAGAGATCATTTAAATGCCTTTTCAGAGTGAAAATATATCAATTAACACTTATTAGGTTTGTGAATTATGTCAAAAGAAAAGGATAATTCGCGAAATAGATGTCAAAATAAAGACAGTCTTGAGGCTCAATAGTATTGTTTCATGATTCTTTGGTTGATTATACAACAGAGATGGAGGGGTTTTGAGAAGTTTCTTTCCCTAGGAAATATATTGTGTTGTGTGATTTATTTACTTCTTTCTCTTACTTTCATGTGATTGAGCGATCATATTTTATATTCAGCAAATATTGTAAAAGGATTCAGAATCTTGTTTTAGTATATTGCATGATCGGATTGAATCCATTGGTGTAATTTCTACATGGTATCAGAGTTGTGTTAGAGATTCTCTACAGCATGTACATTGAGTTGAGGAGATTTAATTCCACTATGTAGGCCACATGTGGAGATTGCGACAGATGTTGTTGATGATCATGGATTTGGGAGATTTTCCCATGGAAAATTTTATGGAGTCGTGAGCCTTTATGGAGGTTTTCGCGATGTTGGAGCACAGATGGGTAGCATGTACATTTTGGAGATGTTGGAGCTAGCGAAATTTTGTGATGATGATTTTCTAGGAAAACAACCTTATTTGGAGTGGGGGAGTATGTCACACCCCCAAGTTAGAGTCGTGTGTGACCGAGTGGTGGTGGGTGTGCCTTGGTGCAAAAGGCGCCCAACTCGGGTATGTGTGATGGGCGCACCCATAGCAGTTGGGCAAGTCATGTGGAGGTTGGGTGTGTCGTGTGTTTTGGTGAACCCGATAAGAAGCGGCAGGTGGTCGCGCACTGTTGTGTAATGAACTCCAAAAATAAAAGAAATGAGTTATCAACGCCTTATAAATAAGCCACTTCGAGGGGGAAACCTCCAATACATTACATGAATGAACAATTTTTGGATGATACAATTGAAAAAACCTCCTTTCTATATATAGGATTCCATGGGTCCACAATGTAATCCTTGTGGGGCCACAATGTAATCCTATCCAACCTAACAATAATAATGTAAGGGCACAATAATAACAATATGGGGGTTATAGGGATACAATAATAACAGTAAGGGGGTTACACTAACAACAGTAAGGGACTATACTAGTAATATAGGGACCTAACATGCTCCTCTCCTTCAAAAAAGTGTTGTCCTCAATGCTTGAGTAGCTCCGGGTGCTTTTATATAAAATTCTCATCCTCCCATGTAGAATCTTCAGTGGGTAAGTTCTTCCATTTGATGAGATACTCTGAAATTGATCGATTTCGTAGCTATCGAGTTCTTGTTTCTGTGAATGCTTCAGGTTCCAATATGGTTTTTCCTTCCTCATCAAGTTCTAGCAATATTGTTTGAACTGGAATTTTGTCCCCTATAACCTTTTTTAAGCATGAAACATGGAAACTAGATGCAATCGCGAAGAAGATGGAAGCTCCAATTTGTATGCCATAGTACCAATATTTTGCAACATCTTGTAAGGACCATATTACTTTGGCGATAATTTATTATCCTTCTTAGCTTTCTTGAGGGACATTTGTTTGTATGGTTGTAGCCGTAAAAATACCTAGTCTCCCACATCAAAAATTCTCTCACTACGATGTTGATCTGCATGTTGTTTCATTCGATTTTGTGCCAAATTTTGGTTATCCTTTAAGAATTGGAGAACTTCTTGTTGATGCTCTATGTGATCCTCCACTGCTTGAATCTTAGAATTTTCCCTTAAAGAAGATTTGATGGATGATGGATGATATCCATAAAGTGCCATAAATGGGGTCATTTTTGTTGCATTATGGAAGGAAGTGTTATACCACCATTCAGTGAGAGGCAACCACTTGACCCATTATGCTTGCTTATCAGATACAAAACAATGAAGATATCCTTCCAAACATTTATTCACTATCTCTGTTTGACCATCAGATTGAGGATGATAAGATTAGCCATGAGCTAGTTGAGTACCCAAATAAGAAAATAATTCTGTCCAAAAATTTCCTGTAAAAATGGGATCTCTGTCACTTACAATAATCTTCAGGTTTCCATGTAGCTTTTGAATTGTTTCCATAAATTCCGTATCAACTGTACTTGCTTTAAATGGATGAGATAATGCACAAAAGTGTGAATACTTGGTAAGTCTATCAACTACCACCATGATGACACTCCTTCCTTCGGACTTAGGTAAACCTATGATAAAATCCATTGAAATCTCCTCCCAACGTTGACTTGGAATGGATAAAGGTTGTAGAATACCCGGGGTCTTAATTGTCTCAACTTTATTTTATTGGAAAACCAAACATTCCGCCACAAAATTTTGACTATCAGATTTAAGGCCATCCCAAAAAAATTATTTCTTCACCCTATGGTAAGTTTTTAAAAATCCAGAGTGTCCTTCGAAAGGAGAAGTGTGCGATTCCAAAAGAATATTTTATTTTAGTTGGGAATTCTTGCAAATATATAAGCGATCTTTGTACCATAAGGAATCAGTTTTCCAGCTAAATGTATCAGATGTACTAGGATCTTGTTGCAAATTTTGGATGAGTTTTCACACTTATTCATCCTTCTTCCATTTATCCCTTGCTTTGGTTATCCAATCTGGTTGGATAATAGAAATGTCACAAATCAATGCTTCCACCTCTTCATCCTTTCTTGAGAGTGCATCTGCAACAAAATTTAGCTTCCTTTTTTGTAGATGATTTCAAAGTCATAACCCAATATATTTGTGACCCATTTTCGCTGCACTTCTAAAGATAGTCTTTGTTCCAAAAAGTGTTTAAGACTACCATGATCAGTTTTTACCTTGAAGTGTCTTCCCATTAGGTAAGTTCTCCATTTCCTTAGTGCATGTAGTATTGCCAACGTTTCCTTCTCATAAATAGCCTTTTGTAAATAATTTCCTTTGATTGAACAACTTTCAAAAGCAATGGGTCTTCCTTCTTGCATTAAAACAACACCAATTCCATTTCCTGAGGCATCACATTCCACGATAAAGGTTTTTGTGAAGTCTGGCGTAGATAAGACTGGTGCTAGGAACATTGCCTCTTTAAGACATTCAAAGGCCTTAGTTGCTTTAAGAGTCCATGAAAATGCATCTTCCTTCAATAATGTTGTTAGAGGTGCTGTTATTCTCCCATAATTCTTAACAAACTTGCGATAATACCCTATTAACCCGAGAAATCCACGCAACTGCTTTATGGTTGTGAGGACTTTCCATTCCTTGATGGCTTTAATTTTTTTAGGGTCTACCATAACACCCTCGTGAGATATAATATGACCCAGATATTCCACCTCTTGTACTCCAAAGAAACATTTGGATGTTTTTGCATATAATTGTTTCTCCTCCAATAGTTTGAGTACCCTATCAACATGTTGTACATGATACTTCCAAGACTTGTTGTAGATTAGTATATCATCAAAAAAATACTAGCACAAATTTTCTAAGGAAGGGTTTGAAAATGGAATTCATCGACCCTTGAAATGTAGAAGGTGCATTGGTAAGGCAAAAATGCATGACCAAAAATTCATAATGACCCTCATGAGTTCAAAATATTGTTTTCAGAATATCTTCAGTCTTCATTCTAATTTGATGATATCCTGAATGAACATCCAACTTGGTAAAATAAATTTCTCCATGTAATCATCCAATAATTCATCAATCACAGGAATGGGAAATTTATCTTTAATAGTGAGCTTATTGAGCTCTCTATAATCCAAACAAATGCGCCATGATCCATCTTTCTTGTGCACCAATACTACTGGATGTAATATCTCCAAAAGGGAGAATGCAGTAATACTTCACACAATATAAGAACATACAGAAAGATAAACAATAAATCTAAGTACAAATCAGAATATGCAGAAAGAGCTGAGCCATTTTATTATATTAGAGATGAATCAGTTACACAAGTACAAGATGTACGTAGATCTAGCCAAAAATATGAGCTAGGATCACCCTAAAAACATGTGTGAAGCAGGTTTAGCGTTACTGTTGAGGCTATGCAACAAACAATGTGTTGTCTCTTCAGCAAAATATAAACATATGGTAGCAGGTGTTGAGCCTCAAATTTGTGTTTTCCTTCACCTCATTTTACCTCATTTTCCCTTGTCCATTTCCATCTTAAACCCAATTGATCAATAAAAATAGTTAAAATTACTTCTAGAATGGTTTACATGACTGACTTGTTGAATTTTGTGATTGTTGCCATTGTTAAGCATTTTGACCGGAACTAGCTGCAGAATGCATACATTTCGTAGCTAACCGGCGATTCTGCAGCTACCCTCATGTTTGAGTATGTTCCAGGTGGCCTCTTGAGGAAAAACGCATATGGTCATGATCCACGTCGTGCCTACATGGTTTGTTGCTCATCATGGAAGAGGAAATGAATTCTGGGTATGGTTATGCACGTGGGAACACATTTGTGAAGGAAGACTCCTACTAGGACTGTCTCAGTCCAGGTGTCTTTTCTTCTTCACGTAGCCACCTCAAAGACTCCTAAGATGATTCGGATAAGGAAAGACATCATTCCTAAATTTTTGTAATTATTGTTACTTGCATTTACTTTATAAACTCTTGAGTAGGCCGAGAGCTTAGTTAGAGATTTTGTGTTAGATTTGCTGCTAGATTTTGTGTAAACTCTGTGTTACGTCCTTAAAGACGCAGAGTGTTATGTTCAGACTATTGCATCGTTAATGGAGCAGACAAAGTTATTTTGAAGGCGTGATTTAATTGGGAGTTGAATGCCGTCAAGTGGTAGAGGGCCCCTGCCTCTTGCACGGATTTCTTTTGCGTAAACTAGATAATTTTTTCCTAGCTGCCTTTACATTTTGCATTTGAATTGATAGTTGTTTTGTTTTATCTACTGTAGTCGTATTCATTCTAGCTCTTCCACAAGAAGACACTCTTCCAACAGACTAAAATGATGAATGTTTAATGACTATGGTATTGTAGGATAGGAGTTGAATTTGTATTTGTTTTTAACTAGATACTGTAGTTATATTCATTCCAGTTCTTCCACAAGAAGACATTCTTCCAACAAATCATAACAATGAATGATGAATAACTATAGTGCTGTAGGAATTAGTTGTAGTTTTTGCTATTCACTATCACAGTTACACTTGTTCTCATCACTCTTCCACAAGAAGAAATTCTTCCAATACATCCTTAAGAAGTTCAAGATATGACCGTGATAATGAATGATTTAGTTGTGTGTTTATACTAAGTGTCATCTCTGATCTTGCTCTTAAACGCTTGCCCAATACATCATAAGAACGAGTAGGGTATGGATGTGATAACTTAGTTTTTCATTTGCTTTCAGTCCATTTGTTTTCAATTGCATACAAGTCCACAGTCAGAATTGTTCTACCTCTTCCACAAGAAGGAACTCTTCCAAAATATCACTAATGATGAACAAACAGATTGTGTAACTTCATAGATTAATGCATGTTAGTATAGTCAGAACAACTCCGGAGTTTCATTTGCATTTAATTCATGTTCAGTTACTTTGTTTCAAGTTTGATGATGACTTATAGTTTAACATTGTTCTAGTTTAGAAGCATCTTAGGTTCATGCTTAAATTAACTCATTGCACTTGCATCTCATAGTCATACTGTCATCCTTTGCACAATAGGTTACTTTAGTTGTTAGGATTCACAAGACAACCTTCATTATTTACAAACATCTTTTTGTTCTGAAAACTACAAAGTGATCCATAACCATAGGAACAGAAGATAACATCACTATAAGGTCTAAAATATCTCTGCAAATTCCTCATCATTTTATAAATAGAGCTCTTCCTCAAAAGAACTACTTTGAAAAGAAACCAATAACTCTTTGAGTATAAGTTCTGAGACATTCAATTAAATTGCAGAATAGAACTAGGAATTAGTCATGGAATAAAAGAGCTTAGGACAGAGTATTGCATCATTAGTGTTTAATTGTTTAGTTAGAAGACTTGCATATTTAATGATCATTTCTCAAGTTTAGTTTGTGTCATCTGCCTAAGAAGTCATTATCAAGATTTTGTTTCTATTCAGTCATAGTTCAGATTACCATTCCATACATTAGGCTTAACTCTGTTTTTGACCATCAACTTCTTTCCATTAGTTCTCTAGGCATTTTCATTGTAAACATAAAACACCAAAAGACCAAAAACATCATAAATCAACATAAAAGACCAAAAACATCACAAAACACTACACACAACGCATTAGGAAACAAGCACCTAGGTACATATGGTACACTTCACTTCAGCAGTTTACAAATCCTGGTTGACAATTAAATGAGCTCAGTTTAGGAGACTAGATTGAGACACAACAACAGGCTAAAAAGAGAAATGTAGATCTACTCAAAACTGGAGCTCTGATGATTCCAAGATTCAAGATCTGGCCACTGTGATGGATTCCCAAGATAACCCAGAAAGGATTTTCCAGATCTGTAACTTTGGAAAAATCACCTTCCCAGGGTTTGATCCTTGATCTACTGGGAAATACAGATATGAATCTAGATCTGAAGAATAGATGGCCTAAATTTATGCTTAGATCAGATATATGCTTGAAGGTTTGATCCCTTCCTCAGATCTATGAGCTAGAAGCTCTAGATATAGCTTCTCAATCCTCCAAAAGATGATTGCAGTTGCTGCAACACAACTACCTTTGAAAACTACGCTGTGAGGGAAAGAGAGGCCTTCTGCCTACTGAAATATGATGAAATAAACTCCAAGCTGATGGTGAGACTAATGGAAATGTGAGGGGATGATCCCTCATAGGATTGCTAGCTAAAATACTAGCAACTTCCTTCCTCCTTTTAGATCTGCAATATGTACAACGTTATTCTTGAGAAGAATACTGCTGCTAGGAGGTAAATAACTTTTGGCCTAGTGCCAGATATGAAATGTGGCTCTAGGAGTGCTGAAATATAAGCCCAAGTGATGGGAATAATCCCTCACCTTGTTCTCCAGCTGAAGTACTGAAGACAACTTCCACCTTCCAAACTGATCTTCAGAAAGCTACAGTTTTCTGAATATGAATGTTCTGCAGAAAGTAGAAAAAGGAAATGGCACTTAAAGCTTGATGTATAATGAAGTAAAAACATCTTCCTTAGATATCACTCAAGGAAAGAGGAGGGATTCCTGCCCAGGAACTCCCTGTGCTAAACAACACCTGCAACCTCTGCTACATAGCCCAAGAATGCAGTGGAATGTCACTTGACAATTCCAGATCTAAAAGATCATACATCAAATAATCCAAGATGCCTTTCACCGTTGCCTTCATCTCCTTTATAATGATTGAGCCATCCCAAGCCTTGGCCCTAATCTCAAATGCATTGTCTCATGTGGACAAGATCCTCCAAGTGAGACAACACTGTTTGACCAAATCAACTGAACAGTCTAGGTGCAATGTACACCTCTTCCATCATGTGTGGTTAATTTGCACATGATCCTCCACCACTTGATCATTAATGCTAAATGACCCTTTGTTTGACATCTTCAAGATCTTAGTTGAATAACTCAACCCTCCATGATCTCTCTCATTAAATGATACATGATCTCCAATCTCATTCACATTAGTAGTTTCTCAACGACCTCTTTTTGCAGATCTAGTCTAGATTAATCCACATTCACACACACAAAGTGGATATTTATTCTTATTGAGGATTGTGGGTCCCTCCACCCTTTTATTTACTTAATTCATTAAGAAAATCAAGGACTCTAATATTCCAAATATGATGTGAAATTTTGGAATATTACACTGGATCAGAGAAAGAACTTTGACTAGGTTGAATTATACCAGCCTCTAACATTTCTGCAATCATACGTTCAATTTTTCTCTTTTGGACATAAGGATATCTGCAAGGCCTGATGTTTGGAGGAACACTTCCTGGAAGAAAATGAATAGCATGATCATGATCATGAATAGGTGGGAGTCCTTTGGGAGTATCAAACACCTTGGAATGATTGTCTAAGACTTTTTGGAGATCTGGAGAAATAGATGATTTTGATGTTGGAACTTCTAGTGAGCATAATTGTGAAACTACGCCCTGTTGTTCTTTCTTAAAAATATTTGTCATAACATTAGAGCTTATTATCTTTCCTGGCTTCCCTGAAATACCTCGTAATCCGATTTCCTTTCCTTCCAAAAAAAAATTCAAGAAAAGTTCTTGAAAATTAAAAGCTATCATCCCCAAAGATTGTAACCATTGTACTCCTAGTACAACATCAGTACCTCCCATTGGGATTGAAAGCATTGGACTATTAAATACATATTTCCCCATGGATAGCTTGATATTATGACATTTTCCAGAGAAATTTATATTTCCTCCATTTGTAACCATCACTTGACATTCTGGTGCTGGGTATAAGAAATAATTCAATTCCTTGGCTACCTTACAATGAATAAAATTATGGGTACTACCCGAATCAATAAAAACTATTACCTTTTTATTCTTGATATGTCCTTATATCTTGAGAGTTTGAGGAGTGGTAATTCCTACCAATGCATTACATGATATGGTTGGACTCATTTCTTCTTCTTCCAAGGTTTCTTCTTGGTGTATATCCTCTACCTTTGAAGTTTCTTCTTCATTTTCTTCCTCCTCTTCACAATCTATGTAAAATAATTTCTTCTCGGTGCACTTATGACCTTTAGTGTATTTGAATATTAATTTTATTCTATTGCATTATTAAAGAACACTTGATTGGAAATTGGCTAAGTGTTGGAGTTAGACGTACTCTATGCACTTGATCTGGATCTTGGTTGAAATGGACCTCTTGCTGCAACTTTGTTGATAACTTCTACTATAGGCGATGAAATCAAATTCCATCAAAGACCCATTTGAGGTATTGAATAGATATTTCCATTGATATAAGACACTTGAAATTTTATGACCTGTGGTGTGGAAAAATGATTCCACAAACTCATAGGATGCATGACGGCAGAGTGTTCCAGACATGTGTAACTTCAATTGCTCATATCTCTCAAACCGGGAAATGGAATCATATTCCATATAAATCCCATTTGAGATAATAAAAAATTAGTTCTAGTGATATTATTTTCACTCTCTAATATGATATTTGGAGATCATGGCACTCACGTGAATTGTACTAAAGATTACTGCAAAACATTAAAACTGAAATATGTTTCAAACCCTCATGGAGCCATAACTTGAATATGAATTTATGTAGGAACAAAATAAAATACAAAAATAGACACAAACACAGATATGTAGAAAAAATAATTCTTCATTTCATTAATATCAAAGAAATGAAATTGGTTTACAAACAAAATGGAAATAAACTATTAAGGGCACTGGTAGCTTATCTCTGAGGATATATGTGGTGGCTAGAGGCCTCTGAACTGTGTTACAATGAGGCTCAAGGGCCTTTTTATTATTGAACAATAAGAGAAAACCCTAAACAACTAAAACCCTAACCCGAGGAGATGTAACACAAAGAGTTTATGGGCCCCGTTGGGGTTAGTTGGGCAGCCAACTTCACAGGGTCGTAACTTGGTCATATTATCTCTGTTTGCGGCATATGATACCTCGTTGGAAACATCTCTATGGGGACTACACCATTTAGGGTGTTAAAATGACTCTGGAAGTTCAAGACCAAAAACTGCTAAAAATTGTAAATAAGAAAACTGATGAAACTAACCAGTGGAATAGGCGGGTGGCCACCAATATACACCTGGATCATTCCTACTCCCTTGGGAAGAAATGATCCCCATTGTATGCAGAGCCTCCATGAGGTATGGAAATTTATGTTGAACCTGGTCCCTGGTGAACCACTTTCCCTGGTGAAGGAGTTGACTTGCTTTAAAGTGGGTATAGCTTTCAATGGGGTCCAGAGAGGCGTGCCTTCTGCAAATGTAACCAAAATGTGTTGCCCACTTGGAAATTGTGTGGCACTTGATGTTGATCCCAATGCTACTTGTACTTGGCATTGGATTTCTCCAAGATATCGTGGACCTGCTGGCAGATGTCAAACAGTACATGTGTGGATTCTGTATGTGTGGTTGCATGAGGTATGGAAACATCAGGAAGTGGCACACCTAGGGTCAGATCAATGGAGTGCTTGACCTGACAGTGTAGAGGAACCTTTGTGGGTGAGGATAAAATTTCCTTGTATTCCTCCACAACTTTTTCCATTTTTTGCTGCCAGGCAGGGAAACCCTATTTGGAGGTTGTGGCCATAATATTCTTCTTGCCCTATGAGCATATTGTAATGAAAAAAAAATTCCTAGTTTGCGAAATAATCTTACTATGTTTCTTTGAAGTAATCAAAGAGACAACAAGAGGTGGTACTACCTTCTGTATCTTGTATAAATTATTTCCCAAAGTAGTAACAACAGAACAAGGCCTATAATTATACACATCATGTCGCTTCCATAAGTATGGTTGGCCCAATAATAAATCAGACACATCAACAGGAGCACATCACATAGTACCTCATCCATGAAGGGCTTGATGTTGTATAGAAGGTGGGACTGATGGCTGACACGAAGATCTCTTCTTTGGTGAAGCCACTCGATGGTATAAAACTGTGGGTGTGATGTGGTCAGTAGGCCAATCCACTTCATGACCTCTATTGAAATGAGGTCATTTTGGCTTCCACTATCAACAAGGAATTGCAATGGAGAACCCTTCACCCACATCTGCAAATGGAAGAGATTATCCCCATCCTCTAGATCCTCGGGATCCTCCCTCTAGAGCTTAGTGGTGGCAAAAATGGCACTTAGATCTACATCAATGATCTGATTCCCTTTTTCATTCCCTTTATTCGTTTCTGACTCAGAATCAGAACATGTATCTGATTCAGATGCCTTCAGTTCAACCACCAGGAACTGTTTTTTCTGACACTTTCTTGTGTTGTGAGTGGATCTGTTATGAAATTCACACCACTTCCTCGTGTCCTTATTTGGCTTTGTGGTGTTGTTCTAAGTCACCCCCCTTTGGCTTTTCCCTTTGCTTTTTGGTTCATGGGTGCCTTTCCCTAGCTTCGGATTCAGAGATCCAAAGTCTCGCTTCTTCTTTTTAAATTGATGCTCAATCTTGGCAGCATATCAATATGTCGCATGGAACAAGGTAATTCAAGGAAATCCATTTCCTCCTGAATGCATTTTTTCAAACAGTTGTGGTACTTGAGCACAAAAAGTCTCTTCTAATCTTTAATACCCAACTTCGTGCACCGGGTATGGAATATATTCGTCAGCTCGTGCACATCTTGATCCCTTTGCTATCGCAACATGGTCCATTTTATGTACTTGTCCTCATAGCTTCCCATTGGGTAATATTTTTCCTTGATGCTTTCTCAGAACAAATTCCAAGTGGGTGCGGCTGAGAACATTGAGGGTTCCCTCTCGTCCTTTTGGTCACAGTAGGTTTCCCACCAATATTTGACATGAGGGGCGCCTTTGAGGAGTGAAAAAGTAATATTTTCTCGGTTATAGAAATCATGGATTGGAAAATACCCTTCCAGCATATTCAACCATCTATCTATGATGTTCACATCTATCTGGCCTTTAAATACAGGAATGTCAAAGTTGACTTGTACCTTGCAAGGAGTGGTGCCTCAAGAGTGGTTGATGGACGCAGATACACTGCCAATGGGAAGTCGTTGAAGGATCTGCGGAAATTTACCCATCATTGTGTTCATTTGTTTCTCAAGGGCCTCCTCAAGCAATATTTTGATAGGATATCCTTCTCTCTCGTCTTTCTTTTCTTTTTCCATGGGAGGTCGTCGAGGTTTGTGGGGCTGATCTTACAAAGGTTCAACGAGATCGAGCCCTAACTCCTTATACCCCAACCTTGTTGGGGACTTGCAAAGAAAGATCGAGAAAGAGCAGACTGCTCTTATACCACTGATCCAGATCTTGGTTGAAACGAACCTCTTGCTGCAACTTTGTTGATAACTTCTGCTATAGGCAATGAAATCAAATTCCATCAAAGACACATTTTAGATAATAAAAATTAATTTCAAATGTGATCTTTTTCACTCTCTAATATTATCTGTGGAGACCGTGGAATTTGCAAGAATTTTACTGAAGATTACTGTAAAACATTGAAACTGAAATATGTTTCAAATCCTCATGGAGCTGTAACGTGAATCTGGATTTATGCAGGAATGGAATAAAATATAGTAATAAACAAAAACATAGAGATGTATCAGAAATAAAACTTCGTTTCATTAATATCAAAGAACTGAAATTGGTTTACAGATGGAATGGAAATAAACTAGATAGGGCATTGGTAGCTTATCTCCAAGAAGATATGTGGTGGCTACATGCCTCTAAACTGTGTTACAATGAGGCTCAATGGCCTTTTTATTATTGAACAATAAGAGAAACCCCTAAAAAATAAAAACCCTAACCCGAGGAGATGTAACACCAAGAGTTTTTTAGAAAATATCTAACATAGTTCCAATACCATGTAGAGATTATATAGAAGCTCTATATATACCAATGGATTCAATCCAATCATGAAATGTAATAAATCAAGATACACAATCCTTCTACAATATTTGTGGAATATAAAACACGATCGCTCAATCACATGCAAGTAAGAGGAAGAAGTAAATCAATCGCACAACAGAAGATATTTCTGGGGAAAGCACCTACTAAAAACCACTCTTTCATATACTGTACATAGTCAAATAATCATTAAACAATACAATTATTTCTCACACCGAGAAAATCTTGCACTCTACTGATCGTCTCACTCTTATCCTCCACAAAAATAACTAGCAATTCTTAGGAAAAATTGACCAACACTTAGCCAATTCTCATCCCCTACTTAGCCCAACCTTGCTCACGCAATCCCTAGGAAATTAATCCCCATTAAATATAATAATCATCCTTCCTTGACTGTGTAATCCCTATGGAGCCTTCCTCTTCTTTTATAACTGCTCCTGGTCAGTTCGCCAAAAATACAACTGATAGTTTACTTGTCTTAAACCTTTGTCTCAACTGGGTTGTCATCAAAATTTACATGCATGAAACTATTAATAGTGAATCATCAATTAATTGGTAGATCACTACTTGTGAATTAAATCTATTTTAATTCACTTGATCTTCCACTAGCTAATCATTCAGTTAGAAATAGTTAAATTGATTTTAACTTAATTAATGTGAGTTAACTGATCACACTCACACCACACCAGTGCTGCAATAGCAACTGGACCTTGTTAATAATAGAATCACTCTACATGTCCATTGTTTGACCCTCAACTCGAAATTATTGAGATAACTAAGTATATCACACTTAGTTAAATATTACAAGTTGTTATGAGAGAAGATTACAATTTATTTTCCAATTTATTTAAAAATTGGTTTCACATTAATGTGTCGCTGTGATCCATGACTATGTGACCTATGATCCCGCACTAGTGTGTGTGCATTTTCTTTGTTCTTTCTGGATGCCAATTTCACTATTTCGTATTGCAAATTTAACCACACTCCCTCTCAACAAGAAAGGAATTAGTATGTCCTGATCAGGTACCTTTGGAATTTTCTTGCATGCAACACTTCTCTAGTGTTTTTCGCACAATAGCCTCCAAACAAATGAATTAGTATAATGCATCTCTCATCAAAATCTTCTACTGCTACTAGTTACTACTCATGTCTACTGGACTCTCTGTGTTGTTGCTGACATTTGCACCCATGCACTCTGCACTGAATCTATTAGTCAAGGTTTTCATTGATGTCAATATAACATTGACCGAGATGTCAATATTCTTGATATGCTTGGTTCCAGATGATGATTTCATGACTCTTGGTTGACTAGGATACCATAAATGAAGATGTCAAGTCATGAAGAAGTCAAAAAATTAATTAAGGAAGCCCTAATAAGTACTTTATCTAATGTTGCATGCACTTGATGAAGGTTGGAAGACTAGATTATGATGTGGAAGATCTCATTTGATGGTTGGAAGACTACCTTGAAACTTTCCTAATGATGCTGCACTATGACATACTATTGTACTATTATTGAGTACATGACGCTATACTTTCATGATGATATGGATGCTGGATACTATCATGATGACATGATGTCCTACATGATGACACTATGATCCTATGATTGATAATCCAAACAAAGGAGAAGACAAGCAGTGGAAAAGGCATGCTGTCCTATTCACCTCTTGCACACAAAAATTAAGGATAGTCACAAAGAAAAAAACGTTTTCATATCCTTAGAGGCAGAATTTCACTATGACATCTAACTACCTTTTAGAGAATAATTTTAGCTTTCTAAGCTCTTACTTGGCTGAAAACTCCAAGTTTTTTGGGAGATATGAATTTTTCAATTTAAGGAAATCATTTTGTCCTTGAGCGACAGAAGGAGACTTTTGAAGCGATTGGACTTCAAGTAAGCTTCTTATTTCATTATTTGTGTCTTTTTACAGTTAGGAAAGATAGTCTTAAAGTCTTTGACCTGTTGTTCTAGATTAGCACTTGTCTAGGGAATAATTATTTATCCGTAATTCATAATTTCGCTTAACAAATTGGCGACTCCACCGGGGAGATTACTCTTTGTCCTAGGTGTTTTAGCCTTTGATTTTCTTTGTTTATTCACCCAGTAGTTGTTACTCACAAAGATTAAGCTTTTTGAAATCCAAATTTGCAAAGAAGTGTGTTAAAAAACTGTGTTTTTCCTTATACACTATGCCCAATGCACTCTTAAACAAGACACAGTGCTTTGCATAGCATTGTCTCCCTTTCAGGCCCGCGTTGCTAATCACTGTCCCTCTTTAGAGACTGTGTTGCCTCCTAAAACCACCCAAATTTCTGAGAATTTGTCTTTGCAATTTGATTTAGTTTGTTTTATGTTGTGTTTTGAAAATTTTGAACCTCATATTAACCAGTGAATCTATCTACCTCTTCCTCCTTTGAAAGAAAATTTTTTCAGTGTTTGTTTAAAGAATTTTTCTTTATCATTGATGAATTAATTTCAAAGTATTTTCATTGTCGCATTAGATCCATTTGATTTTAAAAAAGGAAACTTTCTTAATTCTTCATTTCCTGATAGGATAAATTGTTGTTTAATTCCTCATTTTTCCTTCAAAAGAGAAATTGTTGTTTGTATTCCTCATTTCTCAAAAGTAAAAGGCATTTGTTTTTATTGATTTAGTGCACTTAGTTTCTTTTTTGCATTCATAACATTAAAGGAACCGAAAATAAATACCTGCATTTGCATGTAGTGGTTTGTGTGTTTTTCATAAGGAACAATTAGTAAATCTACATTTAGTTTGTGCTCATTGATTTGTTTTCTCTCAAATTGATTGCTATTTCCCTCTAGTAGCTAGGATTTTCATTGAAAAACTAAAACTGAAATATTTCTTATCATTATTAGTTTGCATTTTAGGAATTTCCAATACATCATCGTGGTGAACCTTTGAAATTAAAATCGATAAACAAGATCAACTTAAAATTTATCTCAATTTACCTAACAAAGCATTGGAACCATAACGATAAAATTTATAAGCTCTAGGCTAGAGACGTGTTCCGACGTCATAAAACATAGTAGTCATCATTAACTTGTCTATGATACATTTCGAGTGTGATACCTCACTCCACGTACGTAAGTATATCGTAGCTCGTCCACGTACTTTCAGGTATATCGGGCGGTGTTACAGTATGAAAAGTATAAAGGGGTGCTCTCACTGTGCGGTTTCGTATCAAACAACGCTAATATGGACTTGGGCCTCCATGTACCTTCGGGTATATTTGGGAGGAAAAATTTTAGGTGCTATCCATCCATAGTGAATTGAGTCATCCACCTTGTAAATTGTGATACACCAAACACAACATTCGGGATATTTCCTAGTCGTACTTCTTGGTTCGCTAGGAGGTATTCTGCAGTTCACAGTTTCTTGGTAAACCATTTTTCCTAGCATCACCCTTTTATTTATTTATTTATTTTGGTTAAAATAAATCAGTCATCATGGAAGTATAAAATTCCTTTCCCTGTCGTTCATGTAGACTTGCATTGAAACCACCTTTACCACCACAAGCTACTTTTATGCAGCGAAGGTGATATCACTCTACTGAAACTAGTACTATCAGTACCTCTGGTGAAGCATCTTCTTCCCATATACCAGAGTTGACACAAGTTGTTTCTATAAATCCTGGTTTGTCTACTGTTGTCGAGACAGATTCCTCACAGCTACTCGTGGTCACAATCCATCCAATCTGTGAGACCATACCTCCCGAACCTGACGTTGTTCAACTGGAAGTTGATATGGATCCCATTGTGCTTTAGGGGGGAGCTGTTATTGTTCAAACTAGACATCATCCCTAGGTCCAATGAAATAGGGTCTATCATCCCCTTATATTTCAAGTTGCTATATTCCATAAGTGGAAAAAATCTTGATCCTAAAGTCGAACAACCGGAAGTTGTTCATGTATTGGTCACTCCAAAATCTATTGTAGCCATTGAGTCTCCCATATCGCGTAGTCAACCACCTAAAATATACTTCAGCCCAGAAAAAGAGGTTCTTCCACCTGGTTTGATTTTGATTGAAGAAATATCACAAGATGAGACACCTTTAACTCCAACTCATTTTTGGTAGGATATTTACATGTACGATTCTTTTCCTCTATCACCTTCCTCTTCTTTTTTTGATCCTGTTTCACTTCGAGTTTCCGTAGATTCTATAGGGTATACATTGGGTCATTTGACCATGGCTGAGATAAGATCCTTGAATGAAACATATATTTCAGCTGCGACAACATCTACTATTGCTTCATCTTTGATGTTTTTTCCATTGAATGCACCCATGTGATCATCTGGAATCCTATCTGGTTCCTCCTTTATGAGCACTGGACGACTTGATCCTTTATTCACATCTTCAGTGCAATATCAAGTTGATCCCATCATTTATTCTCCTTGGTGGTTGGTGATACCACAGAAATTATCCTCAGAAATTCTAAAATTCAATGGAAACCCTGGAGAAGACCCGTCAACGCATGTTATAACTTATCATTTATGGTGTTCATCAAACTCCTTAAATGATGACTCTGTTAGACTACCTCTTTTCTAGCACACACACACTAGGCCAACTTCACAATGAGGATGGTTCTTTTTCTGTGTCAACCTTGTTAAAATATGAAACAGAGCCATGAGGATGGTTCTTTTTCTGTGTCAACCTCGTTAAAAAATGAAACAGAGTCATGAGGATAGTTCTTTTTTCTTGTGTCAACCTCATTAAAAACTGAAACAAGTGCCGATGAGGATGGTTATTTTACTGTGACAACCTTGTTAAAAAATGAAACAGTCCATGAGCATAGTTCCTTTTCTTGTGTCAAGCTCGTTAAAAAATGAAACAAGGTTCCATGAGAATAGTTCTTTTCCTGTGTCAAACGCGTTAAAAAATGAAACAAATCCTCTCCTAATTACGATGAGTCTTCCATATGATCTCGTAAATGAACCTTCATTCCATCTAGCTATTAGTAACCAGTAGTTTACTTAGGTGAATGAAATGAAGCTTGGGGGGACATTTTCTCTTGCAGGGGGCATTCGACATGTGATCTTGCAGGGGCCATTCAAAACATTCTTACCAATTTCACACAATCGATCGCTGAAGTTCGGGGGAAAAATCAGGTTTAGAGCTCCAAAATGCAAATGGTAACTATGGACTGGTAAAAATGAATAGTAAAACTACTTTTAATAGTCATTTAATTATTTGCAAATTACATTTATTGCTATGACTATAGTTTTATTATGTTTTTTATCATGAAATAGGTAGTTTTAATGCATTTGATGTTGTTCTAAACATATCTTACAACTGATAAATAGACTGGTTGTGCAGATTTATTTCAAGAATGATTTGACCACAAAGCATACTTGTTCTCCTTATTTTTCGAGCTTTGTTAAAAATGAAAAAGTATTTGAAGTGAAATTTTATCTCTTTTTCGAGCTTCGATAACAGTGAAAAAGGAAGCTCTGGAGTCTTCTTTCAACTCTTTTCAGACTCCGATAATGTGAAAATATTGCTGAGCACATGTCTTTGTGAGCTTGTAAAAGTAAATTAATTGATATATACTCAGTATAAGTTTACCATTTTCTGGACTGAGATAGATTATTTACAAAAAAGTAATACCTTGGTTGAACATGAATAAAGAGGTTCTCTAATATATTATTTTACACTTTTTCGAATCTGAGTGACAACTTTACGAAAAAATTACTTTTGGAGTTTTCTTTCATCCTCTTTTTCAAACTCTCTAAAAATGAAAAAGGACATGGCTGTCATTGTCATTAAGCTCGTTAAAAAATAAAATAGCGACGGGCTTGTCGATCATGGCAAGAATCAAGTTTCATTCATCGCTAGACTCGTTAAATTATGAAATAGCGATACATTATTCACCCGAAGGGTTGAATTATAGATCAATAAAATGTTATCCTCCTCAAGCTTGTTAAAAAATAAGGAGGTACTGGTCGACAAATGACCAGGGAAAATTTGGGAAAAGTGAGAAGAATTCTTTATGGCAGCAAGTTGCTCTTGAACGTCACACTTCCTTCACTTCATGTCCATGACTATTGCATGCAGAAAATTCCAAAGGTACCAGATGGGGATAGATTGAATTCCTTTCTTGTTGAGAGGGAGTGTTGAAATTTGCAACAAGAAACAGTGAATTTTTCAACTAAAAAGGACAAAAAAAAATGCACCCACACTGATGAGGAATTTTGATGTACCAGGAGTGAGGAATGTGAGACGTCTAATTTATTTTTCCCTTAAATAAATTGAACAATAAATTGTAATTTCGTCTCATAACAACTTGTGTCAGTTAACTAATTCATGATGATTGAGTTAGCTCAATAAATTCAATTTAAGGTGATCAAGGTGGATATTGGTGGCCACCTGCCTATTCCACTTGGGCCCTCGCCATTGTCTCTTTAAGTTTTTCAATTACCTTAATTATAGCACAATTTACTATTTTTGTCAGTTTTTCAGGTCCTGAAATTCCGGAGCTATTTTGAGGCCCCAAACGACATTTTTTGGGCATGAAAGGTTTTGTGATTTCATAGAAATCGCATTAGTAGTTGTAGTCCTCGGAGACATCTTTCTAACAAGGTATCATGTGCATCAAACGAAGATGATATGACCAAGTTACAACCCCAGAAAGTTGGCTACCCTGTAGAAATTTGCTGAATAATGAAGATTTATCCACTGAGATTATCTTGGTCACACACTAATTCGAATTCATGCATAACACATAACCTCTTCTACAATTAATCATCAATTTGCGGAAATAGAAACAGTCGCATGTGCACATAAACACAATATGTAATGGGGAAAGCTTATAGCTGAAAACCCCCAGCTATTTTGTATATTATAATAGAAGAGAACATGTAACAATCTCAGTACAATACTCCTCACAAGTACTCAGTACTGTCTCCAAAAGTTACAGACAAACTAGCTCAGTTTTGAACAAGTCACAGGTTCAAAACTCATCCACTAATTGCCTGCCTCTACTGCGCAATCCAAGTTGGTTCAATGAGAGATCCAAGTTCAAATCTCCTTGGCTTCAACTGCGCAATCCTCATGGGAAATATCCTCCAATGCTTGTGCAAATCTCATGCACAACTCATGTCGCAACTAATAGCAAACTCACCCTTTCATCTACCTCTTCCACTGGTCTTCACTGAACTGTCCATGCACTGTAGTGAACTGATGTGTTCTTGAGTTGAATAGTGAGTTAATAATTAGTGAATTAAATAATATTTAAATCACTCAACTCATCACTAGTGTATTAGCTAGTTAAACTAAACACAACTAGTTCAACTAAGTTAAACCGAACACAACTCCACCAACTGTCTCATCAACTCCACCAAACTCCGCCACTTGAGTTCTAACTAAATTCAACCATGCATGACACCAAACCCCTAGGAATAGTGTAATTCCTTCTGTCAGGTGCATGGGCCACATCCGTAGCTCCAACTGAAGTGCTGTAAGAGAATAAACTGAAGTTTATAGTCCAAATATTATTAAGGGCTAATAATATTTGATTGACCTATTTTTAGACAGGCAGTCTAAAAATAGACTTCGACCTGTATGTCTAAAAATAGAGGTCCATATATTTTTACCAACTCGACCAATCATCCAAGAATAGCATATTGCAACTCCTAGACCATGCTCCATATGTCTAAAAATAGACTTTGCGCCAAAAATAGCCTGCGGGCCCACTTAGTGAAGGCGACTTCATTTCACTAAGCTCCATCATCTTGTTGCATTTTCAACACTCCCTCTCAAAAAGATATGGATTATCTGCAACCCCTATCCTGCCTCTGTGGAATTCGAATTTGCTCCTGGTGAGCGCCTTCGTCAAGATGTCGACATCCTGATCCTCCGTGGGAATATATGAAAGTAACATGATTCTCCGCTGCACACAATCTCTGATATGATGGTACCTGATGTCGATGTGTTTGGATCTATCATGAAATACTGGATTAGCCGAGAGTTTAATGCAACTTTGGTTATCACAGTAAATCACTGTAGGCTCCAAATGCAACCCGAACAATCCAACGAGGATCTTCCTCATCCAAATAGCCTCGCATGCAGCCAAGCTTGTTGCCATGTACTCGGCCTCTGCTGAACTGAGTGCCACGGATCTCTGCTTCCTGCTGTACCAGGAAACTGTTGTCGACCCAATGCTGAAAACTCCTCCAGATGTGCTCTTTCGGTCCGTTGGGCTCCCTACCCAATCTGCATCAGTGAAGCCGGAAAGCTTCGCTCCATCCTCCTGTCTGTACCATAGACCATATCCCGATGTGCCACTAAGATAACGAAATACATGCTTTCCTGCCTTCCAGAAGAGCTTGGTAGGCTTAACCATAGCTTGCGAAAGCTGGTTAACAGCATAGCATATATCGGGTCGTGTATTGACCAGATACATAAGCGACCCCACCAACTGTCGATAAACAGTGGCATCCACTACCTCCGCTGAAGTAGCATCCTCCTTCCTCCAACCACCAGGAAGAGGAGTGTCAACAGGCTTGCAACCATGCATGTTGAACCTCTCCAGAATCTCCCGGGCATACTTGCCCTGAGAAACAAACAGTCCTCCACTGCGCTGCCAAATCTCCAATCCCGGGAAATAATGAAGGATGCCCAAGTCCTTCATCTCAAACTCTCGTGCAAGATCCTCCTTGCATGAAAGTATCAACTGCTCATCGCCAGTCAAAATCAGATCATCTACATACAATACAATGATCAACAGCTTCCCCTCCACCACAATCTGGTACAGGTTAGGATCCGCCTCACTCTTGGAGAATCCAAGCCCGGTGAAGTAGCTGTCTATGCGAGTGTACCAAGCACGAGGTGCTTGCTTCAGCCCGTACAGTGCTCTCTTGAGTCGGCACACATGCGACTCACTGTTGAAGATCTCGAAACCTTCAGGCTGCTCTATGTACACCTCCTCCTCAATGACTCCGTTGAGGAACGCAGTCTTCACATCCATCTGATGGATGTGCCATCCCATATGCGCTGAGAGAGCTAGGATCGTCCGTATGGAAGAGTACCTTGCGACAGGTGCAAAGGTCTCCTCATAATCGATCCCCTCGATCTGTGAGAAGCCATGGGCAACAAATCTTGCCTTGTACTTCTCCACACTCCCGTCAGCCGCCTGCTTCACTTTGTAGATCCATCGTGAACCCACCACTGATTTCCCTTCCGGTCTTGGGAAAATCTCCCATGCACTGTTTCTGGCGATCGAATCATATTCTTCGATCATGGCATCTACCCATGCAGATTCCTCCACAACTTCCTCAAAATAGGATGGCTCTGTCACGACACATTGACTCATAAGAGCCATGTATCCAGTGTACCGATCCGATGACTGTCTCTGTCTGTGCTGTGCCATAGGTGGTCCTACAACCCTCTCTGCATCTTGAGCCAGTCGCTCAGCTTCTGTAGTGCGCTTGCGCCCTCTGATGGTTGGCGCTGCATGAGTGGTTTCTTCCACTGCATGAACTTCCTCTTGTGGCTGATCCACTTCCGGAAGCTCCTCCTTAGGAACTAATAGCTCCTCATCTGCATGCAAGTGTGGCTCCCTCTCAAGCGAAAACTGCATGGCTTTCTCCTCCTAAAACTTGATATCCCGTCACACAACAGTCTTACGACTGTCTGGCAAATACACCTGATAGTTGTGAGGTGTATCAGTGTACCCCACAAATATTCCAACCTCTGCGATCGGATCCAGCTTCTTTGCGTCATCGTCACATGCATGTGAACGGAGTGAGCCAAAAAATCCTCGGATAGAGATTTCGGGCCTCTTGCCGAAAAACGTGCCTCTGCGGTGTACTCTTGTAAGTATCCTGTGAGGACAACGGTTGCACATATATACAACTGTGATGTGCATGCCTAGGACCCACAAGTGAGGGTATGCACGATCGAGCAACATCGCCCATGCGGCACCCACGATGGCTGTTCTTCCACTCGGCCACCCCTTCTACTATGGGGTGTGTAGGGTACACGATGAGCCCTCCTCGTAAGAATCCTTAACGCAAAAGTAAGCTAATTGATAGAGAGATGAATTTTCCCTCGTATTGTTGCTCTAGGCAACTACATGCTTGGGTCCTTCTCAACCAGCGCCTTGAACTCACAGAACTTTGAGTATGTCTCGCTCTTCTTCTGCATGAAGAAGATCCAGCACTTCCAAGAGAAATCATCAACAAAGATCACATATTACTTGTGCTTTGCTGTCGAAGCTACTGAGAAAGGTCCACACACGTCTGTGTGAACTCTCTCAAGGATCGTCGTGGCGCGAATATCCTTCTCGTGAAAGGTGGCTTTCACAAATTTTCCCAAGGTACACCCCTTGCACTGATCTGACTGCGCAAGAGTGCCCTTAGGAAGCCCAGTAGAAATCTGCTGCGGTATCTTCAAAGCTCCATGGTGAAGGTGGCCCAATCTCCGGTGCCACAGCTCGCCATCATCCCGGCTCACCACTCCTTCCACCTTGCATGCCATTCTTTAACGACCATCTACTTACAAGCTGATAAAGGTTCTTGACTCGAACCCCTATCTTCCGGGTCTCTCCAGTTGTCTTACTGCGCAGGAAAGCTTTTTCTTCGCTGAAGACCACATCATACCCCTTGTCTTCCAACATCGCCACAGAGATTAGATTCTTCATCAATCCTGGAACATGCAAAACTTCCTTCAATACGAAGGGTTTACCAGACTCCCTCTCAAAGGAAATGGTACTGATACCGGTCGCACTGTATCTACCATCATCGCCCATCTCGATGTGCACTCCAAGATCTTTCTCATCCAGATCTGAAAACAGATCTTGATCTCCAGTCATGTGAAACGACGCACCACTATCCAAGAACCATATTGATCCCATCACACTTGAGACCAAGCATGCGATCAGCGAAAAATCCAATTCGAACTAAGAAGCCAATGCCTCTCCCCCTGCAGATCCGGCGGCCTTCTTATTTTTCTTCTTCTGCGGGACAATTTGTGGCATAGTATAGTGCGGTGATGGTGAAAGCACTTCACCTTGGACATGTCTTGCTTCTTTCCTTTCGCACCCGGACGAGAATCTTTCTTACTCTTCCCCTTCTTTGCTTTGGCAACCAAAGCGCAGTTTTCTTCATCAGCTCCCTTTGATGAAGATCCATCTCGAGTAGTCCTCTTTATCTCCTCCTGCATGAGATCCGCCCAAAGGCGCTCCCATCCCGGCAGCTTCTCCCGACCATTGACACTATCTTGATATGAGTGCCAAGCCTTCGGAAGACCAAGGAGAACCAGGTCGACCATATCCTCTTCATCGACAGTAACTCCCACACTTCCCAGTTCATCTCTGCATTGAGTGAACTTCGTGAGGTATTTGGCGATACTGTCGCCTTTCTCCATCTTAATGTTTCTGAGTTTATCCTTGAGTGCCAGCTTCCTTTGGTCACTCTTGCTCTGGAATAGATCTGTCAACACTTTCCACATCAAATATGGAGAAGCTTTTCCATGCAGGCTAGATACAATGTGATCCTTCATGCTCTCCAACAGAATCCTTCGACATTTTGCCATCTTCTTTTGCTAAGCCTCAACTTCAGTAGGATCAGTAGACTTTTGGACATCCATATCTACGAACTCCTTCAGCCCATTATCTTCTAATACCGCCTCCATCTGGTCTTTCCATGCAACATAATTCGAACTGCTTTCAAGGGCATATTCGAGTCGCAAACCGTTGAAAGACATTTCAACTCCAGCACCAAGAAAACAATCTGCTGCAAAATTCGAATTCCAAGCTCAAAAACTCAACTGCTTCTGGATCTGTGAGAAAAAATTTATTTCTAGCATAGAGATGGTTGTGGGGGAATTCTTCGGATATGTCACCTTCGGAAAGGATGGATCCAGAGGTTACCTGGCCCGATACAGACTCTGTCTACCGAAATAAAATTGTAATCACTGTAATAGATCCCGATGATCAATTCGTTCCGATACCATGTAGAAATTTGCTGAATAATGAAGATTTATCCACTGAGATTATCCTGATCATACACTAATTGGAATTCATGTATAACACATAACCTCTTCTACAATTAATCATCAACTTGCGGAAATAGAAACAGTCGCATGCACACATAAACACAATATGTAATGGGGAAATATTATAGCTGAAAACCCCCAACTATTTTTTATATTATAATAGAAGAGAACATGTAACAATCTCAGTACAATACTCCTCACAAGTACTCAATACTGTCTCCAAAAGTTACACACAAACTAGCTCAGTTTTGAACAAGTCACAGGTTCAAAACTCATCCACTAATTGTCTGCCTCTACTGCGCAATCCAAGTTGGTTCAATGAGAGATCCAAGTTCGAATCTCCTTGGCTTCAACTGTGCAATCATCATGGGCAATCTCCTCCAATGCTTGTGCAAATCTCATGCACCACTCATGTCGCAACTAATAGAAAACTCACCCTTTCATCTACCTCTTCCACCGGTCTTCACTGAACTGTCCATGCACTGTAGTGAACTGATGTGTTCTTGAGTTGAATAGTGATTTAATAATTAGTGAATTAAATAATATTTAATTCACTCAACTCATCACTAGTGTATTATCTAGTTAAACTAAACACAACTAGCTCAACTAAGTTAAACTGAACACAACTCCACCAACTGTCTCATCAACTCCACCAAACTCCGCCACTTGAGTTTTAACTGAAGTCAACCATGCATGAGCTCACCAAACCCCTAGGAATAGCGTAATTCCTTCTGTCAGATGCATGGGCCACATCCGTAGCTCCAACTGAAGTGCTGCAAGAGGATAAACTGAAGTTTATAGTCCAAATATTATTAAGGGTTAATAATATTTGACTGACCTATTTTTAGACAGGCAGTCTAAAAATAGACTTCGACCTGTATGTCTAAAAATAGAGGTCCATCTGTTTTTACCAACTCGACACCCACGATCATCAAAGGCCAGCATCTTTGCCAGCTCTGTACATGCAACTCTACATGTCTAAAAATAGACATAGTCTAAAAATAGACTTTGCGCCAAAAATAGCCTGCGGGCCCACTTAGTGAAGGCTACTTCATTTCACTAAGCTCCATCATCTTGTTGCATTTTCAACATACCCAACTAACCCCAATGAGGCCCATAAACTCTTGGTGTTACATCTCCTCGGGTTAGGGTTTTATCTTATTTTTAAATAATAAAAGATACCCTTCATCCTTATTGTAACACAATTTAGAGGAACATAACTATCTATGGTATTTATAGAAAATTTCCCATGTGCAATTATAAAGTCATTGGGATGCCATGATGGATTACACAATCAAGGAAGGTTGATTTTCCTAATTAATATGGAGATAATTCCATAGTAATTTCGTGAGCAAGGTAGGCTGAGAATTGGCTAAGTATTAGACCGTTTTTTCCTAGATCAGCAGGAGACAATTGGCAGAGTGCTAGAGAATCTCAAGAGAGATTAAGCATTGTATTGTTTCATGATTCCTTGACTTTATACAAAATAGAGATAGAGGGTTTTGAGCAGTTTCTTCCCCAGATAAATCTAGTGTTGTGCGATTGATAACTTGTTTCTCTTACTTATATGTGATTGTGCGATCTTGTTTTGTTTCCACAAATTGTAGGAAGGATTAAGTATCTTGTTTTAGTACATTACAAGATCAGATTGAATCCCGTTGGTTATATTTTATACATGAAATAGAAGAGAGGGTTGATACCATCTTGCCTTGTGGTGGTTACTAGGCAGAAAGGTCTGTGATAAAGAACAACATAACTGGAGGAGGGCTTGCACTATAATTTAGAGCCATAACAGAAGTTGACGTAGGTGTAATATTGACTAATTTAACCCTATTTTGAGGGTCGACATTAAGATCTAAAGTTCATGTCAAGATTTAGTCAAAGAAATGCCTAGAATTTATGGATCCATATGATCTAGGTCAAGTCTCTTATGGAGGCAAGAGTTGTGTTTTTTCTATGTGTGGATAGGGTTTGTTCAACAAAAATTAGAAGTACATAAGTATAATGCCATAGTTAGGACAGTTTCCTAGAATTTTGAGTTCATAAGGTATGCCCTTAAGACTGTGACAAATTTGCATAGAAGAAGACGGGTTGTGACCATTAGAGCAAGTTTTATTTCTGCAATAAAGAACATAGATCTGGAAGATGGTTTGTAAATTCAGTATGTGTGGAGACAATAGATCCAAAGGAGGGCGGAACCTGACTAGAATATTGTGCATGCAGAAGAAATGTGCCATATGAAGAATGGATTGACATGCAGAGGAGTTGATTTTGGTGGACTTTCCATAGAGTTTTAAACAAATATCTAAAGAAACCTATAAAAAATTAGTAAATGGACTGTTAGTGGCTGATTTGTAACCCTAGTTCAGTCATCTATAGATTGTTAGAAGTGTGATAAGAGGAGTACTTCATATTTTTTCATAGATTGGACAACAAAGATCAAATTTTCAATACACAAGAACAGTGACCTTGAGAGGACTCAAACCATTGTTAGGTGGAAAATTCGAAGAGCCCTAGATGAAGACAATATTGTGGTACCTAGATCAGTAAAACGAATTGACTGTGGTTGGGCAGATTGATGGTAGTCCAAGTACAGTTGGTTGGAGGGTTGTTAGGTTACTGTCAAAGAAGAGCCCTGACTCTTGTTCTGGTGAAGGAAAACAAAATTGGTAGAAGGGTAGGTGTATAGGGCCTAAGGATGTGCAGATTTTGAAGGGCTAAAGTAACAGTCAAGTGGGCCAACCAACTAGCCATAGTTCAATATATTGTAGAGAATTGATTCAGAGAGAAGAAGGGCAACCTCCATAGCACTGGACTTCTCATCTTGGAGCTGTAATATGGAAAAAGTGGGCATACCAAAGATTTGTTCACAAATGGAATTGTGAATAACTTGTTACCACTCAAACTAGTAGTGGACATAAAAGGGGTTCCTAAGAGGGAAACTACTAGGACAAGGGAAATGATGGAGGCTTAGCCCATTGTCAACACAGCTAAGGCTCCTTGCTCTTCACGGAATTTCACCGATGGGTGGAGTCCCGGTAGTTTAGGAAGTCACTTGTAGAGTATAGGTCAATGAATAGGTGGGAAGTGACCCTCAAAACCCTTCTCCCTAAGATAAAATAAAGAGTGGGACTTGCTTTCCTTTTAAGCAAGTGAATTTATCTTCTAGGGAGAGAGGAGGGGGATTGAAGGGTTAAGGGAGAAGAAAAATACTTATGAAGGAAGTTCTCAATCCCTAAAATCCTTTGGGAACTTGGATTCCCAAATAGTCCTTGATGAAAGGCCTTTGACACCAAATGGGACCACACGGGGCCAAGTGGACCCAGCCCAAGTTCAGGGATGGAATTTGGCAACCAATGATGTTCCTATCCTAGACAAGGTGAGGGGAAAGGATCAAACAATATTTTTTACTTCGATAGGTCAAATTGATCCTAATAGGTTCTATCCTTGGGACCACCTAGGCAAAACGTGATCCTAGATCCAGGGCTTGAGGTATCTGGAGATTCCACAGTCGGAATTGGCCAAAGTTCTAAGGAGAGTGAGGGCACCCAACAATGTAGCTTCCTCTAGGAGATAGAAGTTTTCCTCTAGCTAGATTCCTGGGAAATTGTTGCCTTAGGTGACCTAATGGGGCTAGACCTAGGGAATGTGAAAATTTCTTAATATAAGAAACCCTACTGCAGTATCTTGATTCAATTCTCCTACTTGAATTAATTTACAAGTTAATTTCTAAAACATTTAATAAATTAGTGAATTAAATATTAAATACAACTAGCAACCTACACATACAGATAAAATATTGAATAACATGCTCATAGACAAAGTGGCACACGAATTTTCTAGACAACTGTCCCCGGAAAAAACCCAATATGGGAAAACTGGTGCAACTAGCTCTAGAGGGTTTTCATTATTATGCAGAATCTAAGTACAAAAATCTTGGGCACCAAAACTGGTTCACCAAACAGAGAAATAAAAATGGCAGTAATATGCTACTCTCAATCCCTCTACGTCAGCTTGACTAGCCTATGTCGACCTCTGCGCTGCTCAGTAAGGGCCTACGGGCCTACGTTAGTCCTGAAGGGCTTACACCACCCCTGCGTTGCCCTGACTGGGCCTGCGTCAGACCTGCGTGGCTCATGTTGCCTCTGCACTGCCCCTGTTGGGCTTTGGCTGGACTGAGTGGCTCCTACTACCCCTGCTACTTTGGCTGGCTGGAATGCTTATGCAGAAAAAGCATAGGCCTGAAAGAAGTCACTGGCCAAAGGTAACACATAACAGTCAGAAAAATTGAAGAAATGAAATGAAAATAGATCAATTTCCACAAATAACTGAAATAGCTCAATGGGACTAGAAAGTAAAAGCTTTGACAACAACAATAACTTCTTATAGCATCAGCTAAGAGAACAAAGGAGACTAGTTCATGGGGTTAAAATGTTGTATAATTGTTGGCACAGGAAAACTGTAGAATTGTTAGAGTAAATATTTGCAGGTACCATTAGTTGGTGATCATTGATAATCATTTCATTTCATCAAATACCCTGATGAATGGGCCTTACAAGCTATTTGCGTAGACGAATGCCACATAAGTTGTGTGATGGAAAAATATTCACACTATATTGAGGAAAAAACCTACCAAGTAAGGATGATATTTCAAATGGGGCAAGAAACAATAGAGAGATAGACATTAGAAAAGTTAAAATGCTAGGGAAACAGGAAAGAAACTAGGTAGCATGGTAGAAAGCACAACAAAGAAAATTATAAAAATGGAAAACCCTACAAATTAGCACCCATCCAAACATCACCACAATTTTTTCTCTAACTCTAAATCTCCAAATTCATAAAATTATATCTTGTATTAAAATTGATCCTCTTTGTTATCCATTCTGAAGATAAGGCTGAGAAATTACTATAGAACCATCACCTACATGTAGTGATCTTATTTTGTGACTAGACAACCTACTTTCAAGATGACACAGAAAGCTAAACACTCTCTACCAAGATTTTCCATACAGCCCAGGTTGAGAAACCACATATACATCACCAGTTTTTTCTCTTTAGATTTGTAACTTATAAGAGCTTTGTCCAACCACCTCTGGGTTGCTCCCAGAGTCACCCAGGCAAGCCCTCTCAGCATCATCCTCTTTCTGTAGTACCTAATTAGTAATTTAATTAACCATAAAAATTTCTTGATCATGCAAGTATTTCAAATTTATTTCCAATAAGCATAAAGCTTTCATGTTAAACAATCATGTGAAAAGAATTTAGATTATGATGCAAAAAATACAAAGAAACCTCACCAACACTCAAAGGACAAACAAAGTCAAACCTCTACAAAGTATAAATAGATGTATGATAAACTTCATTCCACCACAAAAATGTGCTTAAATAAAGAAAATTCTAATTACTGTGCTTTCAAGACAAATCTTTCAATGGCAGTGATGTTATAGACATACCCCTACACCTCGTGAACAATCAATGTGTATAAGTAGACCATCATAAGGCTCATTTTAAACATCATTATTATCATTTTATAAATCATTTTTATCAAATCAACAAGAAGCAAGAAAAAATTGCATTCAGTTCCACTGAAGAAAATTATATGGTAGTTTCATATACTTATTATGAAGCTATCTAGATTTTCAACTTCATTGTAGAGTCAACCAATCAGTTGTTGAAGCCCAATATTTTCCCTTGTGAGAATCAAAGTTACATCAAGCTCTATGAAAATCCAATGTGTCATGACCATTTCAAACACATTGATATTCAATACAATTTCCTAAGATTCCTTGTTCATTAGGAAGTTGGCAGTGTTGGACCACAATCTGACAAAGTTGCATATGGTTAATAGTTTTACAAAGCTCCTAACAAAGGGGAAGTTGCATATGGTTAATAGTTCGGTCGTGCGTGCCATGTCGTGTCGTGTGAGGGTGCCCGCCCAAACGCGTCGGGTTGGGTCGTTTCATTTGAGGGCAGCCATATCAAATTTGCTAAGTTGTGACCACACGGGTGGCTTGTGCACGTTCGTGTGGCCCGTTTTTTGTTTTCTCCCTTGTGCCTTCATTCGGTTGGGCGCGCTGTGTCGTTTCGTTTGAGGATGCCTGCCCAAACCCATTCGGGTCGGGTCGTTTTGGTTGAGTCCGCCTGCCCAAATGCGTTCGGGTCGGGCCCCCTAAGCCCCCAATCCCTAATCCCTTAACTACTAACTCATTATTCGACCACTAGCCCCTAAATGCACCTAAATTCCCTAACCCCTAACCCCAAATCCCCTAAGCCCTCCAAAGTCGAATTAGCTTTGAAGAACTAATTGTTTTCTGCAATATGGTTTGTAAGTTATTTAAATAGAGGTATCTTCTCTAGAGTTATTTTTTAGATCCATAGTTTCATTTACTAATTTTTGAACAAGGCGTATGACACTCTTCATGTCTATGGGATTTTTATCTTGAAGCTCATTATCTATACGAGGAATTTTGGGTAGAAAAAATATTTTTGTAGGAGAAAAAATAGCCTATTTTTTTATTTTTTTTCCTAAGTAAAAATAATTCTATTATATCATCAACCATAAGTTACATTGCGCATCCTCAGAAATGGATAGTTCCATTTCAGAGGGAATAGTCAAAAAAATACTGTCAAAAACTAGACTTCCCCTAGAGGGGAAACCAGCCCTGATAATCCAAGGAAAACGAGCTGCCCTTAGCAGGAAACCAACATTAAAACTGTGCAAAGTGAAGTAGAAATAACTAACAAAGGTTACATGAAAAACCACCATACTGCAAAAAATCAAAGAGAGAATGCTATGGAGAACCTTCACGCTTGTCGCTGGAGGGAGACGCCTCTTCGAGAATGCAACAGATGTAGCCATAGTCCAGAGAATCAAGCCCAGGTTCAGAGTGCTCAATCGGCACACGAGGAGATCATAGAAGCCCGAGGCACTCCACCGGAGTGTCCTGAATGGCTTCGTCCTGCGAAGTGGCCGGAATGTATAGAGAGGCGTTCAAGTTTAAGTCGTCATTCCGCAAGGAGGAGCCCGAATGATGTAGTCTTGGAGGATGCTTATCTTCTGCAGGCTCGATATCACTATCTTTATAATTGGATCTGGAGGTAGCCTGCACAGGGAGAGCTTTAAGCTTTCGAGGGAGGAAGGTTGGCTCTGCAGGGATGGTGGACTTACGGGCCACATTTTACAGCGGGAGGAGGAGGGAGGAGCAAAGGGGTCAGGGAGCAGCAAGGGAGGCGAGGTAGTCATGAAATCATGGGGCGAAAAGTCCGTCATGGCCCAGTCCACGGGAAGATTCAGGTCCTGGGGGAAGGTATTGGACAGAGGAGGACGCGAAGGGAGACCCCTCCCCCTAGCTCGCCTACATCGTTGCCAATGACGACGAGGCATCGAGGCCGACTTGGGAGAGAAACCAGATAACTGAGGAACTGTTGTAGAGGCAAGAGCCTAGAAGCCTCTCGCCTAAACAGGGGAGGGCCGAAGCTAGAAAACTAGGGGGAGAGCGACCAAAGTAGGCAAGAGAGCTAGAGAAACAGCGGGAGTATCGAACAACATGTTGCAGAGGAGAGTTATTATGAGACTCACCGAGTACGTCACATGGAGGGTGGCGCATGGGGCTTTAAAGCCCAACCCACGCGAAAATTTGAGGTGATGGGCATCCCAAGGCTGAGGCACATGGGCGTTTCGTGTGGTGATTCACATGGCCACCGCATGTAGCCTTGCTGAGCTATCTAGTACCCGCATCTGGGGAAAAAATAGCCTATTAATTTCATGGAAGGTTTATGTTTAAATTTATTTGGAAACAATCTACAAAACACATCTCCATGTTTCACATTTAAAAATATATTAACCAAATGGAAATTTAATTTGGCGGCCTATTCAAATTAAAATCACAATACAGGGTTTAGGGCGTGTTATTGCATTATTGCTGCTTCAAGGGTTTTCTGAACAAACCCCAAATCGTTCATTTCCTTGCTACTTATCGGGTTCTTACTTCTCTCCAATTCACTATATACTCAGATCATGAATGTGAGAAGGTTGTTTGCGGATTATATTATTATTGTATCAACAGTGTAATTATTTCTGAGTTGTTATATATTTCTAGTCAAAAACCTCATCTTCAGAAATATTTTCTTGTCATTTTCAAAATTGACTACTTCATTGAGCACAACATGCAGCTTATCTAATACTTTATTGAAGCTAAGAGCTCCATCTCTAGGGCAAGCTACTTTTTGGCTAACTCCACTGATTTTGATCTCAATTTTGCCAATTTCTTCCTTCTCCCATATGATACCTGAGCCTTTTCCTTTCTCTTCCCTTCTAATTCCGTAAGAGTGTCATAGTGATGCCAACTAACTTCTTTGGAAAGCCTTCCTAACAGAAAATACTTGTGACCTGGCTAAATCCTCAACACTTTCAGAGCATCTGGAATGACCATTCTCTTCTTTCGGTCATATGGTGGGGGAACCCCTTCAAAAGCCCTTAGCCTAGAAAGTGCTGCAGCACCATGCTTGGTTTTGTGTGGAATCATTCCTCTAATTTTCCATTATTCAAATCCTTCTCTTACTTTATTGTCATTTGCCTATACCTAACCAATGAGAGCACAAGAAAACCTATTTCTATAAAAACACATATAACTTCTCTTAATTTATTGTCATTTTCCCATAACTAACCAATGAGAACACAAGAACACCTATTTATATAAAATAACCTATAATACTTTTGTGGGTTTCACTAATATCCCTTTATTTAGTGTGTGCACAGTAGCCTAGATCCTAAAGTGATTCTCGTACAATGATAATCCACTAGGTGTATTTGTACTTAAAAAACTATGCATGGACATATGTCCCATTTATGGCCAAGTTCCACCAAAATGGTTCCCCCTACCTACCTAGTAACTACATTACAAGTAACTACATTACGTTTATTTCATGACAAGACTACCCTACAACCCACCAAATTTCTATCATATCCTTGACGTCAACAACAATTTGTTGTTCAAGATATAGCTAAGTTGGAACAAAATTAGCTCTAGAGCTTAGGATATTTTTCCACCTCTAATGTTTATAAACCAGTAGATATAAAATTTCTAAAGCATGTGGGAGCCCTTTAAGTATCACCTTTCCTATATTGACTTCGTCTTAAAAATCATGGAAAATGTCCATAGATGAGTTATCCTTACTAAACCAGAAATTTCATTGAAAATAATCATTCATACCATAACATTACTTCTTCCCTTTTAACCACATAAAAATTATTTTTAAGTTACCATAATTCATCTTTAATATCACATAATTAGATTAAAAAATCAACCAAAATCCCTAATTTATGAAATAAAAATTCAACAATTTTATATAATTAATAATTTAAATAAATGTCTTAGATCTAACCTCATTAATAATTATTTATAATAAAAAATACCACTTATTTACCCAAACCCCTTAATAACCCCAAGAAAAGTCTCACACATTTTATTTAATGGAATTTGAGTGGCCTTAAAAAACACACGTATTTCATTTCAAAATGTCAAAATTTTTTAAGTATCAAAAGTTTTAATTTCCCGCGTTCATTTCCCTCCGGTTGCATGGTTTGTCCAAGGAAGGAGGGAGGTCATTGGTTTTGACGAAGGATGTAGCCATACTATTGCAGGTTTGGAGGAAGGATGCAGCCATACTATCGCAGGTTTGGAGGAAGGATGCGGTAAGTAAGGAAATTGATCCCGAGTGCCTATTCCAGGTCTGCTCTGATACATTCGGTTGAAGTCTACAGGTCTACTTTGATACATTTGGTTGAAGTCCAGACTTGCATTGGTTTAGGTGCTAGGTATGAATGAAAAATTTAGATAATTTTTTCTCGGTAAGGATTTGATTTATAATGCGAGTTAAACCATAGGACTAATCTTAGAACAAAATGGTCTAAAGACTAAAGTGAATACTGAAGATGATCTACATGATTATCCAGTACAATTTTGGATGAAGTTTGCAAAAGCTCATATGGTTTTTAGGCTATTTTCAATCTGTAAACTTCCAAAAATAACATGTCGGCAAACAATCTTCTGGGTTTGTTCTGTAAAGCTTTCTTTAATCTTTAGGCAATCCACGGGACAATTCCTGTACTATGCATTGTCCTTTAGCAAGGCTATAGTGAAGAAGTCAGTTTCACTATGTTTTCTCTGCAATATCTCCCAAAGGGATCTTCTAGACTCACTTGTCTGTGAATATGTCTAAATTTTCTTGATACTCTCACTCTCAATAGGCTTTATTACTTAGCTTTTCTTTTTGTATTCATTTTCATACATTTATGAGGCAGAAGTTTAGTAAATAACAGTTTTATCAAATCACCAAGGAGACTGACAGGGATTTTAAAATGTTTCAGTTTCTTCAACAAGATTGAAAGCAATGTTTTTGTGCATTGTTTCTCTAGTTATGAAGAAGCATAGCTTGAGAATGTTTCCCTTTAGTTTTTCATTGAAGGAATATTTTAATTTGAGCCAGCTTCATGTATCTTTTATGTAAAGGATGTTGACCTTGTTTAATTGCAGTTATAGCTATTTTTGGCCTGTTGATCACGTCTGTCTTACACAGTGTTTTTGGCATTTATCACTTAAAGAAATGGAAGTTTATGTTAAATTATATACATTTTATAGTTTGTGTATTTGAAAATGAATGTTATTTCCCTCACATGTCATTCAATTAATTCTGGGGGATTCTACCCCAGATGTGCTTTCTCACACCACCTTTCATGCGTTTCTACAATATATGTGGCTATTCTAAACCTTAAATCCTTTTTAAGCCTGCTAGTGAATGCCTAAGAAGCACCATATGAACAAGGTTCTCCCTCTTTGATTAAGAGCAAGAGATCTCATTGTCAGTGGTCTTTTATTTTCGTTAAACCATCTTTATGATTTAGACTTTCCACCTTTCCTTCTCGTTCTCTGTCTATTTCAAGATCAGAGGATCCAACATACAACTCAGACACTCCCAAAATCAATAGTCGACTTATCAAATTGGTGAAATTCATCTGGAATTAATTTTTGCATCAAAAGTACATACGATATTCATAAAGGCCATGGTGTGAAAAATAATTCGGCTAATGTAGCTCAAAAAAGGTCGTATGCAATTGACCTTCATCAAGCCTAGTCACAGTCATTGAGTATTGGTGAGTTTGACCAAACATGACCAATCTCACCCTTCTGAGTAGAACTCCACTTATTTTGGGGCTGGCTCGAGTTCACTCAAGTTTAGAGATAAAGCCACAAGGGTTTTCAAGAATATGATGAAGTGACAATGAACCTAGTAAATGTATGCCACAAATCTACTCACTTCATAAGTCCAAAGCGATTTTTTATGAACAAATTGAAGGTGGTTTTAGGAACAAATTGAAAGTGGTTCTCTTCTATCACTGACAATAGGAAACCTATATATGAAGCATTTTGAAAAATAAGCCATCATGTTTTTTCCACTCAAACCTAAAAGGTGAAAATGATATGTTGAGGATGCCAAAATAGTATGGTGGTTTTAGGAACAAATTGAAGGTGGTTCTCTGCTATCATTGACAGTAGGCAACCTATATATGGAGCATTTTTGAAAATAAGCCATCATGTTTTTTCCACTCAAACCTAAAAGGTGAAAATGATAGGTTGAGGATGCCAAAATAGTATGGCCTCATGTGAAAGAAAACCTAGATAGATCCCTAGAGCATCTGAATAACCAAAATACTAGCATTAAGTTCACAATGGAAATAAATTTTTTGAAGGGAATACCCTTTATAGATGTTTTGATTTTTGGAAAATAGGATGGTTCTCTAGCTCACCAAGTCTATGAATTAGACATACACACAAACACTCATATTATAGTTCACATCATTTCCCGGTACAAAAACTTGGTGCAATCAACACATTAGTGAATAGAGCTATGAAGATCTCTAATAAAGAGCATTTAACTTGAGTTAGGCCATCTAGAAAGAGTTTTCAAAGGGAATGGTTATGATGATAAAAAAAATCAACAAGGTTATTAGAAGAGAAAGGAAAGACCACCTAAAACAAGAAGTTGATGATGAAGAAAATAGAACAAGGAAATAAAATCAAGGGAAGGGCTTGTTGCTAGCCATATCTGTAGAAGGAATATTACAAGCATAATTTACTGGAAAAAAAAAAGAACATTATCAAAGGAATAGTCATGAGAATGCAGGTTACACAAAGGATATTTACATGTACAGGATTTTCTAAAAGTCTAAACACCAGCCCAAGGAAAGAAAATCAAGGGAAGGGCTTGCTGCTTCATCAAAGCACTGATCCTAAGATTTTCCTAGTAGAAATAGAAAAAAATGCAGCAGACCAGAATTTTCCTTCTATGAAATGACAGAAATATTGCAAACTGGACACTTGTTTTTCTAAAGAAACCACTGCTTGATGCAGGCCTCGGGATAACTGTGACTGCACTTTAAACTGCCCAGCTCATCTCTTTCTTCATACTCTTCCTGTATAAAAAATTCATACCATCATTTTCATACTCTCAGAATCAAGGGTTTCCATATGTTTTTGAATCTGAAGAGGTAGAAAATTTTACACTTTAAAACTACCAACTAAACCTATAAATCTACAAGAAAATTTTAAAGTCCAAGCCTGCTTCATTCTTTGATAATCTCCCCACAGATATTACGAATACCTGGAAAATGTTGCATTTGACTTCAATATCCATACTCTGAGAAGCATACTCTGTTTTTGAGGAGTACAAGCTTTTCTCTAAACACTTGGAAATAGTCTCCTCAATAACTCCTACGCTAACATAGCCAATCTGCTCGTCCAGAGCTAACAATTCCTGAATAAATAAGGGGAGGAAACATGTCATATTTCCGAATAAAACAAATCAATTCCTTCACATTTCATATCCATTTGTCTATATACAGTTAATAAATTGTATGGAGAAACCTCATATGACATGTTGTCTATATCGAGTCACATAGCACTATGTTGATAATGCAGGCTTATTCCATTTGAGAGAAGAGTTTCCTCCAGCATCAACAATTGCTTCCAGCCAAAAGGAAATTACATTATCATATTAAAATTTGATTAGAGTGAAAATCTATACATGTCGAATTTTAGCTGTAACAATTAGCTCACTTCATATGTTAACACTTCATTATGCTCAATGCACTGCAATGCTGATAAGACCTGGAAATATGTGAATCAACTAACAACTCAAATCATAATATTTCCCAAGTATATTTTCTGGTTTTGAAAAAATTCTAGAATATCCAACTCAATCTCAGAGTATAACATCAACTTGATAGCATAACAAGTCCAGTATCCAATGTCCTTAAGCTAGTTCATCCTACATCTTAAATCTTAGACCCTAAAACTTTAAACGCATTATACCAAAAATGTGAAGGCTTTAAACCTTGAACCCTGCTTATTAAGAAATCCAAACCCTAAAATACCCTTCAAAGCCCCAAAAACCCTGATGGACATTGGTTAAAATGTCCTCAAGAGATATCCAACCTGTCTACAAGGGTAGTTATGCACACAAATATTCATAAATAGCCCATTGTAAGTGCACATTCCATACTATGACCTAATTACCTTTTGAAAATGACTATAAGCATTGCAGTATGCTTAAATATCCCATTGGATGTGCACATTCCATACTATGACCCAATTACCTTTTGAAAATGATTCTAAGCATTGTAGTATGCTTTAAGAAATGACCTTTTGAGAACAATTGTAAAAAATGGTGAAACACTTGAGGAGCTTTTGTCATTATAGATAAGTTTCACTTAAGGACTCTTTGATATCTCTTGGAAATACAAGAGAAATTATTATGAGAATCATTGTAGTATGCTTTAACTGGTCTTTTGAAAATGATTCTAAGAAAAAATTTAGCACACTTGAGGAAGTTTTGGCATTAGAGATAAACTCCACTGAAGGACTCAAGATATATCTTGGAAAAATAATTTTTTTCTAAATTACTAGGAGGCTGTTGGAAAGGCTTTTGTAGCTTCATGTACATTCAAGGTCCATATATCAATTAAGGGCCTTGGTCTGATCTACACTTTGACAGAGGCAAACTTCATTCCACTATATCTATATCGCAAGGAGATGCAAGTTTTTTGTGGGAAAATGATTTGAAGATATTTTTGTGGGAAAGGGATTTGAATATTATTGATCGTCTATGAAATTCATAGACCTCATTGAAATCTACCATATGTGCACTCCATATTGCTGCATCTAGAGTTGAATTCCTCCATAGGAAGTCTAATACCAGTCAAGTTGTCTTTGTGGTATAAATAATAATATATGAAAGGAATAGTTTTCATGTAATAGTATTGACTAACAAGCATTCATTTCAGGCATATTAACATTCATCCCTTGAAAAAATTCATTCTTTAAATTTTCCAATCACTTTAGTTATTTAGATGAATATTCCATTGAAATTGGTCAATAATTTCACCCATGAATGGGTGATCATTAATTATGATACCACTTATAGCACCTATTTTTTAGTGTAATAAGCAATACCAGCTTCTATAGCTCCATTATCATTAGTACTATTATAGTCATGTTGGAGTATTTAACTGAGTTTACCAGCAACCTCGATATGGATGGCCAAAAGTGGAGTAAGCTGGATCATATCAGGAGCGTGAAAATATGGGAAAAAAATAGCAATGGGATTAATAAAAGCTGCATTTTTTTTTGCTTGAGGATTTACTGATAAATGCTATTAAAAATTAAGTATCAAAATGCACTGCAGATGGAATCCTGACCACATTTCAAACACTGTCATCCACTCCAATATGTGGCATCATCCATTCTATTTTCGGAGGTCAGCCTTTGTTAATTCTTGGGGTGGCTGAACCTACTGTGCTTATGTATACATTCATGTACAACTTTGCCAAAGACAAAGAAAACTTAGGCCAAAATTTGTTTCTGGCTTGGATAGGGTGGTATGCACTTCAAATTTGATCACCTTGTGTCAACAAGTTACAAATTCATTCTAAATTGCAATAGTAGAATGTTTGATACTTGCAGTACGATGCATTTCTATAGTTTTTTTATTAATAACAATAGAGATTTATGAAAATGAGTGTGAATTCACATTAAATAACTACAATTACTCTGCTGATTATACAGAAGGTATGTGTGTGGACTGCATTCTTGTTGGTTTTGCTGGCCATTCAGGGTGCATGCTCAATTATCAACAGGTTTACCAGGATAGCTGGAGAACTTTTTGGGATGCTTTTGTTCAGAGAACTTATCAGTGAGATGAGTTTGTTGTTTAGATTTAAAAATAGTCTTTAGTAGGTTATGCACTTAAGGCACACTCAAACCTAAAGGATTTTCTCTTGGCCTTAAGTATTCCTGTGCTGATTGTATATTATTTGTGCTAATCACATTTTATATTAATTTAAGCAACATAGTAAGAAGCGTAAAAGAGAGGTAGAAATTTGATTGTGTGCCATGTTAGGTTCTGGAAATGCTATAACATGTGAGAAGTACTTTTAGTAATTATATTTTAGAAGAAAATTTGGAAAATAGAAAAAAATGCCTTGTTAATGGTGCTTTTCTATTGGCATATTGTGCAATATATATTTCATGTTTAGAGAAATTGGATTTTCAACCCATTTCCATTACTCATCCTATATAAAAAATCTAGCGTGAATGTTAAGAAGAGATTCATGCTAAGAACAGAGAAATGGATGAAATATTTATTGTCAACTTAAAGAGAAAGAATAACACAGTGAGAGCAGAGAGTAATATGATTTATTTCTCTTCATGCAATTCTGATAATCATAGAAGCCTTAGTTACATCACAATTACCTTAAAATTTGATGTGAAATTACTTTTCAGGAGGATTCTTCCTCTTTTAGATCTCAGGATTAGTGTAGATTTAAGGAGTTGGCTTTGATTGTGAATTTCAAAGTTGTCTTTTTTTGTGATGTCAATTATGTTTCTCTTCATAGTATGAGTATATGTATTCCATTTATCCCTTTTTTAGGGTAGGGTATTTGTGGTACAATCCCCTTTTTCTCGGTGTGTAGGAGAATATGCTTGCCTTTTTGGGTTTTTTAAGTCAGGATTTTCCTGGTACCCTTGTTATTCTCGTCATCTACCTCTCTGACCTATGATGTGCTTATGCGCTTATTTGTTACATGAAAGAAATAGCTTCAACCTTAGAAAAAAATAAAAACTCTCCTACTTAAGTAAAATTTTACAAGTCTCCATTGTTGGAGAAACTTTCCCTCGTTATCTTTCACTGGTTTCTAGTACATTTTTCTTCTCATGTGCATGCTATGAAACCAAAGCACACATTCTAAGAATAATTGTTATAATATAAGATTCAAGGCATTTGAGCCGAACCGGAAAAGTCACACAAAATTTAGTCTTTGGATGATGGAGGTGATATGAACTCTAGAGGTGACCAAACAGAAAATTTTGATTGAAAAAAGTTCCTTAATTTATGCAATGAATGATGAAAACCCTTAAAAAGGAATAAAGTATACATATCTTTGTTGGTAATAAATGAGATAAATTAAGAGGGAATGGGAGTCTAATTTCTTTTCATTTATAACTAATTCACACAATCAGATATTCTGCATTTTTTCTAACGTTGGGTATTGACATCATAATTAATTTGTTTTTCAAAGACATGGGAATATATTTCTATTGGATAGCTAGCTTTTTATTTTCCTCAAGACGAATCCCTAGTATCAGTATCAAGGAATTGTCACACATATTTGGGCAGTGAATAAAGTGGTCTCTTGATATTATCCATGGACAAGTCAAATACTTATACCAAATACTAAGGGTTATTTTATTATGCAAAGCATAATTGGCTTTCATTGTTTCACACAAGACTCCTTGATCATCTGATTGTGGGTGGAAAAAAATAATTTCATGGTTTTCAGATGCACTCTGTGGGAAGACAGCATCACATGTATCCACCAAACTACCCCCATATGGGTGATGTCTGTCAATCAAGGAAGTCTTTATTGTTTGCTGGCAGTGTGGATATTATGTCAGGTTAGAACTTCTAGAATGGCTAAAACACTTCCATCAACATTTGATGAGATTGTGGAGATTTTATGTGCTGATTCTATTCAAAAAAACAATGGGATTCTACCAAATGTTTGTTGATCATGCACATATAGAAAAAGGGAAAGTTGCAGGAATTGTGCTTCCAAGTTTAAGAGATCTCCATGACAACCCTCCTGTTCTTGATGTTTTTTCAAGTTCCGAGGTTGCAGCTACTGTACTTCTGACTAAAGAATAGGAATAAACATTTGAGGTGGAAGTTTACTCAAATGATATTGATTGGAACATTAACACAATAGCTGATGAGATTGCTGAGTTTGACTTGGAAATTAGTACCATTGAGCAATTTGAGACTTGTATAAATGACAAAGTGGAACTTTGCAGCCAGCCAGTGAAGAATGGAGTTTGTATTGCAAGATGACACTGTAAAAAGTGGATTTCATTCATTAGATACTAAGAATGACAGAATTGACCATAATGTAGAATATCTGGAGTATCTGAAGCTATTCAACCAGAAATATGCTAGGACATTAGCACGGAATATGCTTCAGTAGATGCGACTAAAGAAACTATGGAATAGGAGTTCATCAGCACACCATTTGAGCAACAATAATTTTTGTTAAATATTTTCTAGTTTCCATTGGAAGAGCAACGGTATAAAAATTGGAAGAGAGTTTCTATATCCATTGGAAGAGCCACGCTAAAGCCATCGGAAGAGCGACACTTTAAACGTTGGAAGAGCTAACATCGGAACTGCGACATTATTTTGAAAACCTAATAAAAGTCGGAAGACCAACAGTTATGGCTCGTCGGAAGACCGACATATATGGATCGTTATGGAACGTTGTATGAATAACAATTATGGATTGTTGGAAGACCGATGGTTTAACTGACGTAGGAATAGAGACGATTTTGATAATTTTGGTAGATCAAACGTTTGGCTAATGTCAGAATAGTGATGCCTTTGATGACATCAGAATAGCGATGATTTGGATAACGTCGGAAGAGTGATGGACGTCTGGAAACGTCAGAAAATGTGTTTCTCTTCTGACACTTTATTGAAATATCAAAATTGCGACGTAATGGCTAACCATGTTTTGTCTCTCCTCAAAGTGTCGCTATTGGGATGCCTATGTGTCAGAATATCAACGATTTGGCCATCGGAAATTGGGCCAAATGTGCTAGTGAGACTTGGGTATTTCACCATGACAAAAAAATCCCAAAATAAACATGAGCACATAAAATCCCTTGACATGTCAACTCTTGGGTTGAGGGAGTGGATATGTAGCTGTGGGAGTCCTTAAAGTGACACATTACCTTGGATATGCATTTTCCTTAAGGAGACACATGACCTAGGAGATGCATTGGAGCTTAGGACCTTTGGAGGATTGTTAGACCTTATGGAGTAGTGCTCATGCCATGGAGGGCTTGCTTGTTAATCATTGTCACCTTTGATGCTGACACACATCACGTAGAGTAGAGTGCTTCACATGGGTGGACCTAAATGTGTCTTTCAAGTTTGCTTGTAGTGGACTAGGTCCACTTGCTATTGTAAATCCCCTTTACCTCTCATATAAATAGAGGAAGGAGTGAGTTGTTATTATAGTTGAACATGCACTCGTGCATATTCATTTTCATACTTGTGGATATTTGTTGTGTGATACTTGAATTTCATAAATCTATATTTCTATTTCGTTATCTATATCAATATATAAGAATAGGTTCATGGATTGTTCATATTTTTCAAACTGTGGAGTTGTTCCTTTCCTGTTGCATGTTATTTTATATTGTTATGTTGTGATTCAAATTTCTAGTTGTGCTTTCCAGTTATTCTCCTACATAGTACATTCTTTGATAGATTATATCAAAAGTCTTACCAATACAATATCATTGATTGTTGTAAGTGGACATTTTTGTTCAGGATGGTCCATTACGGAATCAAGATGAGGAGCTGGATCATGCAGTTGCACTTTCTCTTTTTGAAGAACTAACCAAAGTAGATGGTATATGATGGAAATTTCATTTTTTACAGTTACTTTTAATTTAATTATATCATTTAGCTCAATGCTTTTCATATATTCAACTAAACTTATTTTTCTTAACAAGACTTTTTCATTTCCATGTTTTAGGGAAACTATTTATGGTTTGATACTCTCATACAACCTTTATCAAGTTACATGCACCCTCATTAGAAAAAACAAGAGAATTTTGCTTGCCATGACTATCTTTCTTTGTCATTGTTGACTTAAGAAAGTCTTTTAGCTAAGAAACTAGTTTCAAGGTTATGGCATAACTTGTCATATAAATTGAACATAAGGTATATCCAAAATGTTAACTTGTAAACTACTTAGTTGGTTTTAGGCTTTCCATTTAAAATCTACTTCAGTTTGAACTTTGAACGAGTTGTTCCATAAACTTGAATATGAATATATTTAAGTGTAAGGATTAAAAATTAGCTTAGAAGGCCTCTCAGTTATTCATTTATTTTATCTAAATATAAAATTTAATATTAAATTAGAACCACTTGGCACAAATACGTCATAGATCAAGATCATACTTTATAGAATGTCGTAGAATAAAAATAGGACCAAGGACACTGAATTATTTCAGTTTTCCTGGTTCTTATTCCTTTGGTGTATCTTTGCACCTTTAGGGGAAATTTCTAGTTTAAAGTATAATTATTTAAAGGGTGATAGCTCAATGGAAGAGCACCTGCTTTACAAGCAGGAGGTTGGTGGTTCAATTCCATCTTGCCCTGATATTCATAGGGAATGACGAAGATCAGTTTTAGTGACGGATGCTCTTTTGACCATCACCAATGAGCTTATGGTGACATTTTTCGACCCTCACCAAAATAAGAATTGGTGGCGATCAACGAATGCCACCATATATATGCATCAATAGTGACAACCATTAAAGGTATGTCACCATAAATCGTTGTTGTTGATATGAAATGGTGAGGGTCATTGTTTGTCATTATAGTCATTATTCGTGATGGACCTTGATGTCACCAATGATTTTATGGTGACGGTCAATGAACGTTGCCATATATATGCACCAATAGTGATGGCCATGAAAGGTCCATCACAAAAAATCGTTGTTGTTCATATGAAATGGTGACGGTCACTATCCATCATTATAATCAATATTCGTGACAGACCTTGAATGTCGCCACAACACATAATTTCAAAGACGCCACCTTTGGTGACATTTAGTTTTTTGGTGATGGAGGCTATTGTCCGTCACCATTGCTCATATGAAATGGTGACGGTCACTATCCATAACTATAAATCATTATTGGTGATGGACCTTGAATGTCACAACAACACCTATAATTTCGGCGACACCACCTTTGGTGACGTTCATTTTTTAGTGAGGAAGGCTCTTTTGACCCTCACCAATGAGCTTATGGTGACCATTTTTGCCCCTCACCAATGCGATTTTTTCTTGTAGTGTCTGGGTTGGGTAATATTCTTGACGGTTCATTCATACCTATGGTTCATCATACCTTCACTTTGGTTTTGGGTCAATGTTTCCAACTCATCTCAGTGTCGCTGATATGTTCAAGAGAAGTCATCTAGTGAAAACTCATCCTTCTGCAATACTCATAAACCTTCATTCTCATGATCGTCATCCCTGAAAATTTCTATATCAAGTCATACTTTTGTCTTCGAAATCAGTAACTCCTGTTTCATAATAAGGTGGCTCCCTATTGACGACAAATCATTATCCAGTAATTTCACTTAGAAACATCTGATTCCAGTACCATGAGACTTGTTACAGTATCGACAAGATCATCACTTCTGGACTTTTGATCGAAAGATTTTGTTTGGCGTTCGGCATCAAATAATCTATTCGCGCATTACAAAATGTATTGTAGTGTCTTGAGGGAAATTGAATTTAATGGTGGTTCTCTCGCGTTTGTTAATAGCTCACATCATTGGATGGTAATCAAACTATGTCTTTCCATGTTCGACTACAAACCATATATTCGCATGGCTAGACTTGTACCCGGATGATCAAGTGAATGAGATAAGAAGACCCTGGATCTATTTTCATCCATCCAAGCTGCGATTTTAGGATTTTGTACACATAATCTGTACGGTGGCCTTACATACAAATCGTCATCCGAACATGGGCCTATATCTGTAGGCATGTCTGTATTAGGCAACATTCCAATGTAGATGACCTTCTGAATTACGTACATGTTATTAGATTTTTTATGTGCTTAACACGGGAATGCACACTCAGAAATTATGATCAAAGAGGATATATCATGATGTAATGTATTGTAATATTGATGCAGGTCGCCACTCCGCTTCATCTCCAGCCCATCACAGTGTAAAGCATCTCAATGAAAATATTGTAATTATTATTTTGACTTCATGCTTTAGAGGGAAATTTGTTATAGGTCAATTTGGGCTCCGTTCCCAATGACCTGGTTAACTGGGCATCATATCCAGGACCAATGAATAGGGTCTATCATCCCCTATCATTTCAATTTTCTATATGCCCTAAGACAAAGAACAAGACAAATCATTCAAGACTTTCATCTGCAAAGGATTCCAAGATTTTAATTTTATAATATATCATATGAGAGCTCATCAATGCTGCCTCTAAAGGGACTAAGTGCAGTGCATATGCAAGTAGCCCCATGCAAGGCTTCTCTGCAAAGCACTTCTCGATAGTCACAGGTGTGTTGGTCGCATTGGGAATGCAATTCTCATTGTTCTGGAATCTCCACTTGGCCAGTGCCTTCTAGAAGAGTTCACATTTGTCAAGCTTCAATTCCAAGTGTCCATTTGACATCTACAAGATTGGGAACATGTCTTGGCTATTATTGGAAATTCATTGGTTGTAAAACTACCTTCAGCTCCTCTATAAATTGAGCATAGATCTTAGTGTTTTAAGGAGGAAGAATTTGAGTAGAGAAATGTTGGTGGAATTTCAATTGAGGGTTTGATTTAAGTGACATGCTACTAGAGATATTTGCATTATGATGAGGCTGGGATGCTACTGGAGATGGTGACACTAAATCAATCACTGGGTTGTAACCTCCCCTTCTATCATCAATAAAGATTACTGCTTATTTTTCCCTATATGCATCTGTATAAGCTTTGATTTTCTATATCATGATTTCTCAATTGATGTATATGGTTTATGCTTTATTGATTTAGCTAAATAACTTGAATAGACATCTGTATTATTTCTATCTCTTGTTGTTTAGTGTTCATTCTTGCAGGAAATATTTTGCACTGCCGACTGGAATTTCAAGCTACAGCAAAAGCGACAGAAGGAGACTTTGGAAGCGCTTAGTCTTCAAATAAGCTTATTATTTCATTCTGTGTGTCTGTTTACAGTTAGGAAAGATAGTCGTAAAGTATTTGACCTGTTGTTCTAGATTAGCACCTGTCTTGGGAAGAATGATTTATCAGTAATTCATAATTCTGCTTAACAAATTGGCAACTCCGTTGGGGAGATTACTCTTTGTCCTAGGTGTTTTAGCCTCTAATTTTCTCTATTTCTTCACCTAGTAGTTTTTACTCACAAGGATTAAGCTTTTTGAAATCCAAATTTAGCCCGATGCACTCTTGGACAAGACACAATGCTTTGCATAGCACTGTCTCCCATTCAGGCCTACATTGCAAAGCACTGTCTCTCTTTAGAGACTGTGTTTCATCCTGAAACCACCCAAATTACCTTTAATTTGTCTTTGCAATTTGATTCAGTTTATTTTCTGTTGTTTTTTGAAAATTTTGAACCTCATATTGACTAGTAAATCTATCTACCTTTTCCTCCTTTGAAATAAAATTTGTTCAATGTTTGTTTAAAGCGTTTTTATTTATCATTGATGAATTAATTTCGAAGCATTATCATTGTCGCATTAGAACCATTTTCTTTTGAAAAAGGAAATTGTCATAAATTTTTCATTTCCTGGTAGGAGAAATTGTTGTTTAATTCCTCATTTTTTCTTCAAAAGAGAAATTGTTGTTTGTATTCCTCATTTCTCAAAAGTAAAAGGAAGTTGTTTTTATTGATTTAGTGCACTTAGTTTATTTTCTACATTCATAACATTAAAGGAAATAAAAAGAAAAACATGCATTTGCATGTAGTGGTTTGTGTGTTTTGCAAAAAGAACAATTAGGAAATCCGCACTTAGTTTGTGCTCATTGATTTGTTTACTCTCAAATTGATTTCTCTTTCCCTCTAGTAGCTAGGATTTTCATTGAAAAACTAAAATTGAAAGATTTCTTATCATTATTAGTTTTCATTTTAGGAATTTCCAATACATCATCTCGGTGAACCTTTGAAATGAAAATTGATAAACAAGATCAACTTAAAATTTATCTCAATTTACCTAACAAAGCATTGGAACCATAACAATAACATTTAGAAGGTCTAGGCTAGAGACGTGTTCTGGCATCGTAAAACACAGTAGTTGTTGTTAACGTTTCTGTAATACAGTCTGAGTGTGATGCCTCACTCCACGTACGTAAGTATATCATAGCTCGTCAACATACTTTTGAGTATATCGGACGGTGTTACAATATGAAAAATATAAAGGGGTGCTCTCACTGTGCGGTTTCGCATCAAAAAATGCTAATATGGACTTGGGCCTCCACGTACCTTCGGGTATATTTGGGAGGACAAATTTTAGGTGATATCCATCCATAGTGAACCGAGTCGGCTGCTTTGTAAATTATGATACACCAAACACAAATTCGGGGAGATGGCCTGCCCGTACTTCTTGGTTTGCCAAGAGTTATTCTATAGTTCACATTTTCTTGGTAAACCCTTTTGCCTGGAATTTCCCTTTTATTTTGTTTATTTATTTTTGGTTAAAATAAATCAATCATCATGGAAGAAGAAAATTCCTTTCCTTGTTGTTCGCGTAGACTTGCATTGAAACCACCTTTACCAGCAAAAGATAATTCTGTGTGGCAAAGGTGATATCGCTCTATCGAAACTAGTACTATCAGTACCTCTGGTGAAGCATCATATTTCCATATACTAGAGTTGGCACAAGTTGTTTCTATAAATCCTGTTTTGTCTACTGTTGTCGAGACATAGTCCTCACAACTACCCGTGGTCACAATCTATCTAATTTATGAGACCATACCTCCCAAACTTGACGTTGTTCAACTGGAAGCTGAACCAGATCCCATTATGCTTTAGGGGGAAGCTCTTATTGTTCAAACTGGACACCATCCCCATGACCAATGAAATAGGGTCTATCATCCCCTTTTATTCTAGTTTCTATATTCCCTAAGTGGAAAAAATCTTGATCCTGAAGTCGAACAACTGAAAGTTGTTCCTGTATTGGTCACTCCAAAATCTATTGTAGCCATTGAGTCTCCCATATCACACAGTCAATCACCTGAAATATACTTCGGGCTAGATAGTGAGGTTCTTCCACCTGGTTTGATTTTGATTGAAGAAATATCACAAGACGAGACACCTTTAACTCCAACTCATTTTTGGTAGGAGCTTTACTGGTACGATTCTTTTCCTCAATCACCTTCTTCTGCTTTTTTTTATCCTATTTCACTTCGAGTTCCTGTAGATTCTATAGGGTATACACTGGGTCATTTGACCATGGCTGAGATAAAATCCCAGACTGAACCATCTGTAATCCTATCTAGTTCCTCCTTTATGAGTATTGAATGAACTGATCCTTTATTCACATATTCAGTGCAATATCAAGCTTATCCCATCAATTATTCTCCTTGGTGGCTGGTGATACCACATAAATTATCCTCGGAAATTCCAAAATTCAATGGAAACCCTAGAGAAGACTCGTCAATGCATGTGTTAGTTGGTTTAATTTTCGGATTAAACCTCTCAATATTAATTATCAATTCGAGATTCGTAAATGCGAGTTGTATTGCGTATTGGCTCAGCTTAATGGTTAGAGTATAAATCTATTCCTTTGTAATGATAAACTAGGTACTGGAATGAAACACACTTTTGCTAGAAAATAAACAATCTTGAAAAGGGAACCTACTTAACCAATTTCATTCAATGCAAACTCCATACTGCAATTAAAATGTAAGGCTATACAAAGAAATCATCAATCACATAACATTCTCGCACTCTAATTCTACTTTTTAAATCTCTATGATATCTTGAAAAACCTAATCTATTTATTCCTCTCGTCAACTTGAAACTATCACTTGAAACTAATCTTGAGATAAGAAAAAAGACACACACATTATTCTAATGATAGCTCACACTTGAAACTAACTAAAAATACTCTTCATAATAAATTCAAGGTTCAAATTAACAAAGGAAAGTTTTAATTATTGCAGGAAGAAAACTACTTTACTTCATGTAAAAATAACACTTAAAAGATCCTATTGAAAATCATATTGCAAATAACCTATGAGAAGCCTTTTATCTAAATGAAAGGAATTATTCAAAAAAACGCTCATTGTTCTAAATCATGCAACTCATAATGAAAAATAAAGCAAAATCATGTAAACTAATAATGAAAACTAAATCACCATTTGAATTTATATCTCTTCCTGCACAATAAAATCCACCCTCAAACTTGCTCTTATAAAGAAATGATTACACTATGAAAACAAGAGTGATTCTAATTAAAAATAAATCTAATTATTAACCGAAGTCCAGGGATGCATAAAATAATTAAATGAGCATTAAAACCTGCAAACATTCAAACAAAACTAAGGAAAACCATTACTAAAACTCAAAGAATTAAAATATGTTCTAACTCGTGAATCAAACTCAAGAATTAGAAAACAAAATAATGCTCTAAGTGCAGAATTAGGAAATATGAGATACTATTTAAAAAAAATTCAAAACAAAATATAATTTTACAAATTACACTAAAGCATAATTCCTAAATCTATGAAGAACGAGGGACTCGACTCCAGGTTGCAGTGGATCTTTGCCACTCCCTGGAGCAAGTCCTAAACTAACTCATTGTTTAAAAATAAAAACTACAATGCTTATTTAAAAACAAATGCCGGAACTAGAATTTTATTAAATCAACTCAAAACATCACTTCAAATATCAATTAATAATTACATCAGTTGATACTCCATTACAATTTCTTGTGCTCTGCAAATTTGATGTTGGTTCTACATCTCTGGAATTAATCCTGGTTCTACATCTCAAAATTTGACCTTTACATTTGAGAAATTCTGCCCAGATAAATTCGACCTGCTACCAATTACCTTCCTATTTTATTCCTAGCGATCCCAGCTTCCCTCTATCTAATTGATGGACTCACTCTGCGCCTGATAAATCCGATAATTAATAAGTGCGAAGCCCTTTTCTTTATAGCAGAATTGCTGCTCTAATTCAATGGTCGATAGTTACACACAATACAAATTTAGGATTCAGGTGAATAAAATCAAAACAACGATATGTGATTTGCAATTGAGTTACATTGATCCCGGGTTCTGGAAGAATGTGATCCTCACGTACTGCTAGTAGAGGCATCACACAGATGGAAGGCTACATTCTGTTCGCCATAGTTATCACAATTCCCTTTTTAACTGTTGACGCTTCAATGCTGGAAAAATATTGGATTTCTTCCTTAGCAATTAGAACAAGTTCGAGCAACCCATCTATATCGTGAAAGATGAAATCGATAACTCTTTTAAATATCCCTTATTTCCATCTGGAAAATTGACCATGGCAGCTAAAAATACAATTGCTGACTTTCTCAAAGCTTTCATTCTAGCAATGACATCTTGTAGTGTTGTATCAGAAGAGATCAATTCACAAAGATCAGACAGTACTAGACCGACTTGATCTAGAGATTGGATTGAAAGAGATACCCAATTCAAACGAAACAGATTCTAACTGCCAAGATAATGTGGAAATGTGGACCAAAGTGCGTGAAGATAAACCCGGGAGCGGTTAAAAAGATGCATTCGGCATGGAAACTCTTATCGGTATTGTTTCGGGGCCATTGTCCTCTTTGTCACATATCCAAGGCTAATATAATTTTATTAATAAGTGAATGTTACATCAGTTCGACCACGATGGGTAAACTACACTCTACAACCTATATGATACTCGAAGCATATCACACATCAAGACCATGGTGACAATACCACAGCTATTCAGTGGTAACATGCTATAGGCCACGTGCCTCGCCAAGTTTCTGTTTGATATCTTATCCGACCATTCCCTCACCGGCAACTACATTTTTCTGACTATAAGTACGCACAGTTTCTTTTGATTCATAGCTATCTTTGACTTTATTTAGGTCCTCACAAGTTTTGAACTCTCACAAATTCCACAGGAAAATTTCCACACTGCCAAATATAACAACTCCCACAACCATGCATAGAATGAGACACAATCCTTTCAACCACAATGGAGCACTATTGTAATTTTTGATATAGAATGTCTCTGTTAGTGCCATTGCTATGAAAAAATAAAAAATGGATGAAACCAGGTAGAAGGCTAGCCATATATTATTTCTTGTACCAACCAAACTTGACATTGTTTTTCCTTTTATCTCAGGGTTAGAGAAAGAGTGGATGCCATTCACAATGCCCCCATTTTCCAATTCAGGTTCTAATTCTCGTGTCACATAAACTTGAACCTCAAGGCATATATTGTTAGCCCAATATGGACAAATTGATTTTATATCAAATAAGTCAAGCGTGTAATGGTCCCTTGATTTTTTTGACTGCCCAAATCAGCAATATGTTTCTTGGTATACCAAACTAGCCCTGTTCAATACGATGAAGAAGGTCTCTCAAGATAGCCACAAATGGTGAAATTCCAATGTCACCAGCAACCAGAATCATATTACCATAACTTAAGTGAAAATATACCTCATGCCCATAGGGACCTTCAACTGAAGCATTCAATATAAAAGGACATCGAACTGCCAAAATTTGTTGAGTTTGTTCTCTGATCATTGAAACAGTATTTTTCTGTTCATGTGTCCATTTCCCAAGAGGTTTGATAAGAATTGATAAATTATTTATACCATCATATGGGTTGGATGATACACTAAATGGATGCCATTGTATCCAAGATAAATTTATTATTTGGATAAAGACAAAACTCAGTGCATTGTAGCACAAACCTGGTGGCTTTGATATAACCAATTCGATTGTTCCACATGGAAGGAACCTTGCTGACAAAAAATCAACATCTCTTCGAGATTGATAGAATCTATGAAACCTATCAACTATGAAGAAAAATATCCCTCCTGCTGATGTGGCGAATAGATAGTCTCCCACATGTAACACTAAGAACACTGTAAAGACTATGTATAATTGATGTGTGTAGGAAAAGAGTTCAAAGAAGTGTTGTCATACAAAGCGCAATGAAGTCACCCACATGGCCAAGCTAGTGCAAAGGCTTATCTCCCTCGGGAGATTTGAAATATTATCTCGTTTCCACCGAACAACCTCTTTGTTGCAATACACCTGGAAAGTTGATTGAAGTTGTTGTTAATTGATTTCATTTCAAGAAGGCCGGTTAATTATATTTGGTTGGCACTTCTAATGCTAGAAATCTCATCTTGAAACGAGGCAAAGGGTTCAAAACATGGCTCTCAATCTTTGTCATAGAGTTTGAGATGTTGCTTGTTGCATGGGGTGAATCTGTACATGAATGCATTCCTGCACCAGACCTATTCACCTGGAGCCAAGCATACAAAAAACACACATCAAAATAACAAGAATTTATAATTTAATTATAAATGCCTCTAATCATCAACTTATTAAGATAAAAAGGTTTAAAACTCTAGGTACAATCACAAAATTATCTGATAAAAATATGGACAAAAATGTAGCTCAACAGCATGTTATAACTTAACATTTGTGGTGTTCATCAAACTCCAAGCTCATATCGACATTGAGTGAACTTCTCCAAGTATTTTGGTATCATCTTGCCCTGCTCCTTTTTTATCTTTCTAAGCTTGTCCTTCAATGAAAACTTCCTTTGGTCATTTTTGTTCTGAAACAGATCTGTCAAGGCCTTCCACATATCATATGGAGTCACCTTCCCATGGATATTCAAGACAATATGATCTCTAACTCCCTCTAACAAGATCCTTCTCACCTTTTCTACCTTATTCTTCCATGCATCAAGAATTTGGGCATCTACTATTGCGGGCTTGGGAATATCGAGATCTATGATTTCCTTCAACTCGTTGTCCTCCAACACTTCCTCCATCCTATCCTTCCATGCAATATAATTCAAAATTACCTCGAGTGCATATTCGAGTCTGAAGCCATTGAAATACATCTTGATCTACTTCTAGCTCCAAAGAAAGTATCTGCAAATTTGAATATTGTTCAACACAAACCCAATTTCCTCTCCACTATTGTGATTTCAGGCACTCTAATACGATGTATAAAATATCTAAAAAAGATACAATACCATGTATATATTATATAGAAACTCTATATATACCAATGGATTCAATCTGATCATGCAATGTACTAAATCAAGATATTGAATCCTTTTACAATATTTGTGGAATATAAAACACGATCGCTCAATCACATACAAGTAATAGAAAGAAGTAAATCAATCCCAAAAAACAAGATATTTCTAGGGAAAGCACCTACTCAAAACCCCTCTATCATTTATTGTACATAGTCAAATAATCATGAAAAAATACAATTCTTTCTCAAGCTTAGAAAATCTTGTACTCTACCGATCATCTCACTCTGATCCTCCACAAAACTGACTAGAAATTCTTAGCAAAAATTGACCAACACTTAGGAAATTCTCAGCCCCTTCTTAGCCCAGCCTTGCTCACAAAATCCCTAGGTAATTAATCCCTATTAAATACGATAATCAACCTTCCTTGACTGCGCAATCCTTATGGAGCCTTCCTATTCTTTTATAACTACACCTGAGAAGTTCACCAAAAATACAACTAATAATTTACTTGTCTTAAAAATTTGTCTCAACTGGGTCGTCATCAGAATTTACATGCATGCAACTATTAATAGTGAATCATTAATTACTTGATAGATCACTACTTTTGAATTAAATCTATTTTAATTCACTTTATCTTCCACTATCTCATCATTCAATTAGAACTAGTTAAAGAGATTCTAATTCAATTAATGTGAGTTAACTGATCACACTCACACCACCCTAGTGCTACAACTGCAACTGGACCTTGTTAATAATAGAATCACTCTACATGTCTATCCTTTGACCCTCAACTCAAAATTCTTGAGCTAACTAAGTATATCACACTAAGTTAACTATTACAAGTTATTATGAGATAAGATTAGAATTTATTTTCCAATATATTTAAAACTTGGTTGCACACTAATGTGTCGCTAGGAACCATCACTATTTGACCTTTGATCGCACACTAGTGTGTGTGCATTTTCTTGTTCTTTCTGGATGCAAATTTCACGCCTTCTTGTTGAAAATTTCAATACTCCCTCTCAATAAGAAAGGAATCAATATGTCCTAATCTGCTACCTTTGGAATGTTCTTGCATGCAACGCTTCTCTAGTGTTGTTTGCACATGTAACTCTCCTGAAATTGAATAGCCTCCAAACAACTTAATTAGTATAATGCATCTGTCATCAGAATCTTCTGACTGCTACTACTTACTTCTCATGTCTACTAGACTCTCTGCACTATTGCTAACATCTGCATCCATGCACTCTACACTGCTGCCAACTCTGATCTACGCTCTAGTATCTGACACTTTTCACTCTGATTTATGTCTTCCTGGCATCTGACTATAACAATCTAACCAATCCTTATGTCTACTGCTATACTGTGGGCTCCTCATAGCTAGGTTCGATCCATGAGAAACACTAGTGTAAAGAAGAAAATAATCATTATTAAAATAAGAAAAAATTCTCATAAGCTGCACAATGAAACTGCGTGTTGATCAATTCTCAAAACATCATAGGATGAAAGAGTCAGTCACAATTGTCCCTCCAAGGGAAGCTCAATTATCGATAGCTCTGAAAATGAAGTATTATGTACCACAAGATTCGAGGTTCAAATCCCTCAAGTTTACCTGTGGGTTGTTTATTGGAGGTGACATGGTTCACCTAGGGGTTATAGTGGCAGCATTCCAAATTGAGCCTGTGTACTCAGAGTACAAGACCAACGTAGTTGTCAATTCCTCTAATATAAAAAAAGAAAATGTCACTTTTGTGAAACTAAATGATTGAAGATGGAAAAAAAAATCTCTTAAATTTATCAACTTAGATTAGATATAAATTTCAAAATGTTTGTCACATTACCAACCTTCTCAAATTTTAAACTCAACAAAACCATGGTGATTTTGGAACATTTCTCTTAACGCCTTTCAAACATAGAAATACAATTCTAAATAATCAAATGAAATTTCTTACTTTCTTGAGGTATGGTAAACCATATTAAACCTTAATGGATATAAATTATCGTCTTCGTCATCATAATCCTACCTAATAGCTAAAAATTTTATCGTAAATTTAATGTCACTCCAAATTACACACAAAAAAAATGTTACTTTTACTTAATCCAATATTTCCATGATCTCATTGGCATAATGTAGAAAATTTGTTCTTTAGTACACATTCTTCTTTTATTACTCATATTTATCTGCTATCTTTACAATTATTTCTCTATTTTGGCTTCTTTCTAACACTTACTTGTAGACCTCAAGACTTGTTTATTACCAGAAGATTCCGACCACTATCTTCTATTGACATCTTAAAAAAATCATGCATATTGGCAATTTCCACTCATACTCCGATCAATTCAAGGACCATGCCAGGAAAGGGAAGTTGCCCAATTGTGTGGTTATGGAGAAACACTACATGGACACCTAATTCTTCCCCACCGATGATGACCATCCTTCACATGATGTAGCATTCACCCATATCTACAACAGTCAGGAAGTTGTTCAATCTCAAATTCGGTTTCCTCATGACCAGGAGAGACACGTGGGTTGGAAATTTTGAGGGTGTCCTACAGAAATGCAACAACACAAATAAAAAAAAAAGGACCAAATATATTTAATGGTCCACTTCATATGCACCAACGATCATTATTTCCCAAGCTATAGCCTTATAGACTCATTAAGGTAGTATATGCCCACCGTTAGATTTAAACAAATTTAAATGTAAAGATAGATATATAGTTCCCAACCACACTAATGAGGCTATAGTGTCAGAAATATATATATATATATATATATATATATCACCCATATGCACCTTAATAATGAGACTATAGCATTGGAAATATGTATCGCCCATGTCCACCTTAAGTTAAGAATTTTTCTTCTCAAGCAGAGTGTTTGGCCATTCTTAATCTGGAAAAGTTATCGAGGGCCCCGAAAAAACATGTTTATAGCCTGGTTTCCCAACCAGACTCATGTGGAGCAGGGACAATGTGACGGTCATATCTTACCTGGAAAATCATTGGCTTATATTTCAGGGCCAAAACCAATATATTACACCATTATCTTCGCTCTTCCACACTCATACCAAGCTTCATACATACATAGGTGCTTTGTGTTGTTGTAATCCATCTGGTATTTTGATCTTTGTTGCTTCTTTCAATGAGGTGGGTATCTGAACAATGGCCAAGCTATCCACATTTTGTGGCTTGATTTCCATTTTTTCCATGTTAGGTGTTTCCAATGCTTATGTTGGCCATAATTTTTATAGTTTACTGTGATAATTGTGTTGCTTGATACCCCACCAGGATTTCACCTGCTCTCTCTGGTAAGCCAGCACTCGTCTTGCAAAGTTTTTCAATTTGTTTTGTAGTTTTTTTAGATTGTTTTCATGTGGGCGACTGCATTTTCTTTTTGAAAATATTTTAAATAATAGATTTGGTGTTAAGATTCTCCATGTGCAATGATCTTTGTGCTTTTTTGAATAGATATATTCTTCCCTTTTTCTATTGTGGTTAGTGGCATTAAATTTCTTTTAAAAAGAGGGTCTCTACATTTTTTTTTTAAGAAGGTTTCTTGATATCTTTTTTTGGATCTGGGGTCAATCCTTTTTTTTTTCAATTGCTGGAGGTCAGATTTATTTTTTTAAGTGTCAAGATGAATAATCAAATGGTAGAAGAATACTTGAATGAGAGAAATAATCTTAAAGGTTCTAATTATTCCAATTGGAAATTCAAGTTGTAGACTTTGTTTGAAGGAAAAATTTCTTGGGCAATTGTAAATGGAGATGAAGTAAAACTGATAGAAGTAGGAGGTGGATTAGTTGTAACAATTCAGAATTGGGAGAAGAGGGAGAAAAATATGAATTTTTTATTGAAATTGTTAGTGAAATACTGCATTATCTCTCACATCAGAGAGTGTAAATCAACAAACGAGATCTGGACAACCCTCAAGGATCTGTATGAGATTAAAAACACAATCTTCTTTTGTTCCTGAAAAGAGAGATTATCTACATTAAAATGGAGGAGAATGAATGAGTAGTTGTATTCATCTCTTGAATCATGGACCTCAAATATAAGCTTGGAGACATAGGGGAGGTAGTTTCAAACATGGATCTTGTCATGATTATCATGAATGGTATGTCTAATGACTATCAAATGTTCATCACGGGCTTGAATGTAAGAGAGAAAGCCCCCAAATTTAAAGCACTGAAAGGGATCCTGATGCAAGAGGAAGAAAGGCGGATGACTCTGAAACCTCAAAGTTTAGATCTTGCTTTAATGTAAAAGAAGAAGCCCTTCAGAGGGAAGGAAAATCCAGGACAGAAAGGTGGAGGTACACTGCAAAAAAAGCCACCTCAAGGAATGTCATCTCAAGGTATGTCTTCAAACAGAAGCAATTTGGGAACCAAATGTTTCTATTATGGTAAAGTTGGTCATATTGAAAATAATTTCCATAGAAAGAGGCTTGATGAATCTCAACATAGACATAAGAGACATGCATGACACTTTTCTGATGAATATCATAATCAGGACCTCAGACTATTTATGGTTGATTCTGATGAGAATGCTGAAGTGGAAACTTGGTTTGTGGATTCAGGAGCTTCCACTCACATGAAATGTAACAAAAAGTGGTTTGAAAAATTTAAAGAAATTAGAAGTGGTGCAAAAATCTACCTTGGTGATGACAGAGGGTACCAAATCAAAGGGTATGGTAATGTTCTTGTTGTATTTCCTAATGGAAATATTAGGCATATTCAAAATGTAATGTATGTACTCGAAATAAAAAATAATCTAATCTCTGTTTCTATGATAACATATCAAAAACTTAAGGTAGAGTTTTTTAGGTCTTATTGTGTTATTAAAGATATGTTGGATCATATGAATACAATTGCATTTGGGATTCGAATGGGAGGTCTATACAAGCTCAATTGTAATAAGTGTGCCACACTAAGAATTACCATGATCAGTTATGACTAAAAAGGACTTATGGCATCAAATATTCGGTCATATCAATTTAAATGAACTACTGCTACTTCAAAAATGAGGTATGGTCAATGGTATCCCTACTTTAAAGAATTTTCACGTTGATTCTGAAGCATGTTCTCTTGGAAAGATGCACATAGATGTGTTCCCTAAAAATTTAGATAGAAAGAAGAGAGATATACTAGAGCTTGTGCACACTTATTTATGTGGGCCGATGCAGTCAGGATCATTAGGAGGCGCCTATTATTTTTTATTATTTGTTGATGATTGCACAAGACTTACCTGGGTATATTTTCTCAGAAAGAAGATTCATACATTTTAATACTTTAAATAATTCAGAAGCATGGTGGAAAAACAAAGATGGAAGTTCATCAAAATTCTCCATTCAGATCAAGGGGGAGAATACAAGCATAGTGGCTTCAACAAATATTGCAAGGACCAGGGGATATTTCAGCAGTTCACAATACCCCACACTCCTCAAAATAACGAGGTTGTAGAGAGGAAGAACAAAACCATTTTGGAGTGTGCTCGTAGCATGTTAAAGGGTAGGAATTTTTCTAATGGTTTTTGTGCAGAAGCAATAAATACTGCATTATATTTGAAGAATAGGAGTCCAAAAAAAAGTCTTGAGTTTAAAACTCCATTCAAAGTTTTTTTAGGTTTTAATCCTACAGTTAAACATTTAAGATTTTTTGACTCCAAAGCTTTTTCTCATGTTCCAAAGAGTGATAGGAAGAAAATGGATTCAAAGGCCATTAAATGAACTTTTGTTGGGTATTGTACTGAGTTTAAAGCTTATAAATTATTTAATCCCTCTACTCATAAAGTTTTTGCAAGTAGAGATGTAGTATTCCATGAGAAGGCTCATGATGGAAACTATGATGAACACAATGAAGAGTGGGACATTCCCTTATTGATGGAAGAAGGGAGTGATGAAAAAGGGAACGTCCATGAGAAACAGGAGCAACAGAAAAAGGAAGAACCAAATGGTACAAATGTAGTAGCCAAGCCAAGCCTACCAAGGGATGATCTGATCATATTTGAAGCCACTCCACCACTCAAGAGATCAAGTAAGAAAAATCAATTTCCAACAAGATATAGGGATAATTATCTTATAACTAGTATGTTAAATATTTTTGAACCCTCAAACTATAAAGAAGCTAGTCAATATGATGAATGGAGGGAAGCCATGTGTTGAGATTGCAACAAGATGATGAGCTTAGTGAAAAGAGTCACCTTCACTAAGTGGGTCCGCAGGCTATTTTTGGTGCAAGTCTATTTTTAGACTATGTCTATTTTTAGACATGTCGATCATATTCTATGAGTTGCAGGATGCTATTTGTGGATGGTTGGTCAAGTTGGAAAAATAGATGGACTTCTATTTTTAGACATATTGGGCAGAATCTATTTTTAGATTGCGAGTCTAAAAATAGATATGTCGAATATTATTAGCTCTTAATAATATTTGGACTATAAACATTATCTTATTCTCTTGGAGCACTTCAGTTAAGTGCACGGATGTGGCACAGGAGCTGACAGAAGGAATTATGCTATTCCTGAGGGTTAAGTGGAGCTATTGCATGGAGACTTCAGTTAGAACTCATGTGACAGAGTTTGGTGGAGTTGATTGAGGAAGTTAGTGGAGTTGTATTTAGTTTAACTTAGTTAAACATAGTTGAGCTAGTTGTATCTAGTCTAACTGATTGATACACTAGTGAGAGTGGTGTGAATTAATTATTAATTAATTCACTAATTATTAACTCATTAATCAACTAAAGAATACATCAGTTAACTATAGTGCATGGACAATTTCAGTGGAGACTAGTGAAGAGGTAGGTGAAAGAGCAGTGTGACTATCAGTTGTGACTATAGTGTTGCATGATTTGCAACACACAGTGGTTAGAGATGCCAATGAGGATTGCGTGAGAAAGTCTGGACCAATTCAAGTTCATTCAAAGCCATTATTCAGTAGTGATTGCGCAGTAGAGGTAGGCTAGTAGGTGGCAGATATCAGTGCATGGGATTTGCTAGATTGGACCTGATTAGTGTGTAGCAATTGGAGATTGTACTGAGAGCTTGTGAGGAGCTTTGTATGATGATTGTTACATGATCTCTATGAAATATAATATACATATATTTGTGGGTTTTTAGCTTTAAGATTTCCCATAAATTACTGTGTTCATATGTGTAAATTTTTATGGTTTTAATGTGTGCATGCAATTGATTTTATTTCCGCAAGTAATGATCAATAGTAGAAGAGATTATGTATTGTGCATGAATTCAAATAGTGTGTGATCAGGAGAATATCGGATGTATAACATATCAGTTATATAATTTATGCATGGTATCAGAGCGATATTGATCATTGGGCTTGATTGCAAAGCATTGAAGCGATTGAGTTTTTTGTCTTTGGTGGAATTCGAATTTACTGACGGAGTGTTTCTTGGTGTCGAAGTTGAGATGTATTTCAACGAATTAGAAATTGATGCCTTAGGGGTAGCTTTAATTATACTGCATGGAAGGACAGGATGGAGGCGGTGCTAGAGGATAATGGGTTGAAGGAGTTCATAGATGCAGAAAATCCAAAACCTGCTTCTAGCGACGCTGCCGCACTTGACGCATGGAAAAAGAAGACAACAAAATGTCGAAAGATTCTATTGGAAGGTGTGAAGGATCACATAGTGTCCAACCTTCATGTTAAAGCATCTCCATTATTGATGTGGAAAGCTTTAACAGACTTGTTCCAAAGCAAGAGCGACCAGAGGAAGTTGGCGCTCAAGGATAAGCTCAAGAATATAAAAATGGAGAAAGGTGACAGTATACCCAAGTACCTCACGAAGTTTGTCTAGTGCAAGGATGAGCTGGGAAGTGTGGGGGTTACTGTAGATGATGAGGACTTGGTGAGCTTGGCTCTCCTTGGGCTTCCAAAGAGTTGGCATTCCTATCAGGACTCTGTCAATGGTTGGGAGAAATTGCCAGGATGGGAGCGACTTTGGTTGGATCTTGTCCAGGAGGAGATAAGGCGGATTACTAGGGATGAATCTTTGGCTGCCAAATCAAGGAAGGGGAAGGGCAATAAGAATGATTCTCAATCTCGTGCGAAATTCAAGAAGCAGGAAATGTCCAAGTTGAAGTGCTCATACATCACTGTGAACATTCCATGCCCCTGATGACTCCCCAGAGAAGAAAAATAAGTGAGTTTGCTAGATCTGCATTTGAAGCTGGCCTCACAACTTGGTAGTTTTTTTGCTGATCGCATGCTTGGTCTCAAGTGTGATGGGTTCAGTGTGGTTTCTTGACAGTGGTGCGTCTTTTCACATGACCGAAGACAAATATTTGTTTACTGATCTGGATGAGAAAGATCTTGGAGTGCACATCGAGATGGGCGATGATGGTAGATACATTGCGACCGGTATCGGTATCATTTCCTTTGAGAGGGAGTCTGGTAAACCCTTCGTATTGAAGGAATTCATGCATGTTCCAGGATTGAAGAAGAATCTTATCTTTGTGGCTATGTTGGAAGAAAAGGGATATGATGTTGTCTTTAGCGAGGGAAAGGCTTTTCTACACAGTAAGGCAACTGGTGAAACTTGGAGGATAGGGGTTCAAGTTAAGAACCTTTATCAATTGTAGGTAGATGGCTGCGCAGCAATGGCAGGCAAGGCAGAAGGAGTGGTGAGCTGGGATGAGGGCGAGCTATGGCATAGGAGATTGGGCCATCTTCACCATGGTGCTTTGAAAATTTATGGTCAGATCAGTGCAAGGGATGTACTTTGGGAAAATTTGTGAAAGCCACCTTTCACAAGAAGGATAGTCACGCCACGATGATGCTTGAGAGAATTTACACAGAAGTGTGTGTAACTTTCTCAGTAGCTTCGACAACAAAGCACAGGTACTATGTGATATTTGTTGATGAATTTTCTCGTAAGTGTTGGATCTTCTTCATGAATAAGAAGAGAGAGACATACTCAAAGTTCTGTGAGTTCAAGGTACTGGTTGAGAAAGAATCAGGGAAGCAGGTGAAGGCTCTTAGGAGCGAAAATGGTGGTGAATTCATCTCTGGCAAGTTCAAGGACTTTTGCAGCGCAGAAGGAATTCTAAGAGAGCTCATAGCACCTCATAACCCACAGTAGAATGGGGTCGTTGGCGGAAAAGAACGAGAACAATCGTGGATGTTTCAATTCACAGAATGTGCATGATCGGGGGTCACCCCATACACTTGTGGGCTGAAGCATGCAACACTGTGGTTTATGTGCAAAACCGTTGTCCTCATAGAGTACTTGGAATGAGTACACCCGAAGAGGTGTTTTATAGTAAGAAGCCTGATATTTATCATTTGAAGATTTTTGGCTCACTTGTTTACATTCATGTGACGAAGGATGCTAGGAAGAAGCTGGAGCCGACCACAGAGGTTAGGATATTTGTGGGGTACATAGAAACACCCCACAGCTATCGTTTGTATTTTCCAGACAGTCGGAAGACTGTTGTGCGATGGGATATCAAATTTCATGAGGAGAAAGGCATGAAGTTGTTGCTTGAGAGGGAGCTACACTTGCATGCAGATGAGGAGCTACTACTTCCTAAGGATGAGCCTCAGGATGTGGATCAGCCACAAGAGGAGGTTCATGGAGTCGAAGAAACCACTCATGCAACGCCAAACATCAGAGGGCGGAAGCGCACTACATAAGCTGAGCGATTGAATCTTGATGCGAGAGAAGATTCAGACACCTGTCTGTGAGACAAGAGTGACAGAGCCATCCTGGATACATGGCTCTAATGAGAAAGTGTATCATGACAGAACCATCCTCTTTCGAGGAAGATGTGGAGGACCCTGCATGGGTAGATGCCATGGTGGAAGAGTATGATTCGATTGTCAAAAACAGTGCATGGGAGATTGTCCCAAGCCTAGAAGGGAAATCAGTGGTAGGTTCGAGATGGATATACAAAGTGAAGCAAGCAGCTAACAGGAGCGTTGAGAAGTACAAGGCAAGATTTTTTGCCCAGGGCTTCTCACAGATTGAGGAGATCGACTATAAGGAAACCTTTGCACCTATCGCAAGGTATTTTTCCATACAGAAGATTCTTGCTCTCTCAGCGTAGATGGGGTGGCACATTAATCAGATGGATGTGAAGATTGCATTCCTGCGGATTCTCGTGAGAGAGGTATAGGTAGCCTGAATTTTTTGAGATCTTTAGCAATGATTCGCATGTGTGCAGTCTCAAAAAAGTGTTGTATGGATTGAAACAAGAACCTCGTGCTTGTTTGAATAGACAGTTATTTCACCGGACTTGGATTCTCCAAGAGTGAGGCAGATCCTAACCTATACCAGATTGTGGTGGAGGGTAAGTTTTTGATCATTGTACTTTATGTAGATGATTTGATTTTGACAGGTGATGAACTGTTGATACACTCATGCAAGGCTGATCTTGCAAAGGAGTTTGAGATGAAGGACTTGGGCCTCCTTCATTATTTCTCGGGATTGGAAATTTGGCAGCGCAGTGGTGGACTGTTTGTTTCTCAGGGTAAGTATGCCCGGGAGATACTGGAGAAGTTCAACATGCATGGCTGCAAGCCTGTTGATACTCCTCTTCCTAGTGGATGGAGGAAGGAGGATGCTACTTCGGCGGAGGTAGTGGATGCCACTGTTTATCGACAGTTGGTGGGGTCGCTTATGTATCTGGTCAATACACGACCCGACATATGCTATGCTGTTAACCAGCTTTCACAAGCTATGGTTAAGCCAACCAAGCTCTTTTGGAAGGCGGGGAAGCATGTATTGAGATATCTTAGAGGCACATCGGGATATGGATTGTGGTACAGACAGTCGGATGAGGTGAAGCTATGTGGCTTCACGGATGCAGATTGGGCAGGGAGCCCAACGGACAGAAAGAGAACATCTGGAGGGATTTTCAGTATCGGGTCGACAACAATTTCTTGGTACAGCAGGAAGCAAAGATCCGTGGCACTCAGTTCAGCAGAGGCCGAGTATATGGCAGCAAGTTTGGCTGCATGCGAGGCTATATGGATGAGGAAGATCCTAGTCGGGTTGTTCGGTTCACACTTGGATCCTACTGTGATTTATTGTGATAATCAGAGTTGCATCAAACTCTCGGTTAATCCAGTATTTCATGATAGATCTAAACACATTGACATCCGGTATCATCATATCAGAGATTTTGTGCAGCAGAAGATCATGTTACTTTCATACATTCCCACGGAGGATCAGGATGCTGATATCTTGACGAAGGCGCTCACCAGGAGCAAATTCGAATACCACAGGGGCAGGATAGGGGTTGCAGATAATCCTTATCTTGTTGAGAGGGAGTGTTGAGATTGCAACAATATGATGAGCTTAGTGGAAAGAAGTCGCCTTCACTAAGTGGGCCCGCAGGCTATTTTTGGCGCAAGTCTATTTTTAGACTATGTCTATTTTTAGACATGTCGATCATATTCTATGAGTTGCAGGATGCTATTTGTGGATGGTTGGTCAAGTTGGAAAAATAGATGGACTTATATTTTTAGACATATTGGGAAGAATCTATTTTTAGATTGCCAGTCTAAAAATAGATATGTCGAATATTATTAGCTCTTAATAATATTTGGACTATAAACATTATCTTATTCTCTTGGAGCACTTTAGTTAAGTGCACAGATGTGGCACAGGAGCTGACAGAAGGAATTACGCTATTCTTGAGGGTTAAGTGGAGCTATTGCATGGATACTTCATTTAGAACTCATGTGACAGAGTTTGGTGGAGTTATTGAGGTAGTTGGTGGAGTTGTGTTCAGTTTAACTGAGTTAAACATAGTTGAGCTAGTTGTATCTAGTCTAACTGATTGATACACTAGTGAGAGTGGTGTGAATTAATTATTAATTAATTCACTAATTATTAACTCATTAATCAACTGAAGAATACATCATTTAACTACATTTCATGGATAGTTTCAGTGGAGACCAGTGAAGAGGTAGGTGAAAGAGCAGGTTGACTATCAGTTGTGACTATAGTGTTGCATGATTTGCAACACACAGTGGTTGGAGATGCCAATGAGGATTGCGTGAGAAAGGATGGACCAATTCAAGTTCATTCAAAGCCATTCTTCAGTAGTGATTGCGCAGTAGAGGCAGGGTAGCAGGTGGCAGATATCGGTGCATGGGATTTTCTAGATCGGACCTGATTAGTGTGTAGCAATTAGAGATTGTACTGAGAGCTTGTGAGGAGCTTTGTATGATGATTTTTACATGATATCTATGACATATAATATACAGATATTTGGGGGTTTTCAGCTTTAAGCTTTCCCATAAATTACTGTGTTCATATGTGTGAATTTTTATGGTTTTAATGTGTGCATGCCATTGATTTAATTTCCGCAAGTAATGATCAATGGTAGAAGAGATTATGTATTGTGCATGAAGTCAAATAGTGTGTGATCAAGAGAATCTCACATGTATAATGCATTAGTTATATAATTTCTACACCATGGAAGAGGAATATGAGTCAATACTTAAAAAAAAAACCTGAGATCTAGTACTTGAATTACCTGAAGGAAAACAAACCATAGGCTGCAAATGGTTATACAAGTCAAAATTTAGAGATGGGATTATAGATAAATATAAAGCTAGTCTCGTTGCAAAGGGGTACTCATAGAAAGAAGGCATAGATTATGAGGAAACCTTCACCCCTATAGCTAAATTAAACAAAATTACATTGTTAATTTCTTTAGCTACCAAACGTCATTGGATGATAGACCAGCTAGATGTGAAATTTGCATTTTTAAAGGGGGAATTAAAAGAAGAATTGTATTTAATGCAACCTGAAGGGGGTGGTAAACATTTATTCTATAGATTGAAGAAAGCATTGTATGGACTAAAACAGGCACCTAGATCATGGTACGACAAAATTGATTCATTTTTTCTACAACATAGTTATAAAAGAAGCAAGAATGACACTAATTTGTATACCATGTTTGATAAAGAGGGGATTTTTTTTCTTTATATGTAGATGATCTTATGATTACATGGAATGTTGTTGAACTCATTAAAGAAATCGAAGAGTATATGTCATAGGTTTTCAGATGAAAGACCTTGGAAAGCTACACTATTGTTTGGGTCTTGAAGTCTAGAGGGATTCTCCCTAGACTATTCTGTCACAAGGGAAGTATGTCAGGAGTTTATTGAAAAATTTCAGAATGGATCAGTGCAAATATGCACCAATAACTTTACAGTAGAATATTAAACTTCAGAATTGTTGGAACAGGGTTCCCCAACTACGTTTTTTATATAAATTTTGTAATAATTAGTCTAGCGCAAGTGCTTTTAGGTGGGTCAAAGCCCCCAATTTACTGTAATGGGTCAAAGGATAGACCAAGAATCCGCAAACCATGGTTTGCAGACCATAGGATAGCGCAGGCTATGATGATATAAATAGATGGATAGATTGAGTCTAGAGAGAGACTAAGTATGATTTATGCTAATTGCAAACTGTTGAGATTTGTTTTGGGTTGTATTGGGCAAGGACTCCTGCTGGTTGTTTGCGCGGAGATCCTTAGTCCTGCTGTGTGCAGACCCTGCTGCCTATGTGCGTGGGTTGGGAATCAGGTCTATAAGTGGGTTTTGAATGTTAATGAATGAGAAATCTGCTGAAGTATATCTGTGTTATAATAACTAGTTGTGTTTGTGTTATTGCGGTGATTCTGTCTATTGATAAATATCGACGTGCATGTGGATGCCAAGGTATTATTGAGATTTGATTAATGATAGTTGCTTTATTTATATTTACATGCTATCTATGGGTTTATGAGCTTTTCTTTCTGCAAAGTATATTGTTAAAGGCTTTGCAATAAGACTTCTTCTACGCAATCTGATAAATCTTAACGGGGCTGCCTCAATTAACTCTCTTTCTCTCAGGGTGCGAAAACCTGGTTCCAACACCCTCCCATATTACTTCGGGTGAGGCCTTGGCCTGCACAAGTAGGTCATTGCCGAAAGGGCCGGCAGTATAGGGGTTTGTTGGCAAACCTTAAATCTGAACATGGGTCAGGACCCCTTAAGCCAAAAAATGGTTCTATTTCCGAGACCGATATCATTTTGAGAGAAAGATCGAGTAATTCCACGATGTCATTAGCAGCCTGAGAAACCTAAGCTTGAAGACTAGTTCAAAAAACAGATCCAGGAATTTTCCATAAAAGAGAATCACAGCACAAAGCTGATTGTTGAAAAGTGGAAGAAAAAGTATATCTTTACAGAGGTATATGAAATATTCTTTGTAACTTTCGTGCATGAAATACAGGAGTGGTTAGCAAGGTTAGTAGAGTTCCAGACTTGTTGGAAAGACGATCAGGTTATGCAATGGACTCCTGAATCAATCCGACAATTGGACAAGGATGATAACAAAATCACCCGGACTGTAGATCACTGGTTGGATAGTGTGCAAGGAGGATTTGTAACAGAATTAGCAGTTGATCAATTCGTATCTTATTCTGAAGCTGAGCGGAGGTTCTTCAAGGGATTCTGAGGTAAGTTCTTGCAAATTTTACCACTACTGATTAAGATGCTATTATGCGAAAAGGGTATTATTTGTAGACACACCGAGTGAATGACCTCCGATCAGAGTGATTAAAGTATGGCAGGAAGTGGTAAATACTACAGATTCAATCGAGAAAGGGATAGATCAGTATATAGTCCCTTAAGAGAGCTGCCTACGCACGCAGAAAATAGTCCCCTGGTTACACCACCAACAAATCAGCCTAAGGGCAAGAACTCTCCTACCCCTCTGCCACTGTCGGAAGACAATATGGCCACACACATGAAGCTACCCACCTTTAAGGGAGTGGGGGATGAGTAGATGGACCAATTTTGGTTCGTAGTGGAATCATTATGGACTGCGCAGAATGTTGCTAGTGATGCTATAAAAAGAGCACAGCTATCCCTAGCCTTTGAAGGAAGGGCCTTGGATTGGTTCATGGGGTATGTTTGCCAGCATGTGGATCCGTCAATACAGAAATTAAGGATTTCTTAAAGCAGTAGTTTTGAAAGCCTAAGTCCTACGCTCAACTTGTGATTGACTTGAAAGATTTTAAACAGGGACCTACAGAGTCTGTATGGGAGGCTGATCAGTGGCTGAAGAAAGTTATCAAGGATGGAAAATTTAAGTATGAGGATAGACATCACAAGGAATGGTTCATTACCATGATATTACCACACCTGCGTGGGCCTATGGGTCAGCAAACGATTGCTACGTAAGAAAAATCCTTGGAAGCTGTCATGAAGCTAGAAGTTGTGCCAAGGGACGATACCTAGTTTGGGGTGCAGCAGATCTAGGGCCAATTGGAGGAAATGCACCTAGAAATATAGAATTTATGAAAGGAGCGGGGAAAAGAAGCTAGCCCAAAATTTTGGTGCATAAGGTGCAGGGTGTCGGGCGACACCAAGGATTTGTGCCCTGTGCTATTAGACTACATGCAAGCTGGGGGGGTATAACCCATTGTGCCCCAAAGAGGTTGTGGGACCAAGAACCCCCACATTATGGTACACCAACTGTCAGGTAGCCAGATTACATGATACTAACCACTTCCCCCGACTTGGTGCCTATGTCCCATAATTGAAGGAACAGTGGTACAGATTCTTCTCATGTGTAGGACATGATGAGAAAAAATCTTAGACATATGATTTAATGATAGATAGAGGAAACCTGTATAGGGTGCAGGTTGACCCTTCATCACCATTATCCCACTTTGGACGATGAGGCTCTCCTGCAAGAGGCCGAGGGGGGGGAAGAGGTGGAAGCACAGGTCGAGGAAGAGGACAATTGATCTACTATAATTGTGGCGAGGTGGGACACTTCACAAGGGACTGTCCGAACCCTGCACACCAATCTTGTAGATATTGCAAGTAGCTGGATCATGTGATCGAAGACTGTCCTGTACTAATAGCAAATATGCAGGAAAAATAGCAAACACCAACGTAGAATGTACAAAGGGTTAAGGCGGAACTGCGTGATGAGGGACCCAGTATTAACGTAATTACGTGCAGTGGCATGGCCAATGGAGGAGTTGAGCAAAGAGTTGTAGCCGAACCCCTTATCAGAAAAAATACTGACAAAAAGGAAAGTTTGGACCTATAGAAGGAGAAAGAAACATTCCTTGAAGCTAGAAAGGAATTTTCCAAAAATGAGACATCTACATCAAAGGCTCCAATGGATCTAAAAGTGGACGAAGAAGTTAAGTCATTTGTGCAGGCATGTATGAAGTTGCTACGCAACCAAAAGGAAGTATATAACCTTCAAGCATTGATAGACAGCTGCGTAGAAAAGGTTGACCCTCCAATGGAAGTTAAAGATGTGCACAAACTTTATAGGCATAAGAAATGAACTGGTCAGGAAATGCGGCTAACTGCATAGATTAGTGATTATGAAATGGATCAGGTCATCTTGGATTTAGGATTCGATGTAATGTCCTTCCCAAATAGACTTGGTAGAGGATGGGAGAACCCAAGCTATAATGGTCTACTATACAACTGCACATGGCTAACCAATATATGATCATACCGTTAGGAAGGTTATCAAAGATTATGGTAGATATCACGGGAGTCAACGTATACACGGATTTTGAGGTGATTCAAATTGCATATGATGTGAACCCTTACCCTGCACTCCTAAGACTAGACAAGGCTATAGACATGGGAGGTATTATCAACTTGAAGAAAATAAGCATGGTTTTTGAGAACCAGAGAACGTGAGTAATAGTCCCTCTAGACCTGGCAGAGGGTGAGCGGTATATAGAACCAGTGCGCGAAGAGGATGATGTTGATAATATTTACAAACAGACTACCCGAGACAAGGATTTGATTAACCCTACGGCTGATGGCGTGCTCTGTTGAGAGAAGGACAATGAATGTCTCTCTGACTCAGATGGGGAGATAGAAAATTGGCAAAACTTGTTGCATGACATATGTATGCTACGATGCATTAAGATCACAAGGACCTTCCGGTGTATCTCCTCAGAGGTAAGACAACTTCCCTATTTTTATGATTCTGGTAGCTTTACGAATTTTCTTAGAGAATTCGAAGTAGAAGTCTCAATGGAACGGAGAATGTGGGTGCTTAACCTAGCTATTACACAGTAATTTCTCGCCATCCCTGCAATCTCCATCCCACATATTGGAGGGCTTATTCCATGACATGTGAGCAGTGACATGACCTAAAACCACTTTCATGGCATCCCCCTTGACAAGGACAATCATTCCCCTGAAGACAATTTCCTGTGAAAAGCCCTAAAAATAGACCTTTTGGCCTTGGCGCGACCAGCTAGTTCAGCCCTCGCACCAATGGGGGAAATCCACCAAAGAGGGTGCGCCAAATGACGCTCTGTCCCAGTGTATTACTCACACTAGGCTTGATAAGGATTTTTTTTTTTTAATAAATGGTGGAAGTTTGATTCCAACCAACTCCTGAACGAGACTCTAAAATGAGTTGGGAGGTTTGGCTCCGGATCTCCATGTAGGGGAAGTGGTTTTCCACCTATCATGGAAGCTTCCTTGAGGATAGGGCCAATCCCGCCATTGTAGGGATCCCAACTCCCCTTCCACCATCTATATAAACTTGTCATTTTCCCTTTGCAAGCTAGCCTGAATATAGCTAAATCAGTAGTAAGGAGATTATCGTCAAATAGCCGAAGAGAGGGAGACTTGTCCCATTCCCGACGATATTTATCGAGACGTACTCTATTGTCAACCCGTCGAAGGAAGATCCACCGTCAGAGATCAGGTTGTATCTTTCTTTGTTTTGATTAATAATAAATGACTTTGATTATGGTTCCATTCGTATGTTCATGTTTTATGCTATGAATTGTATCTTCTCTGACCGATACATAGTTGCATGTATTAGGTTTTACGCTTGTGTGTTTGTTGTTTCTTCATGTACGTGCAGTTGTTCAAACGTGCTAGGTGGGAGAATTGTGATCTGCCAAAGCGAGGGATGGAAGCGCCATATTTTCTACAAGCGACGGCAGCATAGTACTTAAGGTAGGCCTCTTGTCGCATCTTGGTCTTTTGCAATTAGGAACCTGCGTCTTAGCATGACTCAATTGTTGCTAGACCCGATCTGGGCTAGTAGGGAATGCCTCTGTCCGCAGAGGGGATTTACCTCTCCAACAAACTAGCGACTCCACTAGGGAGATATTGATTAGATTTTGTTTTGTCTTTTCGGTTAACTTTGGTCTTTTCCTGCTTGATCAGCGCTTTTGGTTTGCTCTTTTCTAGTGTTAAACCTTTGTTTAGCCTCACCATCCCTGACCTGCTCCCTGCTTGCTCTTTTTTAATTTTTGCATTAGTAAACTCGACTGGCGTGGTTTTTTCCCTGACAGTTGCACCAGTTGGCGCTTGTTTCTAGTTCAGCCCCCGCGCCAATCCTATTCTGGCGCTAGTTGCAGCCTAACAGTCACGCCAATCCTATGTGGTGCTAGGGTTTATTCCTTTCTGAGCTTTCTAAGCTTGATTTGTGGTTTTGGTGTCATTTTTTCGATTGTCTGAGTGTTCTAGGGCCTTGGTTGACTATGAGTGACCGTCATCCTCCAATTGTTTTCCCTCTACTATCAGTTTTACATTCTAGCCCTAGGGAATCTAGGTGCTATAGTGTGTCGAGCCTCCCGTGGGAGTTTTTGGTCCTCATTTGATCAGTCAATTTCATTATTGCTTCTCTACATTCGTTTGGTGGTTTTCCATTTTTTTGTTGCGTTATTTGAGTGATTGGTATATTTCTCATTTTAATTTCACTTTGTCTTGTTTTGGGCTTATATTACATGGTTCATTTCAGTATTTGGGGTTCCTCTTTCATTTGAGGGATTTCTTCATCAGTTTGAGGTCTGATTGTGTGTTTTGCATTGAGTGGGCTTGCTTGTCTTTGCTCTTTTTCTATCACTTCGCAAATTGTTCTTTTCATTAGTTTTTGTTTTGTTTAGTGCACTTTGCTCTTAAACGTTGAAAATACAAAAATCAAATCTCTTTTGCTTTCGATTAGTTAATGTAAATTGAAATATTTCTGTGTTATTAGTGATTTAGAACTCTAAAAGAAAAGCTTTTAGTTTCGTTAGTGTGCATTAGAGACACTACTGGTTGTTTTGTGATCATTTTGTTATTGTGTGAAAGCTCTCAACCTTCGTGTAGTTAGCTATTCATCGAATGAAATGATACATTGTGGCATGTAGTGTGCATTTAGAGGATTTTTAGACATAACATTCGGTAGGGCTTGGAAATTGAAACATAATTGAAGATCAACACTAAAATTTATTCAATTTACCTTAAGGCAGCATTGAAACATTAACAAAATATTTAGAGGTCTAGGCTAGCGACGTGTTCCGGCATCATTAAACCTAGTAGCTTTCATTCACCTCTTGCCTTTAGATAGCGCTAGTACAGACTTCTGCTCCCCGTACCGTCACGTATATAAAGGGAGACCCCACTAGGTTGCTATCCTTTATCCGTAGGAAGCTGAGTCTGTCGCCTTATACCCGTGATACATCAGACACAGCATTTGGGGAGATTGTCTGCACATACGTCAAGTCCTTGGTTGATTTCTCTTTCATTTTGAAACCAAGGTGTATATTGTAGTTCACAGATATCTGGTACACCCTTTGCCTAGATTACCAAAGTAGTCATTTTGATCTTTTCTGACTCATTAAATTTGAAAGGATCATCAAGAGCTTATCCTTTCACGCTTGTTTCAAAATTGAAAGAGATAGAGTCACCTTTCATCCGTTTCTCAACTCTTAAAACATGAAACGGTGAAGTTTCTAAGTTTCAATGTGGTAAAATAAGTCACCTGTGATCACATGCCCTTTTTAGAGTTTGCTTGTTGGTTGTTTGATTGTGTACCTTGTTTTTTAGCCCGTGTGCTCTTGTTTGATCTCTTCCTCTTTTCATTACTGTCACAGTGGCGAAACCCTCATTTTCGTCTTATGGTAGTCCTTACACAGATGATTCATCATAGGTCTCTCAATCCTCTGCTAAACCTCAGCAACCCATTGTCTTCAAGTTTCCTGACAGGGGACTGGTTCTATCCAAGCTTCACTTTGGAGGACCAGTTGAGTTCAATTTGCCCTTATCCAACGCTTGGTTTGGATTTGGAGTAGGGGAATATTTCCCTCCTTTTACATCGGGTTCGCCTTTTCTAGATGTTGTTATTCCTCCTAGTCCTCGTCGTCTTTTAAAGGATCTAGCGGCAGGGTAAAATATGGGCTCATCCAGTCCTTCTCCTAGTGAGGAAATCCCCACATCTGGTGAATATTACTAGTTGTTCCCAGAAGATAACCCTGAGTTATCTGTCATGTCTTCACCTAGTCCTTCGCTTCTAGCAGGGTATAGATCCTTAAGTCAGATTATGACTACTTTCGCCTCTATGGGAGTATCAACTCCCTCTACGAGGCCAATTATTCCTTCTTTAGGGATTTCCCCAAGGACACCCCTCACGTCATCTCCTCAGGTCACATCAGTACCTGTTAGGCCCACCGTCTCCGTGGCCGCATCTACACCTGCTGTTACTACTCAGTCCGTAAGGACTGCATCACTTCCCGAAGATGTCTACATAGCATCTGCTATTCTGGAGAACATCTCTCCTGACGAGTATCGGTTGTCTCTACAGCAATCAAACTCCGAGGTTGGTCAATCCTCCCAAGATCCCAATCGTCCTTATTTTTCGCATTATGCACAAGATGGTACACCCATCTACATTTTTCCATATCAGTACGATGAGCAGGGAAACCCTCTACGTTTTCTTTCTCTAGAGGCTTACCAGTATGTTCAAGGTTTTATGTCTGCCCAGGCTGGAAACCTTCCAGCCCGCAAGGACAACCCTTCCAGGGCCAACCTTCGAGCTAGCCTGGTTATCTTTATGACCCGCAAGGACAACCCTTACAGGGCTAACCTTCGGGCTAGCAAGGGTTGTTATACGGTCCGCAAGGATAGTCCTACAACCCTCAGGGTCAACCTATATAGCCTCACCTTGTGGTCCAACTAGGGAAACCTCAAGGACCCATAGATCAACCGGGGTACCAGTCGGGGCCGTTGTACGGTCCTGGGGGGAAAATCCAACCCTCTCAACCTATGGTGCAACCTCTGCAACCTCAGTTTCCTATTGGTCTGAATGTTGCACAGCCAGGGCCCTCTTATGGTCCTGTTATAGGTCAAACTAGTTATTAGAAGCAACCTGGCCCTATCCTGCCACCAGACCAACCAGCTCATCCGGGGCAACCTGGTGTCCCTCATCAGCCAGGTCAACTTGTTCAACCAGCGCAACCTGTTCAGCTGGGTCAACCTGTTCAACCATGGCATCCAGTTCAGCTAGGTCAACCTGTCCAACCAGGTCAGCCTGCACATTTTGTCAACCCTGCTCAATAGCTGATTTACTCTATGCCATAGTCGAATTTGCCTATGCGCCCCAATTATCAGGGTCAGCTGAGCCCCACTTATCAGCAGCCCGCTCAACCCCAAGGCAATTATCATCTTCAAGGTCAATCTCGACTGGTTTACAACCTACCCCAAGGTTCTAATTATTATCTTCAACAACCAAGCTATACCTATACTCAGCAGTCGAATCCATATACTGCTCGAATGGGGCCGACATATAATCAGGGTCCATACCCCAGTTATCAACCCCCGTACATTGGTTATCAGCAACCGTATCAATCTAACTATATGGCTTACACCCCTTATGGTCAGAATCCCCTGGGACAGAACCAATGGGGGCAAGGTTATGCTCAACCAGGGTGGAGTATAGGTACAGGTCCTTATCGAGGGTTTGGTATGCCCTTCAATCCTATTTTCCGTTCCTGGCTACCTTGGAATTACCAAACTTTTCTAAATTGACCACTGATCTAATTCTTCAAAATCCCTATTGGCCTCCGGTTCCAACCAAGGTGCCCGGAAACTGTCCTAAGTTTTAAGGTAAAGCTGGAGAGGACCCTCAATTTCATGTAATGACCTATCATCTATGGTGTTCGTCCAACTCTTGGGTGGATGATTCAATTCGACTACGTATCTTCTAGTGCACTCTTACTGATGCTGCTGCTAAGTGGTATATAGAATTACCCCGCGGCATATTTCAAGACTTCAATATGTTAGCTATGGCTTTTCTGACACACTTTCAGTTACTGGTTTGTTATGAAGTAGGGATGCATCTCCTGACTTCTTTGAAGTAGGATAAAGCCACCCACATATCTGATCATATTCATTAGTGGTGACGTCGTCGTAGACTGATCAAGTTTGATATACCTAATCAACTAATAACTCATTGGTTCACTACCTCCTTCGTTAACAAGATCACTCAAGATATTGCTATGGGGGCATGTGTGACCGAATAACAAGCCATCGCGCATGCCCAGTACCTTGATCTAGTGTACTCTCAGTCTGGCACACTTTACGATATTTTGACTGATGCTCCGCAGCTGGGGACCTATAAGGCACCACCTACCCCAGTGGTGGATAGTGTTATTGGTTTCGTTTCTCAAAATTCTGGGAAATCCTCTAATGGGAAGTAGAAGTCCAATTCTTCCAATAATTCTGCTCTTCCCACCCCTCCAGATTTTGGTAAAACTGCGGAGGTCAACGCCATTCAGGCTAATCCTACAGAAAAGGCCTCCAAAGGAAAAAAGAAGGGCAAAGGAAAATCCAAACCAGATGCCCCGAAATCAGATTCTTCTAAACCTCATGCTGATGACAGTTCCCAATGTAAACCGAAGTACCCCTGTCTCATATGTGAAGGAGACCATTATACCAAAGATTTTCCCCAACAATCTTAAGTTAGTCAACTTTTGAAAGGCTCCAAAGGGACTCCGACAGTTCTCAAAGAACCGTTCCTTTCTCAGCAGACCCAGATGGTTGAGCAGCCTTCACCATCTATACCATTTGGGTCCCAAGTCTTTATGATGAATGGTGCTACACCTGTCTCAATTGCTATGTGTTCGAAGGATTATGCTAGATCACGCCAGGCGGCTGGGAAGGAAGTCGTTGATGGACTGCCTCCCCCACCTGTCTCTGGTCCTTCAGAAATTGAGAAGCCTAGCGTTGAACCTGTTGTGAGGCCACCTTCTAAAGGTTTTCTGTGAAAATCTTCCTACAACCCAAATTCTCATGCCACTCAACACTACAATATTGTTGAGGATTTGGCACAAGATCCTTCTGCAATGTCTGCATTGGAAGTGCTTCAAAGTTTCCCATCGAAATAGAAAGCTTTGTTGTCTGCAATCGGTGGAATCTATCCCATCGATTCTAATCTTCTCACCTTCAACCTAGAAAATTTTTTCCCCTGACTTCCACATCAAATCACTCTTGTTATCCGAGTTGGGATCAACAGCCTCAACATCCATAGGGCTGTTGTGGATGAAGGTGCTTCCACTAGTGTTATGTCATCCACCTACTGGAAGGCCATTGGCTCTTTGACTTTTACTTCATCTCCCAATGCCTTAGAGGCATTTGATGGTCAGGAATCAAAACCCCTGGGTGTTCTTGAGAGTTTTTCGATCACGTTACAGGGGAAGGAAGTCAACATAGAAGTAGAAGTGGTTGATGCCAAGCTCAACTACAATCTTCTTCTTGGTCGCAGTTAGACTCACACCATGCTATGCGTTCTGTCCACCCTCTTTCGGCTTTTGAATTTCCCTCGTGAGGGAAAAATAATCACTGTGGATCAGTTGTCTTTCTTCACCTCATCCTCTGAGAACAACATTCCTTACGTGGATTAGATCCCTAATCCCCCTGATAGTGTAGGACCTGGTATTTTCAAGGATCCTGTCCTCATGGGTATCTTTCCCACGCCACCACCGTACATCGTTCAAGTTAACATGATCTCTAGGTCAGATGACCCTTGGGTCATCCCTTCGCCTGAACATGTGACCTCTTTCGGAGAATTGATGTCGCTGACTCCAGTTGAGATCAATTATTTCGAAATCGTCGCTACATCTTATCCTCCTCCTCCTGAACATGCTCCTTCAAGCATGGCTCTGGATATATATTCTCAATCACCTTGGCTCGGCGATGCAGATTCACCTGATCCTTTAAGAGATTTCTTCCCTTCCGATGAAGCTATTGTTAAAACAATGTCTCTTGAAGATCTGTCATGGACCGATGGACATCATCGTTCCTCATTCATGCCCGGCCTGGCGGTAATGTCTGATTGTCTAGAGCGCTTTGCATCTCAGGTTCCCACTCCGCCTCTTCAAACACCGATATTGACTCATGATGTTCTTTCGGAGGGAAACCTGAGTAATATCACTCAAACCATGTCGATCGACATCTCCGTCAAACCGGGGGTAGTCGAGAATATTCATGTAGGAGTGACTTGTTCTCCCGAAGAGATACAAGTTTATACGAACCTTTTTCATGAATTCAGAGACATTTTTGTGTGGTCCTATGAAGAGATGCCTGGGATTGATCCCAACATAGTCGTGCACGAGATTCCTACCTATCCAGGTGTGAAACCCATGCATCAACACCTATGCCCAATACATCCCCGAAAATCCGCAGCTATAAAGGCAGAAGTTGAAAAAATTCTTAACACGGGCTTTATCTATCCAATTCCCCTCACAGAATGGGTTTCAAATATTGTCCCTGTAGATAAGAATCAAGGCACTATACAGGTTTGTTTTGATTACCGAGCCATCAATTAGGCCTGTCCTAAGGAAAATTACCCCACTCCCTTTATAGATCAAATCATCGACGAATGGGCGGGGAGTGATATTTATTCCCTTATGGACAGCTTCTCTGGGTACAATTAAATCAATATTTTACCCAGTGATCAACATAAGACTACCTTTATCTGTCCATGGGGTAATTTCGCTTACAAAAAGCTCCTGTTCAGTTTAAAAAACGATGGGGCCACCTTCCAGCGTGTTATGTCCTATGCTTTCCACGACATATTTCATATTTTCCAGCCATATCTGGACGATTTGCCGGCCCATTCAGCTCACCGTGAGGACCTGTTGTAGCCGCTACAACACCACCCAAAATTTTGGGTATATTTAAAATTTCGGGTTCCCCCTCTGCTCGCTTAGCC